>CM062293.1:137037088-137630014 GCA_031216915.1 Pictodentalium vernedei | reverse complement strand
TGCGCACTAGATTTGAGATCGAAATTGTTAGAAGTTCTATCCTGCGCTTCATCTGCGTTGTGTCCATGAGCAAGACAGTTCAATCATCCCCATTACCCAGAGGTGCTGCGGCTCAGTGGTTAGAGCATTGGACTTCAAACCGATAGTTCCACGTTTTGATCCTGACCACCGGTAATTGCGTTGTCTCCGTAGGCTAGAAATTTGATCTCGATTGTCACGTGCAGGCATGGTGGCATTGTACTAATGCGTACTGCGCGTCGATGGTGCACCTGTCTTCAACCGCTGCTAACTCAGTCAGTTATTCGTCGGCGCTCAGTGGTTCTCTCTGGAATGCAGGCTTCCTCCATCCGTAAAACGGTCCGACAAGATATGCCACTAGGTGTTAAAAGTGTCGTTAATCCCCATCAAACAAACAAACAATATTAGGTAGACGGTAATTATACAATGATGCTACCCTGCCTATTTATTTATTTATTTTTTTATTTGGGGGGGGGGGGTAGGATTGGGGTGAGGGGAGCCAACTTTTTTCATATCAAATGTTCCAAATATTAGAGATACGCTATTTTATTTTTAGCTTCTAAAACAGCTCACTATCAGACTTTTAGGTGCGCTTCCTTCGGCACGCATTGTTTTACAGAAGTGATGCCTTAACAGAAGGCATGCAAGTCCTGATGTATCCTTTTGTGTAGACATCGGACGGCCGACTGCTCCGCCACCAAGGATTTCGTCGTACATAAGTTCTGTCGCAGTATTTCACCAACCCGATGGTCCTTTATGTGTGAAAAATAACTCCTTCTTGCCAGTTAGAGACAATGAGATTACTACTTTCAAATATTTATTTTTTCAAAAACTTAACTCATTTGAAAGTGTAGTGTTACACACCCCTTTCAATGACACATCGCTGGATCGAGAATCTGTAGCCCCTGCACTTTTGCAGAGGGTATCAGATTATCAGTTTTCTTTTATAAATAATACAATAGACTTGGTATTGAACTTTCATGACTTAAGTTTCTTGTAGCAACACTATGTGCCCGGACTGTCGGTGATAAGTTTTCTTAAATTTAAAAAAAAATCTGTTCTCCTTATCTCTCTTTTACTTTCTCTCTTTTCTGTATTCTCTCGACTATAGTAGAGACAAATCAATGAATTGAGTTTTTACTTGCATTTCCCTTACACCCGTAGACACGATCCTTATAAAGAAGCAGCATTGCTTTACCCTTTACCTAACGTACCGGCAAAACCGGCCAGCGCTATTCACAAAAAATTGCCATTCATTTTTGCCTAAAAACATAGCCTATGACCCCTTATCGACGAGCTCGTTCCAATGAGGGGGTCATAATCGATATTTTGACGCAAAAAATGAAACAAATTAGTTATTCAGTAATTTTGTTTCCATGGTTCGACTCCTTTTCGTGTTAGGTAAAGGGTTAAGATCGGCATATCTAAAAATCAAAGCAGCTTATTACAACTTTAAGGGCTGACGTATGTTTATACCGGAACAGTTGCTGTGCACGGTGCAACGGAAGTTGCTTGATGGACTCTCTTGTCAATCTTGGGTCTTCCTGGGGCATGGCGCTTCAAGTTCGGGCAGTTGATTTGACTGTCGCGGATGCCTAGGGTGAGGCACACATCCGCTGGGCGCCACTCGAGCGCAGCCAACCGTTGCGCGCGAGTCGTTTCTTGTAATTACATGTTTCGAACCCTTCACCTGGATGTTCGCACTGGGGTCGTAGCTATTGCTGGGGGATAGTGAAAGACACAAATAATTTCATCGCACCGTCCACAGGACTTGTCTTTTTTCTCTATGTTTAGGAGTGAAGCAGCCTCATCAATTATATAAAGGGCATCTATCTGCGCTTCGTATGGGAATGGCAGAAAGACAGCAGGTCGGGCTATGCCATTCCCATGCAGTATATATACTATTGCTATGTTTGTATTAATTATTTGTTTGTACTCCATATGCTGCAAATATATTATCAATTGTCAATGCTTGGAAGTGACAACTGGAGGCAAAGCGAAATGTTCTGAACTTCCAACCATATTTATAATAACGGTGATGTTCCGTTTACCTGTATCTACTGAGGGTTTCGCCTTGCCTCGCCTCACACTGAGTAAAATCGTCCACCTGAATTTACGTGTGATTCGAATGTTTAAAAGAACTGGGTGCTACCGCTGCTCTTATTGTAGCAGCGGTAGTACAGTTGTTTTAAATGTTTCACTTACACTTTAATTCATGTGAACGATTAAAACAAAAATCACGCTGAAGCATACCCACCACTACCCCTCCCTCACAACACACACATACAACAAATCGAACCATTGGTTCGACCCCTCCACTTTCAAAATCGTTCCACGGTCCCTGTTAATTGAGGAGCTGGACGAGGGCGGCTGAACTTTCTGGACCATGAAAGTTTCAACAGAAAATGTGTCGGCAAGATTTATTTGTGCTGGCGAAGCGTTACTTAACATTGCACATTGTCCGTATTCCATTACTTATTCGATTGTGACTACTTCTGAATACCGTTGTCAATCCCGATTAATAATTTGAAGAGAGGTATGTCCTGTGTCACACGAGCGACAATATCTCATAATAATATGTATATGTTCTGCTCTCTTTGAAGTTCAAAAATGTTTGTTGAGAGATATTTGCACATCGAGAATCCTGTTTGAAAACATTGTCTAAATCCCCAAATATTTCGGAACGGGTTTTCCCCAACGAGAAAACGGCTTTCTTGCAGTGATGTATTTCGATCTGCGAATTGCACTTTCTCGATACAAACGTTTTTCCAACATTTTATTGAGTCTTCCTTGGGAATAATATATTGGAATTTTTATTTGTGGTACTGTATCCTTTGTAGTGGGAGCGTTTTTTCACACCATGTAGACTAAAAATAAGAACATTACAATGGAAAAATTAGAAAAAAATGAAAAAAGGTAAGCCGTAGACATGTCAATCTGTGAAGCTGCTGGTCTGCCCACAATTTGTTCGGCGCGGACTACAGCCCGCTTTTCTTTCCGATCATCGCCAAATTTCACATACATAGTCAGGTGCATGTGGAGATGAGAACGTCCCATTATGGTCACGGTCGCCCACACGCAATGTCCGGCACAGCAGCAACTTGGATTTCTTCAGCTCAGACTATAGGTTGCATTTATGCATTCATGTTTGGTTTTTTTTTACATTTAACAGGGTGACTTGGCTTGATAAGTAGATGAGGACATGCTATTTTGTTAACGCCACCCCACCCCACCCCCTTCCCCAATGGTCGGCACGGTAGCCATCTAGGATTTTTTTTCATAACACTATCCACAATTCGTACGGCATAGGATACAGACTGCATCTCTCTCTCTCCGAACATCGCCATGTTCAGGTTCATACCTAGATGAGAGCGTCATGTTATGGTCACGGTCGGCTGTCCACAATGGCCACCACAGCAGCCATCTTGGAATTCTTCAGCACGGGATGCAGGTGGCACGTATGTATCAATTTTCTTGACATTTTGTTGGGTGTCTTAGTATGTCTTTGATGACTACACGAGAACGTCATATTTTGTAACTGTTGGCCACCCTTAACGGCCGTCAAGGTAGTCATCTTGGATTTCTTCAGAGCACTGCCCGCAATTCATTCAGCATAAGCTACAGTCCGTAGTTTTTCCCCGATCATCATCAAATTCCATGTGCATGTTCAGATTCATACCTTGAGAACACCAGCAATGGCCGCCAGAGCAATCATCTAGAATTTCATCAGCACAGGTTACATGCAAGTCGCATTCATGCATCAATTTTCTTGAAGTTTGACAGGGTGACTTGATTTGACGAGTTTTTGAGAACATCCTATTTTGGTATTTTGGATTTTATCACAACACCACGCAGTTGCATTTATATAGCAATTTTCAAGAAATACTGTCGGCTTCCTTGGTATGATGATTAAATTAGAATGTCTATGTTGATCACGGTCGGCCACACACATTGGCAGGGCAGGCATTTGTCAACACGTTGTGGTGGAGATGAGAAATGTATGGCCGTACTCAGAGAGTACCACCTGACCTTTGAGTGAATATACGTCTCACCATCTCGCAGTATTTTGGGGGTAGATTCGTCACCTGGAGATGTCACTGATTTGATATTTAAAAAGATAACCGACAGGTATCAACTGAATATAATTTAATGATAATAAAATAAAATTTACTCACATGCCCGCATCAAGAATGGAAATATAATTATACAACACAAATCACAACTAATTTATCATCCCGCCCCAATGTGCAAAGTCTTTTCGTTCTCCAGTTGACGTCTCCTGTCGTCCTGTCATCGCTAAGCTCCACAACGTATTGCCCAGTTGCTCTTTCCAAGCATGCTGCTCGTAGCAGCTTCCATTTTAATGCTAATTATTCTTCTGTTTCGTTATTATCTATCACTGTCCGCCAATTCCTACGACACCCTTTATTTGTTTTAACATCATTAACCCTTTTCACGAGCTTACCCACTTTTGGATGCACATGAGTCTCTTTCCTCTTAAACCACTCTCCGTCAACCATTTAAACATACAATGTCCATGCATGAGATTTTTCCGACTTCCGCTTAGCCCACTCCAAGGTCCTAGCTTGCATCGAATCTACGAAATCTCGATAACTCCCTCCAACTAACTACTTCCGCATTATACAACTCCGTCGCCCTCCTTCACTTACTCAGCCTAATAACTTATTCTTCTGTCCTAAATGGTCTTTCGCCAAATAAAACTACTTTTGGGTACACTTAGCCCAAAAACTTCCTCTAATGCACTAAAACGCCTCTCGCCAAATAAAACTACTTTTGAGTTACTCAGTCCAACAACTTATTCAGACACCCATCGCCAAACACAGCCCCTGGTTGGACTCCCAGGCTTTCCTTCATAGGTATACGGTTTACCCAATGTTTTCATAAACCTTAAATACTATGAAAGAAATTCCAATAGTCAATTGAGCGGACCCTCTCTGAAGAACGTAGTAGTTATTAATGGGCTCTGTGAGTTCCATTGAATTGACCATGACTAGACAACATCATGCTGCTTTATTCGCGTTTTCGGCAGTTAATATAGCCGATTCACTACGTCTAATTTGCATTTCTGTGGGGTTTAGGATGGTCACCTGTTACGCCGCCGCGCCTGTCGTGGCATGGATAAATTGTTGATCGCCCGAGGTAAGGTTTAATTAATAGTTTGCCTGGCTATAAAAAATTACACATTTATTTAAATATCTATCTGCGTACTAACTTCGAATCGCTCCTGATTTCTTTAGCATACCCAACAGGTTGCATTTATGGATCAATTTTGTAAATTAACAGGATGACAATATGATGGGCAGATGAAAATGTCACATTTCCGTCGCGATTGGCTACCCAGAATGGCCGCCATGGCTCACAATTTTTTTTTTCTTTTTCTTTTGTTTTCTTCAGCTGATAGACAACAAAAGGTTAACAATAATTTACTTAAATGCAGCACAAGTTAGGTACATTGGCATAGCGGGGGTTCGAACTCACGCCGAGAGAGTTTCCTCCGGTGCCAACCGCCTAGCGAAACTATACTAAACCACACACACCACTCGGCCATCGGCAGATCCTAAACGGGAGTTCTGGTTAACAAGGATTATACGAGGCCAGTACAGAACACACGGAATACTCAATTGTTCAATTATTCATCATGTTATTGCATCATTCAATTCTACATACCGCACTGCTAGGAAATCAGCGAGAACGTATCTTTTTAAAACTTCGCGCGTGCCGTAGAATCAAGAACGGGCGCTAGCTTTATTATGCCCCCGACCTCCGAAGGAGGATTCGGGGGTATCTAGTGAAGCCCTCCGTCCGTCCGTCTGTCCGTCCATCTTTCTGTACAAAAGCTTTGCACGGTAATTCCAAAGCCATTGATCGGATTTGGATCTCCTTTGGTATGTTGATAGACCTGCACGGGCGAACGGATATGCACAAGGAGCTGGTTCCGTCCAATGATTTTTCACAGAGTTGTGGCCCTTTTCCCTTCTGTCCATCTGTCCGTACAAGCGTTTTGCATTGTAACTTCAAAGCCATCGGTCAGATTTGGATTTCCTTTGGTATGTTGATAGACCTGCATGGGGAAAAGATTTCAGGCGGTCGTCTACATTTGCCGGTTACTTTTTTCTCATCGACGTGTTACTAGTATTGATGTATCACATGGCCATTTGAGAAAGCTATGGGAGTTTTGTCATTGTCCAAAGATATGAACATTTGGATAAGGCCCGTGTCATTCATATCGGCCATCTGTGCAGTCTTCTGAATTTCGGTCATGAATTCGGCTCTATCCACATTATGTTGAGGGCATGCCATAAGAAGATGAAATTCGTAACCAACTTTTTTCCTGCTATGGAAGTCAGCGGGTTTTTATTTTCTGTGTCAAAGTGATGGAAATGATATGTAACAGTCACATCTTGTAAACACGATTTGCGTATGTTCTGCATTTTAATTTTGCGTGCTGAAATTTGTAATATGAATTTTTGACCCAGTACCCTGAAGCAATAAAATGTAATGGTTTTTAATTTGGGGGTTAATTGATGAGGCTAATAACAGTGTAGTTTTCGCCTTTCTTCAAACATTAGGCAATAAAGTTTGATTGACTTTCTACTCTTCCAATCTGTATTGTAGTGCATGGCGCTGCTCGGCCGTCATGAAGGAAGTATTGGAAATAATTTCATTTCATTTTTGGGTATGCATCAAGGTGGTTGCATGGACGTATGTATGAGTAGTTTACCCAACAAACTCGATATGTTTTTTCCTCATCTAACATTATCTTTGCACATGATAATTTTGGGAAATTCGTGGTGAAAGTTAACGATTATTCTGTACATCAAAAATGTAAGGTTGTGACATCTGGAATATATAATGTTGAAATATTGGTGTATTAGAAAGCTATTGACATGTACTCGATGGTTGTGTTGTCTGTTGGCGTCGAACCAAATCAGACCGATGTCAATCACGTACATATAATTACCTCCCAAAAGATTTGGAAATCGTTGCGCATGAGTTCCGTGATGGTGCAGTCTCCAGCTTTTCAACAGTTCTCCATGTTCAGTGTTGTTTTAATGTTTATGGCATTATGTGTGTGTTGTTATTCCAATATTTTTTTCTTTTCGTTTCATACTGATTATAGATGTTTTGTCTGAAAACTTGTTCGTTGTTACTTAGTGTGCATCTCCGGTTATAGAACTCTTGGGATAGCATTTGAATTTGTCCATCGTGTTTTCGCTAATGCATCTAAATCTGTCGCACCCACCCACTTTACCAATTACTATTCGGAAGGTGAGTGACCGAGTTTCGCCAGAAGTTTACAACATTGATCCGGCTTTCTGGCATTTCATATTACATGGACCATCTTAGTCAGTGGTCAGTGCTGTGACAGTTTGGTATTTACAATTAAGCGATTATCAGAGATGAGACCATTTCAGCAAATTTGCTGAATGCAGCGAATTCATGTCCCAAATACTGATATTATTTCTATAAATTTGGGAAGTCACTTTCATAGAAAAAAAATATATTGCAAGCAATAGGTTCACCCCACGTTCTTTAATTTTATAAAAAAAATTTAAAATTCCTCAAATTTGTCCTAAAATTGTGTAAATTTTAACTAATTCTCGGCGAACTTACTGGCATGCCATTCCCATCCCTGGTGTCAGATTCGACATACCGTATAAGTAGGTATATCGTCAGTGTGGTATGTATCGTCGATGGACGACATCAGAAACTTAAAGATGCGCAGTCTCACGGTCTCTGGCAGACTCCGCCTCGCCAATGCCTACCTAGACTCATCCGAGGTACTATAGACCTGAGTGAGCCCAGTGAGGTAGAGTCAGTCAAGGAATGTAAAGTAGTGTTTCAGTGTGTGTGTGTGTGGGGGGGGGGGGGGGGGGTATACGTTACTGAACAACGGAAGTTTCGTAACATTGTTATTCCCACGTCTGTTCCAAATGATAAACACTGAGAGTGAAATCAATATCACAAAAAACGAAGAAAATTTTGATAAAATCATACATTATTTTTACAGATTCACTCCATTTAAAAATAAGATAGCCTAGACTGATTATACCAAACCGTGATACAACCATTTTATTTTTTGACTACCCCAAATAGTTCATTAGTATCGCTGTAGTTTGCTCATCAAATCTGGTTCGCCCGAGTACGAGACTCGACTTTTCTAAGTCCATATCATTCCTGTCTTAAACGAGGCTCAAGTGACGTCATTAACCGGCGAAGGTTTTCGAGGCGACAATTTCAGAAACGTGAAGTAAAGAGAGCGCCTGTGCGCTGAATATTCTGGCCAAACATTACAAATTTCTTCTGTGTCAGGTGTCTGTGAAATATTCACTGTTAGCCATTGTGCAGAAATATGTGACCTTAAATACCAATAAATAAATAAATCCACTGTTATACAATAAACAAATCATAACAACAGTGATTCGATTTATTCAATTTAACTTATCATTCCGTCTCGTTGACAAGACCAGTTCAGTCAGATCAAACACGACACTCCAGATTAACATGAATATTGGAGCAGACTGTAAGATAATCTTGTCACAAACTACCGGTGGAAATGGTAAGTGAAGCAGTGTTTGTCTACTGTGGTAAACAAGCTCTGTTTTACTGATAAAATAGGACCTGATAACCAATGCCTGGGATAGAAGTCCTCCAAAATTGGCAACATGTGTATAAACGTTTGGCTGGACTTGACTTTACATCCATGTTGCGGTCACGATTAGCTATTGGGCAGAAATATGTGACATTAAACACCAATAAATAAATAAAAGAATGTCACAATTTTGTTGGTCAAGTGTTTCTTAATATCTTAGATGTCGTATGTTTATTTGAAATACGACAACTTTGTTGAAATCAACCACCTAGGGTCGTGTGTAAGGTTGTCATGACATGCGCTGTGTTTTTCATATCCACCCTCTAAGATCATGCTACAGCTGCTACTTTCGCGCTGCATTCAATGAATTATACTCACTGCAGTACAGTCTCCTTAAACGCGATTCTACCTGCAGTCCTCGCTTTATAGAAAACAGGCCTGTAGGATAGAAAATCACAGGAGGGTCACTAACGCCCCCCAGGAATGAGGTTCAGGAAGGCGATTGCGCACTTCTTGGTTTAGCCGTTATTTCACTATGATGGGAAACCCCGTGGAGCTGCTGAAGGCCTATATGTTACGTTCACAAACCTTTTGGACCCAGAATAGACACTTCAACACATAATCAGGAAGTCCTTCACATAAAGATCAGTTGCCTTTGCAGTGGTCTCTAGCCATGCAAGTCTTGGCTGTCTCTTGAAGTATTTCAGCTGTCTGAACGTAGTGGTTGGCACACTGCTATGGTAACTATTAGATTCGTAAACTGTGGTTTAGTAGGGAAAGTCTAGGAAATCGTCCAGGCACTTGAGGGTAAATTGAAAGACACCAAGCTATAGCTCAATCCACAGACCAGCTTGTGCATCTAGCATATGAAGAAAATAATGAGAATGTTATTCTGTTAAGTAGAGATGAAAATGTATAAATATTGAGACCCCGTGTGAACCACGGGAAGTGAGGCAGTACTTGTTTACTTCAGTGAACAAGTTCTGTTTTACTAGTAAAATTGGGCCCGGAACCAACGCCTGAGTGGAAGTCAACTAGCTATAAATGGTTGGCTAAATTTGATTTCATACCTATTTTGTGGCCACGATACAGTCAAACACGCTGAAAGTGACCTTAAACACCAATAAATAAATAAACACTGAAAAGTAACGTAACAGTAAACAGTTCTCTTCCCCGCCACCATTTTAATCCAGCACGAGTATTGTTTACAGGGTTGTACACTTACCTTTTTCATTGCTACCAGTAGCGATGTAGAGAAGAGTTGGAGGTTAAAATTTGAGGCGTGGAAAGGAAGGCACATAGAATTAATTAGTCCTTAATGAAGAGGCATCACTTGATCAAGTGGATATTATCTCCCCCCCCCCCCCCCACCCCCACACACCCTCTCCTGGTACCTCTTCGCGTCTCCAAAATATAATTTGTTGGTTGTAGAAAAGTAGAATATGGGATGTTTCAGAAACGAAATACTGCACTAGAATATGGGATTAGTGTTTCCCAATTGGAGCTTTTGCCTCATCGATTAACAGCTGTGCATTTTCAATGCGGATATATAATAAGCAGTAATAAGCTTGGTATCTTAAACTAAAATTAATTGTTAATTGCTAATTGATCGGGGCAACGCGTATATTATATAAGACTGCTTATTGTATAGAATATTTTCCTCGTTTGAACTACATGCAAATCAGTTGCGTCTGGCCCGGTATCTAAGTGTCCGATGTTCAGCTGGAAGTTAAATTTTGTATCCAAAAAGTGAATTTCTCATTTTCCTTCCAAACACACTTCACTTGGCCCAGAATTTCAAACTAGACAACTATTATACGGTGTAGCGGACTGTAGTTTTGACGAGAGTGATCGCACTCTTCCTCTTTGGCCCGCATCATTTGAAAATAAGGAGAATGGGAAATTCCCAACTTGAAAAATCCCCGAAAAAGTAACGGATTCTGAAATACATGGTCGCACAACAAATCCATTGGGAGCACTTGGTTTCGTTCAACATTCAAATGTGTAGGCGATTCCCCAGACTTTCTCTAGATCACAGCCTATGAGTGTAAAAGCTTAATTAGCAGTGATTTCTCGCCAAGCATAAATCACTGCCATTTATTTATTTATTGGGATTTAAGGTCACATACGTATGCACGATGGCTAATCGTGACCGTGACAGTTTTACGGGAGGAGGAAGCCGGAGTACCCGGAGAGAACCACCGAGCAACGACGAGCAACTGTCAGCTCCTCAACATCCTAACTCTGTTCAAGCTCCGCTCAAGCAGGGTTACAGCGGTTGAAGACATGTGCACCATCGACGTGCACTACGCCTTAGTACACGGCGTCATCGTGCCCCAATGTAGGCAATCGGGATAAAGTGCCTTGCTCAAGGACACAGCGCGGATCGTCCCGGACGGGGATCGAACTCGGGATCTCTAGCATAGAAGTCCAACAGTCTACCACTGAGCCACCGCGCCCCCTAAATCACTGCCAAAGTAATTCAACTATTGTTCAAACAGAACTTCCTGATTGTGCATTTTAGTACCTGTTCTGAGACCACAAAGTCTATCAATGTCAGATATTTGCCTTCAACTGTTAACTAATAGATCCAAATGGGTTTATCATCATAGTCATTCCCAAAGTTCGGTTGGAAACTGAAGAAAAGATCATTTGTATATGCTGCTCCAAAGGATCGCGGTGGCTCGGTGGTAAGAGCATTGCATTTCAAACCTAAAGATCGACGATTAGATCCTGACCAGGGATAACTACGTTGTGACCATGGGCAAGTCACCTTATCCCGGTTTCCCATGTGTGTGTGTGTGGGTGGGGGGGGGGGGGGGGAAGGGCACTGCGCCGATGTGTTCTAATGCGTACTGCACCCCGATGGTGCCCTTGCCTTCAACTGCTGCTGACTCTGCTTGTGCAGAGTTAGTAAGGTGGAGAGTGTGGCAGTTGCTCGCCACTATGTGGATCTCTCCTGGTACCCCTTCTTCCTCCAGCAGTAAAAACTGACCGACACGATGCGACCCTGGCTATTGAAAGTGTCGTTAAACCCCAATAAAATAAAAAACAAAATGCGTAAGAAGCAAAAGCAAATTTCCTTCTAACGAACCTCAGGCATGGAACAGGTCACGCAGAGCTTGACAATTCCACGGGAATCAGAATCAGTTCTCGCAAATGATTCTCGCAACGGAAACAATGACAATGAGAATCAACTTTGACTCTCTCAATATATTCACTTTATTCTTGTCATAGATTCTGAAAGTGTTCTTAAAGGCCTGGAGGGTTTTAACTCATTTTTGCTCCCTCATAAGACACCGCTTTGACCTATCAGTGGTGTCTTGTGGAATCTGGCTGCCTATATAAGACTTCCAGGGGTGGTGCCAATGCGCCCCCCCCCCCCCCCCCCCCGTTCTGGGAAACTGCCTTCTCTGTTGTGTGCTTGTCGGGGAATACCCTAGCCCTCGCGTCGGGGAGCACACGCTCCCTTTCGGAGAGATTCACTTCACAAGAAATCTCTGCCAAGGTAGTGCACTTCCATTTTTCCCTTTGCAAGTCCACCCAAAACATGTTTGCTGGAATATGTATTCTATGTACGTGTTAGTCAACAGAGTCACCAAAATTTGAACTATAGGCCCTTAAATCTTTAAATATATAAAATTTGATGATTAAAATGGAATATGAATTTGTTCCATTCACAGAATAACAGTAATTCTAAATTACTAGCATTTAAGAACTGAAAAATTGATTCTCGCAGCAGGAGTTCGAGAGAATCAACAAAAAAAAAAATATAGATTCTCGTGAATCGGGACAAATATACTCTCCCAAAAAAGAAAGTGTGCATGCTAAAAAATGACACTAAAAAAGATATATATCATTTTCATTCATGGAAATTGTATTCAATCACAGATGAATCAATTTGTGATCAACACGAGAAATTTCATTACGCTACGACGAATACTCTTGGTGCCATGGAGAGTCAAAGACACTAAGGGTCAAACACAAAAGTCACACACTCAATACCTGGTATGACCTCCGTCTGCATCGGCTACTGCTGTGCATCTACGCCTCATGGAAGCGAACAAGTTAGCATGGAAGTGTTGTGGGATGTTGTTCCATATTCTGATAAGCTGTCTTTGGAGTTCCACAAGCGTTGACGGTGCATGGGGAAGCCGGCGTAGCTGACGTTTCATTTCGTCCCATACGTGCTCAATGGGTGAGATATCGTTCGAATTTGCGGGCCAGGGAAGAACATCCACTTGTTGTTGCTGCAGATACTGTTGAACAACACGAGCTGCGTGGGGTCGGGCGTTGTCCTGCTGTAGAATGACGCCGGGGCCGTGACGTTGCAGAAATGGGACAACAACAGGTGTAAGCACTTCATCACGATATCTGGCTGCATTGAGATTGCCATCAATAATGACCAGCTCAGTTCTGTTACGGGCAGTGATGCCACCCCACACCATGAGAGACCCTCCCCCATAACGGTTTCGCTCCACGACACATGGATCTGCGTAGCGTTCGTTTCGACGTCTGTACACTCTCTGGCGGCCATCTGATGATGAAAGATGGAAACGACATTCATCTGTGAATAAAACACGTCGCCACCAGTGTAAGGGATGCCTGAGATGTTGTCTACACCACTGCAGTCGAGCACGACGATGACGTAACGTCAAAATCGGACGAATTGCAGGTCTTCGAGGACGTAAGCCGTATTCTCTCAGCCGGTTGATTACTGTTTGAGGATGTATCCGTCTCAGGTTAGGGATGTTCCTGGCTGTCGTCGTTGCCGTTTGTTGCCGGTTCCGGAGATGGACGACACGGATATACCGATCTTGTACAGGGGTGGTAACTCGGGGTCTCCCGGAGCGGGGTCGGTCTCGAACGTCATCATGTTGTGCATGTCGATGGACTAGCCTGTCTACAGTGTTACGGTGGCAGTTCAAATGCTGGGCAACCTCTCTGTGTGTTCTGCCAGCTCTAATCATACCCAGGGCAAGGAGACGTTGATTCATTGTCAATCTTGGCATGCTAATGTGGAGTCGTTTTAACAGCAGCGCAAGCTTGAATGTGAACGATAGGAAGGCCTTACTTTAGTGTTTAAATATCCAAGGATTCACACTGCTGCATGAATTTTCAGACTCTCCACGTGCAAAAACATGCATTTTCACAAACGTACAGCACGTCATTTAACGTTAATGCAATTTTAACGGGGAAAGCTGTTTTTGTGTTCAATATAACTTATTCATGAACAGGTTAACACTCTTTACACCTACGAAATTATTTTTTTGGAGTTTGATCAATTTCTGCAAAGCACACTTTCTTTTTTGGGCGAGTATATAAAGTCCTGTCGGTGGGCCATGGATTTCAGTTTGATTGTGCATGCTAACGTTTTAATATATCCGTATACCATTTCATAATTCAAACTCAAATTGTCCCATGATTTCAGAATTGTTTGAGAAAGCACGATGGACTATTGATAATTCTGTTGTCTAATCGAATGAATCTGTTGGCGATAAGTAACTGAAACGTTTTTGGAGGGTATTTAGCTGCCGACTGTTTGAAACGAAAATGCAAGCAAAGTTTTATAATAACAAAAGGTAATTATTCCCTAGATGACCTGGTTTCATTGGCCAGATATCAATACAAACAGACTATCGGAGTGTGTTAAGAAATGTATATCTCCTAAATTGAATGGGAATAACAGTTGTATATGTTTTCTTACATACTCTGTCTTATAAAATAGTATGACCAACCTCTGTGACACACAAAGACAATCCCAGCGTATTAATAACAGCAAGTGAATTTCCCATTTTGTAATGCACACAATGAATCATGTGTAATATGTTTTGATAATATCAGAATATCATTCATCTGTTGACGTATCCATCGGCGTTACCTCCGTACCGTATACATTACGGGCATGATGGGCCGTGTACAAGGTCTAACACCCGACAAACTGTACTTCTAGGGAGGGTTTCCGAAACCATCCGTGTGACCTCACGTGGGAGCCACAAGAAGTGGAACAACGCTTGTTCACTGTGATCAACAAGTTATGATGTTCTGTAAAATAGGACCGGGTAACCAACGCCTGGGCTGGAAACCCTCAGAAGTGATCAGCATAAACGATTGGCTAAACTTGACTGCATATTGTTCTGATACGGTCGTGATAAAGCCATATATGTAGAAAGTCACATTAAGCACCAATAAATTAAATAAATAAATTAAATAAATAAATAAATACAATCTAAATATGTAATGTATTCTTACCTTTTCCATTTCTTGGTGAATAAATCACACAATCACACATGGTCACTCTTCATTTTTTCAGAGCATAATTTGTAAAGCACGTCGATAATACACTTTCCTTCAACCAATGCAACCGTGCTCACGCTACATACGCCGGAGAGTACGACAAAAATTAACTTGCCGTTGCTTTGTTCTCTCTCGCGGTACTCCAGTTTTCTTACCGAAATACTGTCCGACACGATATGACCCTTGCTGTTGAAAATCACATTCATCAAATGCTGTGGATCTACCAAAATTATTGAAAATACGGAGACCAATTTGCAATCAGAAACAAAAAAAATCACTGATTATAATTTACACACTGGACTCGGTTTGTCAATTACTATCTATTTTGTGCAGCAATATGAGCAATCAAAGTAATATGTTAACCTTTTTTATACCATGATTACCTATTCTGATATATATAAAAAGCCTATGACATAAAGTTTAGCTTTACACACCAACCGTGGTGAACACGCCAGCAATGCGATTTCAATAGATAAAATTTACACCTACAGTGGAACTACATCAAAGTTGAACTTTGTTGACCTCGTCTTGAATGCAAACTTGTCAAAATTTATCACTCGTCGCCTCGCGAAGAGAGAAATGAAACCCGCAATTATTTAGTACGTTTTTCAATGAGTTTACCTCATAAGGTACCAAAAATTAACAAACATGCATTGCCTCATGTTAATAAAGCACTCATAACTCAAAATAGTGTGTTATTAAAATGAAAAAGGCCCCGTGATTTGCGTGTTTCTTTTTCCATTTCGTTTCGGCGATAAAATTGACAGCGGAAGTACCACCCACCGGTGCTCATGTAAACAAAAACAGATTCTCGCGTCTGAATATTGTATTATTTAACATTTAAACTCTTATTAATCTGACGATCATGGTATAAATAAAATATACCCAAAGTAGCTTGGTGTACCAAATGTTCACCACTCGTGGTGAACATGTGGTACACCAAGCTACTATGACCGGAGGAACTGGTCGCGAAGATATTTCGTACGGGGGATCTCACTCCACAAACTACTGAGACTAAAAGTCTTTTCACTAGGTAACAGATTTATTTACTGGATTGCAGCGTACATGTAATACAAAGAGTTGACGGGAGCGGTTACCAAACTCTCCGCCCAACGTTCTTGCAATCGGCTATCTGAATTACCAAATTTACAGAGTTAACATGCTTTTTTTGTACAATTTCCTTGTAACATTATTAAAATAAAACAAGCAACTTTGGTAGCTGTGAAAATAACATGTAGACTCTTGTATTAATCAAGTGGGCATTGTGATGGGTTGTAAGGGTGGAAAACATCGTGTTAATCCATCTATTCATAAATTTATAAATCCGTTGTTCTTAAAGTATCTGAATTAACTCATTGTTTCTAGATTCCACATTTTAGCCTGGTGATATTATTACCTCGCTGCCTTCCAAAAATATGCCTCCTGGCATTTGGCTACATTGTTCCTGAATATTTTAGTAGTCAGGAGTGATTCTTATTTAGCTCTATATAGTAAAAGTAATATGCGAAAAAAATGAGCTGACTGCATTCTAGTGACATAGATGAACATATTAGTGCACATAATTTTATCCACTAAACCAAGTAGACCAGTTTGGATCTATTCTGTCTCTTATAACAACAGGTACCGATTCGAAAGACACTTCTTGTATATCGCCATCACAATACTCTACACAGAAGATTTTTTTTAACCATGTGGTGAAATATGTCCACATAAAATGTCCACTATTTCATTTGGATTTCGAAACCTTTTATTCGAGTTCAAGTTTCCGCGACGAATATTGAGTTTCTGACGTTTTTGGTAAATCCATGGAAACCAAATTGCCATCAACCCTGTCCACTTTATTTGATGAATTTATTTTAGAGCCCCTGGATGAGACTTTAAATTTCTTCCGCGTATTTCTTTTTCCCACAGTTTTGTCACCTAAGGAATAAATGTTCTTAGCTTCTGAAGGGTTACTACTTCTCTGGTCGGCCTTTTTCGTCGCTATGTTTTTTGACATTATAGTGCTGAACGCGCTAAGTTCAGATTGAACCAACAAGGTGATCCTTCGCGTGACGAACTACGTCTGATGTAGCAGACACATTTTGGGTTGGTCTACTGATGTCATTTGGTTGTGTGTTTTTATCCAAGTTAACAGCAGATAAAGAATACGTTTGTTTACTCACATCAAGTGTCTTCCCAGTATTCGGAACAGAAGCACAAACATTCTTATGATCATTTCCACTACTTTCACGGACTGGTCTCGTGTGTTTGTGCTTGAAGGTCCCAAGACAGTTTTTATCTCTCCACGTTTAAGCTCCGCAGTGGGTTCACATTGTTTAGGGGAATCACACTGCACATTTTTTACTCAGAAATGTCCTTTCGATATCTCAAGGTGAGCTAAAGAGTCACCGTATACCCGGATTGCTCCACCAAATTATGACCGGAGGAACTGGTCGCGAAGATATTGCGTACCGGGACTAAAAGTCTTTTCACTATGTAACAATTTTTTTTTACTGGACTTCAGCATACACATGTGGTATAAAAAGTTGACGGGAGCGGTTACCAAACTCTCCGCCCAACGTTCTTGCAATCGGCTATCCGAATTACCGAATTTGAACGAAATGGTTTTAGCGCGCCGAATGCGCGCAGGGACGGTGTGGGGCAAGCCCCTTTCGACCCTCTTTAGCTAGCTGTATGTGATTTTGACTGGTCTGACCATGGCAGAGGAGGAAAATGATAAAGGTACTCGGCGGCGTTTGTGTCTTCGTCTTTTCTTTTTTGGAGGAGATGGCTGCAATGGTGATACCTCCTTTGGTGGTGTTGAAGGAGGAGTGATGGAGGGCTGACTAGGTTGGTAGGGTCTAGAACTTGCAGCTGCCAGTGATGGAGAGCTCTTTGGTGTTGTGCGCAGGTAGTGGCTGCTGACACTCTCTATTGCTACTCTGAACATGTTTTTATTTATCCCGCGGTTTTCCAAGGTCTTGATCGTGCTAGGTGTTCGGCATCTCTGACCTTTTCTCCAAGGATGCTCTCCACGGACTCCGCTGTGTATGCTTCCTGGAAGGTGTCCTGGTCGGAAAATGCTGGAAGAGCAAGAGCGGGTTTAGCGACATGTGCGACGTCCGACTCAACATCCTGCTCTAGAAACAGACCTTCCTCCTCCATCTCCTCTTCCGAGGAAGAGTGTGATGGGCTGGAGATAGGGCTGTCACCTGGCGAACCAGCGTCCTCCGGACCTTCCACCGGAGTGTAAGGAGCCGAGCTGAACGTGGAACGGACGGGGTAGCAGGCATTGAGCTTTCAACGCCATGGTTAGCCTCCCTCTCTTCCTTTTCCGTCCTTTTCTTTTCCAAGAACACCGTCAGTCGGCGGGCATCGCGTCGTCTGGCGGAAGGTCCCTTCTTTGTTTTCCTTTTGGCTGTGTTCGGCGCTTGTCATCATCCTTTTGCAAGTCCGAGTCACTTGGACGGTGACCAGTGCGGGGGAAATCCTCTCACGAAAAGTACTACACCTCTCCAAGGACGTCGCTTCGGCTTCTTTATCAAAATCCACTGTCAGGTGAATTTTACCTTTGAGCACCTGGATACTCCAGGTGGTAGCAAAGGTAGCCTTCACTCTGACAAGTGTTTCTTGAATAACAAGTGGGAGCTCCATTGTTCAGTAGTTAGCACCTCGGAGTCCAAGGTGCGAATGTGGCGATGATGATGATGAAATGGTGAATGGCCTTACCAAATTTACAGAGTTAACATGCTTTTATATGTACAATTTCCTAGTAACATTATTAAAATAAAACAATCAACATTGGTAGCTGTGGAAATAACATGCAGACTCTTGTATTAATCAAGTGGGCATTGTGATGGATTGTAAGAGTGGAAAACATCTTAATGTGTTAATCCATCTATTCATAAATTTATAAATCCGTTATTCTTAAAGTATCTGAATTAACTCATTGTTTCTAGATTCCGCATTTTAGCCTGGTGATACTACTGTGGGTATATTCTATATACTTAACATGAAAAGAAAACGACACTTGCAAAAAAAATTCTAGAATAACTAATTTTTTTCATTTTCATCGTTCCAACGAGGGATCATAACCTATGTTTTTGAGACAAAAAATGAAAATTAATTGACGATTTTTGAGAATAGCGCTGGCCGGTTTTGGCCGTTACGTTGGGTAAAGGGTTAAATGTGACGTTAGAAGACAATTCGTAAAGTATCACTTGACCGCAACGCTCGGAACGCGTCGAGTGTTTCTTTATTTACTGGCTTTTATAGTCATTTTCTGCATCTTTGGCTAAACCCTTTAAAATGTGTCTTCTTTATTCTTATGCTGTGTAATATTGTATAATACTAAGTTTTGTACAAGTATTCCATTCTGTATACAACAAATGTAATATGTTCCAATAAATATTGTTTAAACTAAATCTGTAAATCGTGACTGCAGCTCAAGTAAAAAGCCAAAGTGAAGCTATAATTGTTTATACCTTTACTACCTATTTTAGAGGACTTCGACCCCCTGGCATTGGTTACCGCGTCCTATTTAAAACAGAACCTGTGTGCGAAAGAAAACAACCACGCCTCCACTTTCCGGGGTTGCCCCGGGGACTTCTACAGTATAAAGTCTCGCACGATCTTGGACTTCGGCAGGAAAATATCCACGAAAAATGGGCTGCAAGAAATCAATTTTATAAACATCGTTGAACGTGGATAAAAGTTCGTTTGTTATGAGACTGTACATGGCGGAGCACTGGCTTTCATCAATATAATCAGTTTGTTATGACGATGCCTATTTATAAATTAACAATACCATTTATTAATTTATTGCTGTTTAAAGGCACATATTTGTGCACAATGGCCAATCGTGACAGCAGCATGGAGATAAAGTCAAGTCCAGTCACTAGTTCACACCCTTGTTGCCCATTTCAGAGGACTTCCACCCCAAGCGTTAGTGATTGGGTCCTATTTTATCAGTAAAACAGAGCTTGTTTACCAAAGTGAATAAACACCGCTTCACTTCCCGGGGTTCCCACGGGGTATAAATTAATATTGTCGAATGCATAATTTTGCAGCACTAAATTATTTGCGAGCAATTTTAAATTTTGGAAGCGAGCGCGGTGGCTCAGTGGTTAGAGCAATGAATTTAAAATCAAAAGGTCTACAGTACGATCCTAACCAGCGGTAACTGCGTTGTGTCCTTGGGCAAGGCACTTTATCCCGATTGCCCACGAGGGCACGGTGTGCTATGCCTATGGAATACTGCAAGTCGATGGTGCACTTGCCTTCGGTCAATGCTGTGTCGAGTTAGTACGTTCAACGGTTGGGAGTCGGACGCTCGTCGCTGCTCAGTGGTTCATTCTGGATTCTCTGCCTTCCTTCACTCGTAAAACTATCCGACACGAGGTGACCCTGGTTGTCGAAAGGGTCGTTAAAACCAAATGAATGAATAAGAAGTTGGTCGTGTCTAAATCTGTGCATTGTGATCACAGTACTGCATGTGTAGTCCACGCTAGAGTTGTTTCGTCATTTTGCTGAGGGGAAATGCCTTTTCCTTGTACGATATTTGTATATCGTTTGTTGTCAGTTGAATTATGACAGTTCAACAATAAGGATGAAAGCATAAAATTAATATTTTTATGACAGATATGTAACTTATATACCTAGTGTTGTGAAACTGCCAATAAGTTGACTGAGTGCAATACGAAAAGTATGATCAGGACCTCCACAAAAAATGTTTTATCATTTGTATTATCAGTCATCTAATTCCATTGTACGAGAATAATTCCGATGCGGGTCATTAGACTTGTGAACTGCATGTGAGATGTGGAACACATCAGATTTTTTTTGGATTTTTTAACAGCCAGAGTCATATCGTGTCGGTGACAGTTTTACGGGTGGAGGAAGCCGGAGTACCCGGAGAGAACCACCGAGCAACGACGAGCAGCTGCCAGCTCCCCAACATCGTAACTTCGCACTGCAGCACAGGCAAGGTTAGATTGGTTGAAGACATGCGCACCATCGACGTGCAGTACGTCTAGTACACGGCGTCATCGAGCCCCCATGTGGACGTACACATCAGATGTTAACATATCTTCAAAAGAATAGCATGTTTCATGGTGAGTGTACACCTGGTGTTCCTCTCTGCTTTTCTGGTAGTCGTTATCTGCATTTCTGGTATAGTCGGTAGACATACTGAACTCTCGAGCGTCACGTGGCAACGTATCTGTGGGTAGATATTCCCTCAGTGGTCTACGGAGTCCAGTTATGAGACCATTCCAATGTGATTTAAGAGCTCACACTTGGATGAGTGACGTGATGTGAGTTGCGTACTTTTTGTGAACTGTCGTTTGAACGCACGTCTCATCTCCTGTAACAGTATACATTCAAGTTGTTACTTGTCTGCTTCTTCGAAAGTTGTTACTTTTCTCTTCCTCAAATTCACTTGGAAGCAGCTGGGAACCAAGCATTGGGTTCACAGTCCCAACAGAAGTAAACAAGTTTGATACTCCAATAACTCTCCTGCAAGATTAGGTCTGAAAACCCAACCATATGACCTTGTGTAACGTGTTCACACCTTTATCAGTTCATAGACATGGAAATGGTGTGAATAGTTTACAGAATCATACGTGGTTATTTGGGTTTTCAGTGGATTATTTTTTCATGTGCTGTCCACGTCAATGCGGTACACAAACTTATTCTTATTCAAAGGTTCGCGCGTAGTAAGACAGAACACAAAGGTGAAGTACGGGTTACAGGAATCAACGACCCGATGTGAATTTTTTCTTGTATTTCACGAGCGCCGAAGGCTCGTGTGAAATACAGAAAAAACTCCACCAAGGGTCGCTTATTCCTTCCCCCGCGCTCTACCCGAATTGTATTCTGTATTTATGCCACGATTAAACTTGAATTAAGTGAATGAAGCTGATATTTGTAAAGAAAAATAACACCTTCGGCAGTCTTGATAAGTTTCTTGCTTGACACTGTTTTGCGTCGAAGCATTTCACTCAAGTCATAACGTTGCTCAGACGCGTAACGTCCAGTCAGATGCGTTCTTACAAGACACTCTTACGCGTAATCCAGCTCCCACGCTTAATTGGTGTACCTAGAACATTTCTCACCGCCATTGTTGTATCGTGTAACGTTGAATACGCACATGTTTAGGAAAAGTGACGGGAAGAGTCACCCCCTTCCCAGCCTCCACCTTCCAACGCCATTGATGCCACGATACAGGGCATGAGGTGGAATATTCACTCAAAACATGTGACAATATATAGTTCACTGCTCGGATTCGAGTACGATTTTTATCCTCGAGTTGGGCGCACATGAGATTATTTCACGAGGCGTTAGCCGAGGCAAATAATCTGCGCGGCCCACGACATGATAAAATCATACTTCAGTCTAACCACTGAACTTTTGTGTTTATTTTATTTTCTCCTTATTTGTTTTCCCAAAACAACCCTTTATAATAAATTCAACTCAGCCGATTTGTAAACAATAAAAAAAGTCCGTCATCGCGGAGAGTGGAATACGATGCTGGGAGTGGGATACCATTACGGGGAGTGGGAATACGATTTCTTTCGGGGGGAAGAAAAACGAATGTAAATAAAATAAATTGTATAATACATGTAGGCCTACTTCATAACTTTGCGAATGTACTGCTGTATCAGTCGAAATAAACTGCAGGGAAACTTTGATGAAATCTCAACGTTTCCGCGCGAATAGTACCAACCTTGACACTTATTGTTGGCCAGCGTGGGAACTTTGAGAAGTGGAGCAGTAATTGTTTACCGTGGTTGGAGACAAGTCTTGTTCCTCTTGTATAATAGGCCTCGGTGATCCTCACCTGGTGCGCGAGCCGTGCAAGTTGGGCAGCATCAGTATAAACAATTCTATAATGATAACTTGAGATTTTTCTCATATTGTGGTCGTGATACAGCCTTCGATACTGAAAATGACCTCACACTCCAAAAAACATAAACTGATTCTTGGAATATTAATTGTGAGATCTTTTAAGAAACGACGTCAGTATATGGACTACCGATACCATAAACGAAAAGAAAATACGAGAAAACGTCAGCCATTGGGACTGCCGATACCACCAACGAAAAGAAAATACGAGAAACCTGCTTCTATAGCGATTATGAGCTGTCATCATTGTGTTTAGACCCCATAAGCAGTATAAATCACCTCTTGAGTTCTATCGCGAAGCAAAAAGACACGAGTTCACTGCTCGAATTCGAGTTCGATTTTTATCCTCGGGTGGGGCTCGCGGATAAAATCGTACTCGAATCCGAGCAGTGAACTTTTGTATTTATTTTAATTTCTCCTTATTTGTTTTCCAAAAACAACACTTTATAAGTGATTCCGTGGTTACTTTCAAAGTATGTCAAAAAAAAAAATAAAAAAATTGTCCGTCATCGCTGAGAGTGGAATACGATGCTTGGAGTGGAATACCATTTTCTGCAAGTATGAGTGGGAATATGATTTGTTTTGGGGGAAGAAAAACGAATGAAAATAAAATAAAAGTATTTATTTATTTTTTTATTGGTGTTTAAGGTCATATTTCTGCACAGTGGCCAATCGTGACCGCAACAAGTTTAGTTGATCGTTTATACCCCTGTTGCCTATTTTACACGACTTCCACACCAAGCATTGGTGACCGGGTCCTATTTTACCAGTAAAACATAGCTTGTTTACCACAACAAACAAGCATTGCTTCAGTTCCCGATGGGGGGGGGGGGGGGGGGGGGAGCCTCAGCAAAAGGTCAGCGAATTGTATGAAGTTATAATAAATAATAAATAAATAAAAATCGAATCGTCGAGATGTTCTCAAAAGCCTACCAAGTGCAGGGGCGTCGCGAAGATAACCAATTGTGGGATTATACCCGACGTGTCTAGATTGTGATTGCTCAAGTTCCGACTGATAAAATATTCCAGCTATTTCACCAAGGCATGCCTTCTTCAAAGGCATGCCTTGGTCATGTAGTTGGAAAAATTAGTCAGTCGGATTTATAGTTAAAAAAATCAAGACTCCTTCGAAATTTATTTTGGGATATATAAAATATGCATGTAGTAGCCATGATGCAACATCTTACTGGCTTATCACGTACCTTGCCAGTATTCCAAATTGGTCACGCGTGGCCTCCAACATCCCGAATCGAGTACCGCAGACCACCATTTGTATGACAGAATGTAGGTATGACATAAGTCAAAGTATCAAATCTAGTCTTGAAAGAAAGTAGAGCTGAAACGGTTAACCGATTGATCGATTAATCAATGATCAACATCTTGGTCGATCCAAAAAGTAATTGATCGATTAACCGTTACTTTTGAACTACTGTATTATATGGGTTAACAAAGGAACAAACTTGCTCCAAAACAAGCAAACATTGTCACATTGACTCACATCAATTATATGAGACAGAGGAAAGCATGGAAGTTATTTACTGACACAATTGTTTACCAGCATGATCATCATACTGTATCAGTAGCTGGAAATGGTCACCCTTAACCCTTTACCCATTGCGGGTACCAGACGATACTTGCAAAATAAATTCATGAATTACTAAAAAAAATTAAATTTTTGTCTCAAAAACATAGCTTATGACCCCTCATTGGAACGCTCGTTCCAATGAGGTGGCCATAAGCTATGTTTTTGAGACAAAAATTGAAAATAATAAATTTGAATGGAGATTTTTGTGTATAGGCCTAGTCGGTTTTTGTTTGTTATTTTGGATAAAGGATTCATGCTGTAAATCGTCAACGCTATGGCAGTTATTCAGATATCTATTTGGACAAGTGATTAATCGGTTAACCAAGGTTAATCCACGTGATAAATCGATCAAGAAAACCCCTTAACCGTTTCAGCTCTAGAATGTACACGATTACAAGCAAGAGCGATTCGATATCTAAGACTCCATAGCAATCCAGATGAAAATGTCTCGACTGAAAATTTATTGGAGTGTCACCCCCCCCCCCCCCCCCTTAACCTCCGCCTTCTTAGCGATGCCCCTAACCAAATGTCTCATCTAGAACCCTTCCTCTATCATTGGGTCTCCTGAACAGGAGACCTGATGATGGAACGAGAGTTCAAGAATGTTTCGTTTCTGAAATTACTTTTATTAATCCGTTTTGGAAATTCTGCTCTTTGATTGCTTGCTCATACGGGCGAGTCGGCGTTGAATAAAATATTACAGTCGAGACCGACAACATTTAGGTTTGAATAAAAGAAGGTGCAGTAGTTATCTGCAACGTGAATAGCACCGAGATTCGATTTGATTCAATATTCTGTTTGATTCGATTATGGGTATGCGACTCGACCCGAAATTTAAGATTTGCAGGATCCAAAAACATACTCCCTTCTTTGTCAAACAAAATTAGCGATTTTAAACGTCGATTGAACGTTATCAATCCCAGTTATTTATTATTTATTTATTGGTATTTAAGGTCACATATTTCTGCACAATGACTAATCATGACCACGACAGTTTTACGGGTTGAGGAAGCCGGAGTACCCGGAGAGAACCACCGGGCAACGGCGAGCAACTGTCAGCTCCCCAAGATACTAACTCCACACAAGCAGGGTTAGCATTGGTTGGAGACAGGTGCACCATTGACGTGCAGTACGCCTTCGAACACAGCGTCACCGTGCCCCCACGTGGGTAATGGGGGTGAAGTGTCCTGCCCAAAGACACAACGCGGTTGACGCAGGTGGGATTCGAACCGAGGACCTCTCGGTTTGCAGCCTGCATCTCTACCAACTGAGCCACCGCCCCCCCCCCCCCCCCTCCATCAATCCCAGTTGGATCCAAAAGAAAGCAAAATCCAATTTTAATGTGAAATTAGAAAGGAGAGCGATTATAATCTTTTTTCTTTCGTTTTCAGAAAGCCACACATTGCACATATCTATGACGTTTGCGTAGTCAGTCTTAATTTTCTCCTATTGGTTTCATTTTATTGACACCATTCTCATATATTTATGATATTTGCACACGTTCTATGCATGTGGTTCATGTCATATCTTGATCAACACATACCCCATCAAATGCCTGACCCGATGATCGTGTTTCTTTAACAAGTTAATCCAAATACTTTGAAAGCCTTCCGAAGATTTATGCGAGCCACTTATTGGCATTAAATATAATTATGGGCTATATCGTAGAGAGATATGGCATGGTTTTTACAGTTTTGATGCATGCAGAGTTTTTCGTATTTCTGGTGTTTGGGCAAGTTGAGCAATTGTGAAAATGCTCGCCGGAACTGTGATCCATTTGGCTAAGTGTACGAGCCTCCAATACCATACGGAATATTCTATTGGCTTTCGCTATATAGAATACATTCCTCTTTGCCCCTCTTCCTTATTCGGCAACCCACAGGCTACTGTGTTCTGCAATGTCGTTCTTGTTTTATTTGCTTGGTACATTTGACTGTGCAATTTACGGGCAGCGGATTTGATCTGTTCTGATTGAAATAACATGTTAACTCCTAACCACCGTAACCAAGAAAAGCAATTCATTAAATGTTCTGGGTATATAATTTGCCCAACTTGTTTTCTTGACTTCCGTTTTTCGGACAGAACACAGACAAACCGTAAAGGGGCCAGTTAATGACGAATTGTGTGCCCTCAGAGTAATTGTTCCAGTATTTTGCCAAAATAATATCAGGCAAAATGTCATGACACTGTTCATTTGTTCTTTGCGACATAATTGTGCTGGCGGCGAAGACTTCATCAGAATCCCCCTCCCCAAACCAAAGAATATGCAGATGTGTTGTGAAGATATTTCTGAAAATGTTTTCATTTGCTAAAGGGTTAAGGTAAATTCTTGAATGTAGTCTTCGATATTGGTGTATTAGAGGGGTTACAAATTTTGAAAGGAAAAGCCACTGTCTACATGTTTATACGTGATGTTTGGGTCGATTTGGCATTGTTTGTGAAAGCTTCTTGGGTAAGGTTCAGTCACAAGAAAATTGTATTCCGAGTTCACTTCCTGTCTTGAATCGCTGTATTTAACGAACGGGATTGTTAAAGAGGAGACTGAATAAAATTTGTTTTTCTCCACCTTTCAAATAGTAAATACTCATCTTCGTTTTTTGTATTTTCCTTTCCTTCACCATTTCCATAAAAAAAGACCTGTTATTGATCTGGTATTGACGACAAAAATATTTATCGCACATGTCTTGAATAATGTCGGTTAATGACGGATGGCATATTGACTAAATAGAGTTTCATTTCGTAAACTCTGCTTGGGTTCCTACATGCGTTTACGGCTTCATGATGAGGTTGGAAAAAAATGCCACTTAACCCTCATGTCTCCGTACAAGCACAAATACCTTGTATATTGCCCAAGTGTATTCTTCACCGAGAACTCGACTGGTAGGATGCATTTATACGGTTAACGGATTAATCGATTAATCAATGATCAACATCTTGGTCGATCCAAAAAGTAATTGATCTTAACGGTTACTTTTGAACTACTGTACTATATGGGTTAACAAAGGAACAAATTTGCTCCAAAACGGGCAAACATTGTCACATTGACTCACATCAATTATATGAGACAGAGTAAAGCATGCAAATTACTTACTGACACGATTGTTTACTTGCATGATCATCATACTGTATCAGAAGCTGGAAATGGTCATTCTTCACTCTTTACCCATTGCGGGTAGCAGACGATACTTGCAAAAATAAATTCATGAATTACTGAAAATTTCAATTTTTGTCTCAAAAACATAGCTTATAACCCCTCATTGGAACGAGCTCGTTCCAATGAGGGGTCATAAGCTACATTTTTGAGACAAAAATTGAAAACATAATACATTTGAATGAAGATTTTTGTTTTTAGGCCAAGTCGGTTTTATTTGTTATTTTGGATAAAGGGTTCATGCTGTAAATCATCAACGGTATGCAGTTATTCAGATATCTATTTGGACAAGTGATTAATCGGTCAACCAAGGTTAATCCACGTTATTAATCGACCAAGAAAACCCCTTCAGCTCAACAGTGTTGTTACATCATTGATGTAGAAACACTTAAGCCATCTGCAGCTATGTACATGTATATATGGTAGTTATTAACGTAGAATGAATCTGATGACATAACGGTTAATGTTTAATGACCCTGCTGAAAATTGTGATATTGTTTCCCAAGAAGTGGCGACAGTCATGATAATGTCGTAATTTTTAGACAAAGCGTATGTTGACAATGCCGACTATTAATCGCTGTTCTGGACTGTTTTTTGGTGAGAAACTTCATCGTTTTTGTGTGTACTGTTAAATTTTCTGAGTAATATTCTAAGTCTTGGAATCCATTTCAAACTTAAGCAATGCCACTCATGTGTCACTCCCCGTGAATGGGGAATTTCGAAATGAAGATCGTGGTCAATACTGAGGAGACAAAAACAGAAATATCGTAAAATTGTATTGCATGGTAAAATTCTGTTCTGTCGATCGGGCCATACGCCCCAGTTCTGAAGAAACGACCGCAAGAGAAATATAGGCCCGAAGATGACGCTGGCTTACTTCCTCTTAAACCAGCTTAAACCCCGTGTTGGTTTGCACGGAAATTTGTAGCGCACTACAACACCCGAAACTAAAATAAGTTTTGGCAAAGTAATGAGACCAATTGCCCCTTTTTCACAAGATTACCCGACTCCCGAACGAACAGGATATCTTCCTTTAATTTGACAATAAGCCAATTTGCACTTTCGATCACGCGCATGGAATTGTGTGAAGCTTTGGGATAAACAAATACACGTGGTAACGTGGAACAGTAACAGGAATATCAACAACGACGATATAATTACACTTTTGGAGGTACTAATTCAAATAATTCGCAGAACTACTCCAACGGCCTTCATTTTCATAATACATTTTTCTTTCCTGTTTGAAATTAAAAATAATTTGCGGGGTTTTTTTGGACAAAACAGTGTATATTTTCTATTCGTATCGAAATGTTCACTTTCTTGTGTCATTTTGACGTTTCCCTTCGATCTATTCAACTCAAAGTTTAATGTAGTCCACTATTTCAAATAAATCGCCAAAATAACCCACTTCCTTTTATTTCAACTGCATTTCGAAACATCCATTCTACCCAGACAATGAATATTAACCTGTGTGTAAAGGCATAATGAGTCAAAGCAAGACTTCAGCTGATGACCCAGGCCTCACTGGACCCATTAAATGAAATCTTATGCTTTTACAGAGTACGTGGATAGTGTATTATCACTAAATCACCCGTAGAGTGGAGATTCCCCCCAAGCAATAATTGCAAATTTGTTGCAAAGCATAACAAGCACAAGCAAAGTTCCTGCCAATGGACATCTGGGTTAAACCCGGAGGTACATTGACTGAAACGTTGCTTCTGTTGTTTTGTCTATATGTACAGAATTTGAAAGTGATACTTTGGGTGACAACCCCACTCTGCTGGTGATTTAGTCACAATTCACTCTCCACATACTGTACGTAGAATTTAAGTTACAGTTTGTGTTGTAAATTATACCCAGCACACCGACCCTCACCATGTTTTTTAAATCAGTTATTGTTGCCATTATCCAAGTAACATTCAAACGATTATTTCAGAACATCTATGTTACAATTACTTTTTTCAGATTAATATTCTGATTCAAATGAGTGTTATTGAATTAAACATGTAATTCTACTATTTGGAGGCAAAATTATCTCATTTATATAGCAAGTACATGGGAAGTAAGGGTGTAATTTTACTTCAAATTCAGATTGTTTTCTGGTGGTTATCCTAAAACTTATTTCAGCTGGCACTCAATAGTGAATGCAATGGTTAGTACAGTACTGAAGAAATAAGCTGTATGATAACTACAGTAGTAGTACAGTGTTAAATTAGTCGAATGGTAACAACAAAACCATTTTCTACCCAAGCTGAATGATGTAATCTGACCAACCATCATTGAACCATGGAATTGATACCACTTTCTGGAATGCTCTCACAGCAGGTTTGTCAAAGAATGATACCAGGGCTTTGTTGGTCAATGTTCGATAAATTATTAAGGAAGAAACCCCAATTGTTATACTGTAAATTAATTCTGCTAATTCCAGTACTGTACCCTGTAGTCATATATTTACACTGAGGTCAGGCTGGTGTGGTAAAATTGGGGATCACTTTTCTCCGTTAGGGATGGGAATAGGACAAATAGTGGTGTGAGCACGAGCAGTCTTTATGCTTGGGGTTGTGAATGCTACATAACTCCGAAATGTTCAACTGTTATGTTCCATTTGAACAGCTTTTGAATACAAAAAGAAAAAAGCGTGGTTTTCGTTTGTGGTGTTCAGTGTACCAAATTAATTACTATATAGCTATAGAAACAAAGACTGAATGAATGAATAGGAAGGTATAGAATCATCAGAATGCAACGGTACGCCAGCTGGGGATATATTTCTACAAAACTGCTATATATTTTAATTGTCCACAGGAACGAGCAATGCCACTCGCACACGTTATGCGCGTACACGTGGATTTGTTCATCCCATTTACTTTTAGTTTTATTTCCGGATTTGCGCAGTCGAAAGCGTAAACTGGCTTATTGTAAAAAATTCAAACCCGAGTATATATGTATTCAGTGGTATTATTAGAGACAGAATTATCACTTTCTGTTAATGCAGGATATTCTTAGCGAACTCAGTGCCTCAATTGCAATTCTGCTTCATAATATTAAATCTTTGACAAGAACCAATCTTTCTTTGCAAATTTATCTTTTTCAATCCACTCTGAAGCCACACAGACGGATTAGCTCCCTTGATGTTAAAGAAGAAAACAACAAATTACCCCCCTTGATATACATGTCGCTTTCGCTTTTTTTTGCATCAGCGATGTTACAGCTCGTGAAAATATCGAGTCGATTCGGGTATTAATTTTCGTCTGTTTATTTATTTTGAGCTGTTATACTGAAATATCCCGAATTATCCTTTTCTCAGTCTTATGTACCTATAACAAGAAAATACAGCAGTGCTGTGCAAAAAAATGACGATGATAATATGCCAATGCAGTTTTACTGAAAAGACCATCTTTAAAATAATAAGACTGAGTATCACAAATGTAGTTTCATGTAAAACATTGTGTTGAGGAAAAATCTGAGGAATAATTAATTTAAACATGAACAGATCAATTTGAAAACAAATCAAAAGACATTTGATTCTCGGTCAATATATTGTGGAAAACAATGAAGAGAGTTTTATTTATTTATTTAAAAAAAATTTTTTTTAGTATCTTTCTTCAGTAAATATGCAGTTTTCAGAAACTTGTGCATGAGGATGCACTCTTTGAAAAAAAAGGTTTATTCCCTTTCATTTTTGGCTTAACTTGACAATTGTTAGCAAAACTTTTGTTTCCAGAGCACTACAATGTTCTAAATTATAGAAAATTAAATAAAAATGGGCAATGAAAGATAATTTCTTTCAATGAGGGGATTTGGCTGAGTATCAAACAAATAATACTACAAACTTCCAAATTTTTAAAAAAAATTCTCTCCTGTTTGATGTCAAAATTTCCCACATGCCAAATGGTAATGATCTCCCCTTATGGAAATCAATTAATATTTTGTGCAACACAGCTAAGCACATAGGGTCATTACACAAGTGAAGATACATAACACTGACTGGTGGGAAATTTAAACATCTGAATTCTGTGAGTTCATTTATACTGACCCACTGTCACTGTTTCACAATCTTCAAACGTCCAAATGCAATATGTTGTTCCTGGAACAATAAATGAAAATAGTTAACCCTTTACCCAACGCAGACGATATCAAAATTTATTATTTTAAATATCATTTTTTCAAATTTTTCAAAAAATTTCAACAAAACCATATCATGTAACCCCTCGTTGGAACAAGCTCGACAAGCTTGTTCCAGTGAGGGGTAACATGATAAGGTTTTGTTGAAATGTTTTGAAAAATAATATTTTTTCAACTGCTGAATTTTCATATTACGAGGGCGGATGCGGCCGATCCGTTGGGTAAAGGGTTAAAGCTTCAACATTTTTTTATATTTTGAACTATCATTCATAAAAGAAAATAGGCTGAGAGCTTTATGAGCCAATTTCAGTGAGCCATTTTCATTAATTTCACTGAAAAAATGCCGACGTACCGGTATTGTTTGTAGTTATCACAACAGATAATTCTGCGAGTAATTGTGAAACAGCTAATCCTGTGCTTCTGGGTCATGTTAGGGAAGAGGAAAAAAAGACGTGACGTCAACATTGACCTGCCTGTTTTTATTTGCAATGCATTTTGGATCCTTATACCGAATTTGGTCAAAATTGGCCCAGTAGTTAGCCCATTGCTAAGGGGCACCCTCATTGCTAGGGAAGTCACGTGACATCAACGTTGACCTGTCTGTTTTCATTTGCAATGCATTTTGGGTCCATATACCGAATTTGGTCAAAATCGGCCCAGTAGTTAGCCCGTTGCTAAGGGGGCACTCTGGTTGCTAGGGAAGTCATGAGATGTCAACATTGATGATCTGTCTGCTTTCATTTGCAATTCATTTTGGGTCCGTTTATCGAATTTGGTTAAAATCGGCCCAGTAGTTAGCCCATTGCTAAGGGGGCACTCTTGTTGCTAGGGGAAGTCGCGAGATGTAAACTTTGATCTGTCTGCTTTCATTTGCAATTCATTTTGGGTCCGTATATCAAATTTGGTCAAAATCTGCCCAGTAGTTAGCCCATTGCTAAGGGGGCACTCTTGTTGCTAGGGGAAGTCACGAGATGTAAATTTTGATCTGTCTGTTTTCATTTACAATGCATTTTGGGTCCGTACACCGAATTTGGTCAAAATCGGCCCAGTAGTTAGCCTGTTGCTAAGAGGGCACTCTGGTTGCTAGGGAAGTTACGTGACGTCAACATTGATCTGTATACCGAATTTGGTCAGAATCGGCCCAGTAGTTAGCTCATTGCTAAGGGGCGCTCTGGTTGCTAGGGACGACAGGTGACATCATCATTGATCTGTCTGTTTTGTAAAAAATGAATTACGATAAACTCATTAACTGTAACAGTATAGTTCTTTAGAAGGTCTAACAAAATTGTGGATACAAATTTTGGGCATGGTACTGTATTCTGCTTTGTCAGTCAATCTCAGTCGCTCTGCTTCACAAGGACTGGTACAAACCTTAAGTAATTTAGAAATTACTCTTTTCTTAGAAAAGTTTGATTTTCTTAAATATTTCTGCATGATTGAGATTTCAGAAGAATAAGTAAGTTTTCAGAACTGCATTTAGGAAATGTAAATGAAAGGGATGAACAAAGTTGCAATTTATCCTGTTGGTCTTTTAAATTAAATCATATGTCTGCATGTATTACAGAATGATGATGAAAATCTTATGGTCTTTTTGTTTTTCAGAATTAACCATTTTGCGACCTCCAAAGAATGCAACTGTATTAATGAATCATAGATTCACATTTCATTGTGGTATTAACAAGAAGCCTAACAGTAGACCAAAAGTGAAGTGGTTTCATGATAATAGGGAAATGGGTGGTAGAGGAAAAAACCATAGAGTTAACTCAAGAACAGGATCTCTGAAATTCTACAAAGTTCACACACGGAATAGGGGAAGATACAGATGTAGAGTGGAGCTAAATGATGAGGTTGTTGTGTCTGAGACTGTGAATTTAACTGTTCATGGTAAGTGCTAGCACATTTAATTCTTTTTGCAGAATGGAACCTTTCCTGTAAAGGTGTTGCTATAGAAAAACATATAAAAGTCACCAAACGTTTTTAGTTTCAAAGGTAATTGTATTTTTAAACAGTATGCACAGGGCAATTTCGTTGCAAGGCACTTGGCAGGTGGTCAGCTGGTCATCAGCTCAAACTCTTAATTCGTCGAGCAGTATAAACTTGAGACCTCGACTAGTACATTTGTAACTTATAGACCACTGGTCTATGAGCTGCATATTTGCTTAACAGATCCTCAACTTTCTACTGGTCAAGCAAGTAGGTGATAGATACATCTCTACTCATCTATTAGTATAGAATACTGAATCACACTGGATGTGCAGTAACTTTGACTTTTATATTCCAGTGTGTGATCGACTATTTATAAAACATAAAAGAAGCATATATCTATACATGGATATATAATGCAAAGTTGTGGCTCTGTATGAATGTATGTATGTATGTATGCCCAGAATAAACTCGAAGTGGTCATCCATTTGCATTCAAATGAGGCATCTCTAGGGTTAAATTGACCAGGAAATTGACCTTGAATGGGTCTAGATCACATCAAACATCACATTAATCCTTCAACCACAGCAACCATGGGATGCTCTCCTACATTTTCAGAGATATGAAGCTCCATTATGGCACCTATGGATAATTAATCCTTCAACCTGGGCAACACAGGGATTTATGGTCATCTATTCACTTTCAAATTTGGTACACAGGTAATTTAATCAGGACATCTTTCCTCATAATGCATCCAACATTGTGTGAACCCTTCATCCACAGCAGTACCAGCATACACTCCTACATTGTCAGGGATATCGAGCTGAAATGGGGGCTTGGTGGCTCAGTGGACTTCAGACCGAAAAGATCACGGTTCGATCCCGGCCTGGAGTAAGTGCATTCTATTCATGGGCAAGGCACTTAATCCGATTGCCTATGTGGGGGCTTGGTGGCACTGGGTACTAAGGTGTTCTGCACAATGATGGTGCAACAGGCCTTTATATTGCATTATTTTGGGCACATCTATTCCAGGGCCTTGAATGTGCCCAACTTACTGAAAATTCAATTTTCAAGTAATATTATTGACTTTTAAAAGCTGAAAGTCACTTTACACAGCATAATCCAATCACATCCAACTTTCACCCTTCAACCACAGACACTCCTACATTTTCAGATATCAATCTCAAATTTGTCACCTAGGGGTAATATTCAGGAATATTTCTACAAAAATCAATGGTATCAGAACAAATCTGAAGCCCTTGTTGCATTGTAGATCTTGCACCTTATAGGGGGATCTATGTTTTTTGGGTGTGGGGAGGGGCAGTGATAAGTTTTTGGGTCCCAGCCCCTTATAGCTATGTGCCAGAATGCCACCCACCTAACTTTTAACAGACTACACAAAAACTTTCCACCTCTCAAACACGACCTTCCTTTGTGGTGCGTGAAGGCTTATAATGGTGACATATTTGGGCTTTCAATTATAAAAAGAAGACTTCTTCACATATTATTTTACGGATATAACTGCTTCTCACAAGAATTCTCTTAAAGTATAATAAAAGGGAGATTAGAAACCTCCCCCACTGAATCCACTCATGTTTACAGTGTGGATTGAAGCATGCCTATTTAATGGGAGTCAGTGTTTTCAAATAGAATATGATTCAGCTGACAAATGCACAGAGTTCCCATTTAACATTACATTATTAATTCAAATGATATGTGTCTGGCTACAGGAATGTGGTTGGGAAGTTGGAAGAATTCTTCCAACAAGGGTTCAAATAAACAAGTTTAAAAAAGACAGTAGATCCGAATCCTCTCAAGGCAAAGAGAGGTATTCTGTGACTTGTATGTCAATCTCTATAGAATTTTCCATCTAATTCCCTGTGGTTGCAATCATGAATATCCCACAGTTGTTTTAAGCTTACTTGTGAACCTGATCTGGTTTTACGGCACTCTTGCTTGAAAAGCTGTCTGAATGCTGCATGTTTGAGAACCTGTTGAAAGCAACCAACAAAGGTCCAGTTCTGACTTTTACTTCTGAATTTCTAAAATACTTCTTATTCCTTGAATTGGGAATTATATTCAATGAATAGGGTTATTCAATTAAAAGATATACAAGAAAGTGGGCTCCAGTTTTTAGTAGAAACAGTAGTAACCCTTAACCCTTTACCCAACGTAATGGCCAAAACCGGCCAGTGCTATTAACAAAACAGCCATTTAATTTCCATTATTTTTTTGCATCAAAAACATAGCTTATGACCCCTCATTGGAATGAGCTCAATGAGCTCATTCCAATAAGGGGTCATAAGCTATGTTTTGATGCAAAAAATCAAAAATATTAGTTATTCAATAATCTTGTTTGCAAGGGTCGCTTGCTTTTCATGTTGGGTAAAGGGTTAACTAGTAGAGTGCAAAATTATTTTTGGTGAGCAAAATTGGTTCACATGTTTTTGCCTTGTTACAATTTATAGGAAGTGTCTGTGGGCACTCTCCCATAATTTGCAATAAGACAAAACCTTACAGACTAAATTATTTCCCTTCAAAGATAATATGAAGCACATTCACAGATTATAAAGCCTGTAACATGTCATCCCCACACTTCAGAGTAAAGCCTAAATTAGGCTTCCACAACTCAACCAGTTAAGCCTTGCAAAAGAAGTTTAACCCATAGCGGTCTGGTAGTGCAATAGAATTTTCTCCAATCAATCAGTTTTTCCTCTTGTTTAACTATAAATTTAACCAAATATGTCATGTTTGACAGAGCTCACTGAGCTCTGACAAACTAGGTATATGTGGTTAAATATCAAACTGCATTATAGCAAATATTTGCTGCTGAAATTTTTGACATTTTGACATCAGCGGGCATAGGGTTAAAGTATAAGTTGGAGTCTTTCAAAAGCTCAAGTGATAAATTGTTCAACACATTTCATGAAATAAATTGCAAGGCATTGTAGAAAAACCATATTTTTATACTGTACCAATGACCCAGACTTAGCTGGTGCTAACTCCAACAAAACCAGGGCCAAACACAAATTTTGCCCCCCAATCCCCAAAATTTGCATCCAAAACAAAAAGAAATCATGTCCTAAAGGACCTCCATACTACGCCTCTACTGCGCATGCGCAGTGACGCAGTCGTCCCGAAATTGGCGCCAATTATCATTCTCTGTTTGGCCCTTCATCAGTCAACATCTCACTGATCTTTGTGCTTGTAAATCTCAGTTTAAAGGATGCCAGACACGTAATTTTTGGAGAAAATGTGATTCTAAGGAGGATAGAAGGAGGAGAGGAAAAAGAAGTGGCAAAAAATAATCAGGGCTGTACTTAAAATTTTTTGATGAAATTATGTTGTTGCCTATTTTCGAGGCATGGGCCTCTTGTTGTCATTCTTGCTAATTGTTGCACTGCTTATTCAGTGTTTCCTCTCCCCTAGCCTTCTAAAGTCCCCCCTGGCAATTCTCCCATGCTTTTGGCATATTTTTGAGAAATTTCATTTCTAAAATTTCCTGGGAGAGTTGCTTGGTTACAGAATGTTTTCTGTTATTTTCCCCATAGTTACGTTTTCACCCATGGGTGTATAACGTTTGTGTTCTGCATCTTCCATCTGATGTTCTACAGATTCTCCCCTGGGAGTCTCTGTTTTGCATCAGATAGAGTGTAATTGATGACTGATTCCGGGCCAGTTTTTTCAGTGCCTGGAGTCATGTTTTCTAGTGTGTTTACACTGTTTGTTTTCATTGGCAACAGCCTTTTTTGAGGGGGGCTGTTTGCCTTTGTGGTAGTTTATCTCATTATAAGATACATTTATATTATCCGAAAGTGTCTCATTAATTATTTTATATAAATTTAAAATTTTTGACCACACTTTGCCATCGCATCCATCGGGGCTCAACGTTACTTTTCAGCAACTTGGGCTTCTCTGAAAAAATATTTTTTCAAAATTATTTTGTTTTGCAATTGTTTTTTCATTTATTAATGGATCATGTTATTATGTATCTTTGTGTCAGGGGTTTTTGCGAGTAACTAGGACTTATTGTTGTTCTTTCACAATGAAGGGACATTGTTCAAATTGTAATAGGAAGAAATCTTCCTCTGACTTTCATGATCATTGTATTAATTGTAGTCAGTGTTCTCGCATTAATCCCTGTCCTATATGTGAACATTGGGATGAGAAACATTGGAAACGTGTGTCACGATATGTTGTTTCTGGAGAAAGAGCGATGCCGGCTCTTTCTCCACAAGGTCACTCTACTCTCTCAGTTTCTATTTCAGAGGAACCAGAACAGGGTGATGTTTCCATGTTATCTTCTTCAAGTGTGCGTCCGTCGTCACAAATGAATTCAGAGCTAGCGGCAAAAGTGCTCATGGAGATTAGACAAATGTCGTCCGCTAGCTCGCCCGGTGTAGCGTCCATTCATTCACCGAATGGTTCGGCAGCCAGGTTCGTCCGATGCGGTCCAAGAGGAAATTTTGGGTGATGCGAGCACTATAAACATAATAGATGCACACCCAGTGACGGCTGATAGTAAGCGAGAACGGAGGAAGCCTTTTAGTCCGGTTCCTAGCTCGTCCAGGTCCAGCCGGGCCGCGAGCGAGAGAGGTCCCTCTCTCATACAACAACATCTGGGACCAGATGTTGTGGTACAAAATGTGTCTTTAGCGGAGCATACGTCCGTCGCTCGGGACGCTCCGTTGTATAAGCAGTCCGCAGAGACTGTTAAGGCTTCCTCTTCTCGTCAGCGCACACGACCGCACCTTGGCTGCGTGACCGCCGATATATTACCAGCTTCGCCGATGAAGGATTCTTCGGCGACCAGGTCACACCATCCGGCAGCCAGGGATTCGAGACCGATGGACTCCGGACGTTCGCATAGGAAAAGTATGCGGGAGCCATCTGATGCGGAGCTGCCCTCGGCGAAGCAGCGAAAGACTGCGCCTCCGCAGGTCTCGACGCCGGACATTCTTGTGCAGATAGCACAGCTTATCGCAGCATCCCAGCAGCCGACAGAAACGGTGTCGGATCGAGAATTATCCGACGGCGCTGGGTCGGTACGCTCCGCCGAAGCATCGGGGGCGGACGACCGGGAACATCGTGAGGTCCGACCGGATGGTGAAAGGGATACGGATGACTTGGAGCTATCCCTTTCGGAACAACATAAAGCTGCCGTGGACTTCATCCGGCACTTTCTCCCTCAAGTTGTTCCGTCGGGCCAGACTGCTGCGCTTCCGGACAAGAGAATTATAGCGTCATTGGACTCTGAATTTTTTGAGCGGTTCAGGGACATCGCTCCCGAGTTTCCGTCGCAGTCCAATAATGTTGCTAGAACATTTGAATTATTGAACGACGCTATATTTAAACTTGCTTCCAGGACGGGGAAAGCAGGTTTCTTGTCCGCTAATACTCTCAACCTGCCTTTCATTAATGCAAGGAATAAATTCGATACGGCAGGACAGGGTATACCGAGAGTTCCTCTGCGTATGGACGACGAGGCGGAAGACTTAGAGCTATCATTACCGTCGTCAGCTTCTATTCCAACCGCGGTGTTGGAAACAGCTATTGCGTCTAACAGAGCCAATTTAGATGCCTTATCTTACGCAGATCACCTTACTAAGGCGTTATCACTGCGCCTTCAAGGGGAAGAGTTTCAGGATATACAATCCTCTTTAAGACTTCTTTCAAGGGCAGTAGCTTATTCCACGTGTAACTCCGCCCTTTCAGTGGCAAATCTGGAGTTGGTTAGACGTGACGCAGCCCTAGCTACATCCACACTAGTGGATTCTAAGGTGAAGAACTCTCTTAGAGTCACTTCGGTCTCAGGAGAACTTCTCTTTGACGGCAAGCTTTCCGCTATTTATGGTAAAATTAAAAAGAAAGCTAATGATTCTCTGTTGTTCAGATCGGCTCCTAAAAAGTCGGATACAGCAGACACGAATAAGACAGGCACTTCTGGGTCTAATGCGCCCAAGAGAGGTTCCTATAGAGGTTCCGGTGCGTCCTCTTGGTCTTATTCGAGAGACCGTCAGGATAGCGACTCTCGTTCGGGACGTCCTTCAGGCCGGGACAATCGGTCGGACGCCCCGAGGTCGACGAGGCGAGGTGCGGGTCATGGAAGACGTGGTTTCTCCTACCGCAGGCCTCGCAGGTCCAGGAGGTGATGGCTTAAACCTCTATCGCATTCCGGTTGGCGGAAGGTTGTCGAGTTTTTCACAAGAGTGGGCGTCGATTACGGACGACCCTTGGGTGAGAGGAGTGACTTCGGAAGGTCTAAAGATATCCTTCAAACGAAAGCCTCCATTAACTCGAAGTCCAAAGTGGACTCATCTTCCGTCAAATCCACAGAAAAGAGACGCTCTGTTATCAGAGGTGCAGTCTCTTTTAATGAAGAACGCGGTAGAGGTCGTAGAAAACCAGGAATCTCTGGGATTCTACAGCCATCTGTTTCTGGTTCCGAAACCAGACGGCTCGTTCCGTCCAGTCATAGATTTGAGCTGGATAAACAAGCTGATCGTCGCTCCGAAGTTTTATATGGAGACGATTCGATCGGTCAGAGCGAGTATTCGGGTGAACGATTATGCAACGAGCATAGATCTCAAAGATGCGTACTTTCACGTCATGGTACATCCGACATTCCGAAAGTATCTACGCTTTGCAGTCCTGGGAGTGGTGTATCAATTCCGGGCGATGTGCTTCGGATTGAATCTAGCACCCTGGGCTTTCACTCGGGTAATGAACTCGGTAATGATCTACTTCCGAGCTCATTCGTCTGCGGTAACGTCGGCCTACCTGGACGACATTCTTCAGAGGTACGGCAACGAGTTAACGCTTCAGAACGATGTTCAGAATCTTCTTCTATTGCTCCGACGTCTCGGTTTTATAGTAAACGAGGAGAAGTCGGATCTGGTGCCGTCCAAGTCATTCACTCATCTGGGAATGAGCTTCGAGACGCACAGCAATCTCGTTCGTCTGCCGTTAACCAGAGCGAAATTAGTCAGTTGTTACGCTCGCTATTGTCTGCACGCAGACAAAGTCACGGCGAGAGAATTTATGAGACTGATAGGTCTGTGCGGAGCCGCCGCGGATCTCATTCCGATGGGGCGGCTACGCACACGTCCTCTTCAAATTTTCCTGACTCAGAATTGGAGTGTGAAAATTCATTCGCTCGATGTAGACGTTCTCTTGTCAGATCAAGTGAAACAAGAGATTCAGACTTGGGCAAACATTCAGTGGTTAACTCAAGGAGTTCCGCTGCAGTTGCCGGATCCGAGTTTTACCGTTATGACGGATGCCAGTCAAACAGGTTGGGGTGCATCATTAATCCCAACGGATTCGAGATGCCAGGGTCTTTGGGATCCGCAATTCCTGTGCAAGCACATAAACATCAAGGAAATGATGTCAATTTGGCTTGCGTTACGTCACTGGATGGACATTATTCACGATGCTCATGTCCAAATCCTATCCGACAATACGACAGTAGTGGCGTATATACGGAATCAGGGAGGCACTCATTCAGTTCCGTTGTTCAATCTAACGGAAAGAATCCTTCTGTTTGCGTTAGAACATCACGTTCTTCTTTCGGTCCGTCACATACCGGGTCGTCTGAATGTGCTAGCAGACTCCCTTTCATGAAAGGGTCGCTTGTTGCCGTCGGAGTGGACTCTCAACAAACAAGTATTCAATCAGATTTGCTACCAATGGGAACGGCCAATGATAGACTTATTTGCGACACATCTCAACAATCAGTTGCAGACGTATGTGTCTCCGTGTCCGGATCCAAGAGCATTTGCAGTAGACGCTCTGTCGATCCCTTGGGACGGAATGATAGGATATGCGTATCCTCCAGCGCCGTTAATTCAACAAGTATTGCTAAAGATAAAACAATCTCAATGCAAGATTCTGTTGGTAGCATCTCTGTCGCCACAGAGACCGTGGATAAATCTACTCAGGTGTCTGTTGTGGGACCTACTGCGGAAGCTTCCTCCACGAGAGGATCTTCTTTCGCAGGGGAAATCGCGCCAACTCCATCACAACCCGCAAGGTCTCAACCTTCACGTTTTTCCGTTGTGCGGTCCTTCTTGCATGGCAAGCACTTTACAGGACGAGCAGTGGATGCGATTTCTAACTGTAGGAGGACCTCCTCTTCGCTAAACTATGTGGCTAAGTGGAAGGTTTTTCGTCGTTGGTGTAGGGATCATTCTGTAGATATATTTGATCCCTCTATACCAGACATTGCAAACTTTCTAGTATACTTGTTTGACGAAATCAAACTGCAGCCTGTTACTATAAAGGGTTATAGATCTATGTTATCTGATACCTATGCACATCATGATAGTTTACAAATTGGATCTAATGTCTCTTTATCGAAGTTGGTTAGAAACTTTTCGATAAATAGACCCAGAACTCTTAGATTAATTCCTAAGTGGAATTTAGCTTGGGTTCTCCTTAAATTGAAGGAAAAGCCATTTGAACCTCTTGGGACAGTAGATTTCAAATTCTTATCTTATAAGACAGTTTTTCTCTTAGCTTTCTCTTCTGCCAGAAGAGTCAGTGAGCTTCATGCACTATCGGTGGATGATTCTCATTATCGTAGTGTTGGGAACACTATCACCTTCACTACTAATGTGGGTTTTTTAGCTAAGAATCAGGCTCCTAATAAATATCCGGAACCTATTGTTATTAAGGCTCTTCCGTCTTCAGACGGGCGTAGGCCTTTACTCTGTCCTGTTAGAGCACTACGTATCTATAAACAGAGATCTCAGTTTATCAGAAAGGGACGGAAACGTTTCTTTCTGTCTTTGATGCCTAATAGAAAGGACATTTCCGTCCATTCTATTGCTAGATGGATTCAGTTAACTATCCGTACTGCTTATGAAGATTTATCTTCTTCTCAGCAGTCTGTGCTTAAGATTTCTGCTCATGAAGTAAGAGCTCTTTCTACTTCCTGGGCTTATGCTAATAGTGTTGCTATTACAGATTTAATGAAGGCTGCTTATTGGTCTCAGCCATCCACATTTACGAATTTTTATCTCAGAAATATTGAGTCCATTTCTGGAGACCTGCATTGTTTAGGTCCGTTATCTGTTGCTCAGAATGTCGTCCACTAAACAGTTGCAACTATAGTTATGCAGGCTTTCTGTTCCGGCAGTGACTCCGTCCGGCTGCCCTCTTCGCTCTGGGCTATTTGACCCAGGGCAAGGGGAAGGGGGGGGGGGGGGGCGGGTGTTCCCTTAGGTCACCTGCTTTATAGTGAAAAGCAAGGGAATGCCTCCTCCAAGTCAGTATTTCTGAGTCGCTTCCGGGATGGTTTTAAAGTGTAATATTAATGTTTAAATTCATTCATGTCTTATTTTTAAAGTGTAGCTCGGTGTGAAGCATTTGTATATGTCAAGTGTCAAACGGGCTTTAATATACAATACTCGGACACTTTTAAATGATTATAAAGAGTCTCAATTCTCTGGACTACTTTATTTATTGGCTTGCTTTAAAAATAATTAGTATAAGGGTTATACTGGATGTTAATAGAGAACATGAATGTTATTGTGCTCAATTATTAAGGGTAGTGTATCTTTCTAATTTAATATTAAATAAGAAAGATACATGTAAAGCCTAATACTCCTTTTCTCCTTAAGGGGTTACCTCTTTACTATATAGTTGAGCTTATTGGATTTTCCTCTATGTCCTAGGCCCTCCAGCCTGTTTACTATTCAGCTAAGTCTGGGTCATTGGTACAGTATAAAAATGTTAAAAAATTTATAGTAATTTATATATTTTTTATACTTACCAATGACCCAGACGGGGATGGCCCTCCCTGGAGTTGGGAACTCTTGCCTCCCCGCTGAGTACATAGCGCTGACCAGGCACTGCCAGTAAGAATGATAATTGGCGCCAATTTCGGGACGACTGCGTCACTGCGCATGCGCAGTAGAGGCGTAGTATGGAGGTCCTTTAGGACATGATTTCTTTTTGTTTTGGATGCAAATTTTGGGGATTGGGGGGCAAAATTTGTGTTTGGCCCTGGTTTTGTTAGAGTTAGCACCAGCTAAGTCTGGGTCATTGGTAAGTATAAAAAATATATAAATTACTATAAATTTTTTAACGTTCATAACCTTTTTATTTTGTCATTTCAGCTCCAGTTGTACTAGCCGGTTCTTCTCCAAAGGAAATACGAGTTAAAAATAACACTATAAAAGACAATATTTTCTGTGATTATGCTGGAATACCTACTCCTACTGTTCAGTGGAGACTTAATGGTGTTTCTGTAAGTATCAGAAGTGTTGAAATAAATACCCTATATGCAAGAAATCATTATTTTCTGTAATTTTTTTTGGAGGATACTTCCCCTATCCAGAGAAATTTTCCACATGAAACAGGCATTGGCTCTTGTTTTCAAAGGTCTCTCTTTTGGGGGGGGGGGGTGAAAAAAATATTCAGTTCACATATTTTAGAAGGACTGACAGGCAAGTTCCTCAACTTACGATAGTGCTTTCCTTGGCCCCATGGCATAGGTATGTGGGATGACCTCAGTAGCTGAATCTTTGTGTCCTTGCTCTTCTTGAATACAACTAAGGGATGTTTAGTCTACTTTGATTGATGGTTGTCTCTGCAGAGGGAACAGCTATTTTTTGCTGCTGTCACCTTGAGAACTTTCCTGACTGAGGTTCAATGCCAGGACCTTTGGCATAAGAGTCCAGTACATTTACTAACTCGGTCACCACTTGCTCAGTAAAAATGTTGAGTTATACACTTTTGACAATAGAGTCTTCTACTTTGCAGGCTGGTACAGTTTATAAAACCAGAAAAAGTTTAACCTTAACTGGTAGAGTGCTGAATTATTTTTGGCCATCAAATCTTGTACACATGTCGTTGCCTTGTTACAATTTTTGGGAGAGTGCCAGCTGGCACTCTCCCATAAATTGTAACTAGGCAAACCCTTGTAGACTAAATAGTGTCACTTCAAACATAATACAAAGCCCATCCACTGAATATGAGCCTTCAAGTTGTGGTACCTGCACTTAAGAATAAAGCCCAAATATGGGCTTCCAGCACTCTACCAGTTAAATTCCTTATAGCATCAGTCCATTTTCAAGTAAACCTTTTTGTGTTTTTTTTTTTGTAAGAGAATAGCTACGTAATACTGATATCATATATTTCTTAACCAGCACTAGTACACAGCCTTAAATTAGCTACCTAAAACGTATTTCACCTGTTTCCTGCATGGAATTCATAATATACTGTAATAACATTTTGTTTGATCATCATTATAAAGCAGTTTGAAGTAGTTCAAGTGTACTTTGTTGCAATATCGAAAGTCCAGTAATGTAGAAGAATGAAAAATCAGATACCTCAGTTTTTTTTGAGGCAAGCATTGGGCGAATAAAATTATCCTTTGTCCAGTTTGTACAGGTTTGCATTGACTTTACAATAAGCAAGATAAGCAACATAAGATATTTGAGAGACATTTTCTGAAATAGTGTCCAGCAATTATTCCAAATTTGAATCGATTCTCAAATCAGCCTCCTACTTCAATTTGATTTGTTACTGAATCACCAACATGCAGTTGAATCAAATTGGCCATTGTGAACAACAATCATGTCAAATTTCTATCTGAGTGGAAACATTTAACACACCCTATATGCCAACTTGTAACTTATTTATAACTAAAAGGGCAATAATAATCACCCCAGGTTTTTGCCATTTTGAGTGAACCATGAATGGCATATCATCATCCCATGTGGTGCATGAATACTGACACAATGTGACATCAATCACACTATGGTGTGAGAGGGTGGAACGAAACTACACACCACAATGGTGGCACACTCCTATTACATGTCCTGTAGTGCAGGGGAGGGAACTCTACTATGTAGTTGTTGTGGATATCTAATGCTTGCATGTTGCAAAGCTTGGCTGTGAAATAAACTCTAAATTGCCCATTTTTCCACAACATATAATATAGTCAATACACACAATTTTCCCTTGAATTAGAGTTACCCACATTGAAATGTTGCAGTCTCTAAGAAAAAACAGCTTTGGGAAAATATATTGTTTCAATAAACGTTTGAAACATTTTATTGACATCTTGCATTATTGTTGAATATTCATGATTGAGGGTGATTTGATGACTTTTGGACCTAAAAATACAGTTTACTTTTTGTGTGTTTTTTGTAGGGAATTCCCAGAAAAATATGTGCATGTGACCGGTACTTCCCTTTGTGTCATTTTTCTCTCTTATTTGTTGCATGACCCCCTGTTTTCAGGCTAGAAAAGTTGTCTGAAGGGCAGTACTTGACAAAGATATTTGAATGCTAAAATTAATGCGATGCGATCATATTTTTTTTCGCCAGAACGTTATAATGCTGGCCTTTGGGGAAATATTTAGTTCTGTGAAACCTCTAAATCATATCATCTTCAAATAATAAAAGAATGGAATTTTATTGATGCAAACATGTTTAAAAGATTCAACAGTATAATCACATTTTAATTTGAGCTCACCTGAGTAAAGCTCAAGGGGAGATTTAGTGACCACTTTCAATCTATCATAATGAACTTTACATTTTCGACTTCTACTAAAGAACTACTGGACCAAATTTAACCAGATTTGATATGCATGTGCCTTATCATATGTCATTTCAAGTTTAATAAAAAAAGTTGCCATGCCCATGGGAAGCACCACAGGAGACATAACTCTGTTAGTACCCCCAAAAATTAAAAAAAATCTTCTTTTCCAGAACCACCAATCGGAATCTTTTGTTATTTGTAAACAGCATCTTCAGGAGGGGCAGATTCAAATTTGTTCAAATCAAGGCCCTGTGTTCATATTTGGGCTCCCTATGGGAGCCCAGAGTTTAACTTCGTGCAACATTGCCCCATGGGAACCCTGGGAAATGAAGCAGTGCTTGTTTACTGTGGTAAACAAGCTGTTTTATTGTTAAAATAGGACCCAGTCACCAATGTTTGCGGTGGAATCCCCTAAAATTGGCAACATGGATATAAACAATTGACTTAACTTGACTTTATCTGCATGTTGCAGTCAGGATTAGCCATTGTGCCGAAATATGTGACCTTAACCACCAATAAATAAATAAATATGAGAAAAATTCTTTAAAAATCTACTCCAGATCCACCTGTCAGAATCTTTTGACATATGGTCTGCAGCATCCTTAGGGATGTCTAGAGATGGGCTGTTTTCAAATTTCATGACGGTTCTGGTTTGGGATTCGGTTTCATTCAAAGAGTCGGGGTTTCGGTTTTCATTGTACAAACATAATAATACATTACATTTGCATATAAGAAGATTATTTGGTGCCAGTCTGTCCCAGGGTCTACCTTTCCAGAGAAACACACATCTGTGTGTAATATACTCTGATTTCCTGAGCACAATGTATTTGTATAAATTATCTCAAGAGTTTCAAGTTTAAGAAAAATGATTTTTGCCTCAAGTCTTGAAAAATTAGTCCCCCCCCCCCCCCCCCCACACACACACACACACACACCCAATAGTTGTGTTTAGGGTAACCCAACACACCCTAAAATATTATGCCGACTATAAAAATTTTATCGAGTAAAAGTCGCTCATATAGGTCATTGTAACCCTAAATTTCCAATCGTCTTCAACTTTTGACTCTGGCTTTGGTGTTCAAGCTTTCAAAATTATGTGTAGAAATAAATATATTTGTCATAAATAATGTGGAACAAGTGACATGTTCCAGTTCTGCGAAGGAAATCACATTTGTATTTTCGCGGTAAATGCCATGCTTGAATGCAATACCAATTTGTGCAGCAGTTGTGAAAAAGGGGTATCGCGACTCTGAAGTTTGAAAACAAGGTTGGCTTTAGGTTGTTTCTCTCTTTATTCTGAGAATTGATGACCTGATTAGAGTTTTTAAACATTGAAGTTGAAAACCGAGACAACAGGTTTTCTGTAATTATTTCAGTTTTGGTTTCAGTTTTGATAACAAAACCGAACCAAATTTTTGGTTAACTGCCCATCTCTAGGGAGGTCAGATTCAAGCTTGTTTAACTCAAGTTCAAATTTTAACGTAGTGTAATATTAGAATATTCTTAAAATGTTCTTCATTGGATCAATTAGTCAAAATTATTTGATATTTGGTAAACAGCAACAAATGTTTACAAACCTGTAACATCTAGCAGGCCTATATATAGCCAGCTGGTGACTTTGTGTATCACTGTCTTCTCAAGTATTCTAATAATACATGTACCCACAAGGAGAAGTTGGTAAAATGGAAGCTAATTTTCATATTGCCATCCACAAACAGACTGCACATTCTCTGTAGGTAACCCAGGGTGGCTCTTTGGGGAGGGAGGTGTTTCATCAGTGGCTACATTCCCCTTTTAGGGACGTCTACTATCCCCTCTGTCAGTAAAACTGCTTCCTTCCTTTATTGTGGGCTTGTAGATCTTTAAATTCATTTATTTTGGGCACACCATTTTGCCCTAATTCGGGCACATTAAAATCAGAAATAACAGTCTTATCCTGAGTTTTCTTTCCTTTCTGCAGGCTTGTCATTTTGAAAATTGCAGGAGGGCCATTATGGTTCACCTCAAATCACCCCAGGAGGGCCAGTTTGGGTTCACCTAAAATGACCCCAGGAGGGTCATTTATGATTTGCAGGGGCCATTTTGTTTCAGCCTGATGGGAAGACAACTAATATCATTTTAAGGTACATGGTTTGTGTAATTATGATGTACGTCATCACGTAATGTATAGATGCAGGCTTGTATATTTGGATGCAAGATACGAGGTTACCCATGACACATACCAGCAGTTATCTTGCATCCAAATAACCAAGCCCGTATCTATACATTACATAACTGTAAAAGCCAGTGCACTGTGCTCACTGCCAGATGGTGATAACTTGGGATGAATCAATCAGATTTGGGGGACGAATCGTCCTGGGTATGATTTTGGGACGGAACGTCCCAGGCAAATCGTCAGGGGTTGAAATGGCTTGGGGATGATACATCCCGTACTTGCGCATGACACGAGAGTTGTGTCAGTCTGATGTACAATGCAATTACTAATTACAAATTTGGAATTGGTAGACCTCCCGCTCATATTTGGAAAGTTACTTACTGTTTCTGGTTGACTGTGTTGACGACACACTACAAACTTCACAAATTGCGTTTTTGTTACATGTACCTCCTTCCATCCGCAAAAATTGCCGTTTGAGGTGGCCGATTTTGAGATGCCTTAGACTGAATTAATGGGCCGCAGAAATCAGGGTTAGGCAGATGTTTACCGTCCACAGAATTTTGAACTCAGGCGGGCAACTGCGGCTCAGGCCAATCGCCCACCTCAAAATGACAAGCCTGCATTCTGTGTGTTTCTATGGTCATATTATGGTGGAAGTTATTCTCAGATGTAGAAAAGGCACAGAGAATTTATATATTTTTCTTGATGTCCTCACACCTTCTCTAATTTGGGCGCACCTGTAAACAGTGTGAAATTGGGGTAATCTAAAGGTTTGGGCTTGTCAGAGCATACCTTAGCCACTCCCTCCTATCAGGAAGCATTAGTTTTCTTACAGGGAAAATTCTGCCACCACCCTTCATTCAGGTAACAGTGCTCAGCAATAATGTTTTAAGTGCAGTGAAGTTGCATTGATATTTTCGCCCTCTTTCAAAATTGTAAATGTCGGAGCCACAAGACTGAGGAAAATTACACTCAAACTCACTTCAGTCATGACAAGTTTGCAGGCATCAACATGTGCATCGAGAATAATTCAACACTGTCAAAGGATACAGCTCACCATATCTATGACAAGACAGTTGTATGTGTGTGTACCTCTGCTAATTGCATTCATGTTTTATGTGCCAAAATTTACAGTTGGCCTATCCTGTCTAGTTTGCATGCAGGTATCCATTGTAACTGACTTGAAATTCATTCATTGTATGAATTTGATATGAAGGAAAGAATCTCATCCATTGCTATTTTATTTTACAGTTAACTGCCGAAAATCGAAAACAGTATAATATAATCAACATCACGAATCGAATAAATGTTTACATCTTTGAATCTAGAGTCAAACTAAAGGTGACTGAGAGCATTCAGCTAGAATGTGAGGGGGTTAATGAACATATTGAAGGTTTGACAGCAATATCAACAAGGATAAATCTTATAGTATCACACGAAACTCGTGAGTATTAGCCTTTTTTATAAATTTATATAGTTTCATACTCCTCACTTTAGTCATACACCAGGCACTGCTGAGCAGCAAGGATGTGGTTTGGAGTTTTGGGGGCTCTTGTTTACAAAGGTGTCAATAGTTTTTATAAATCATACAATACAACTTGATTGAGCTATCATAGTAGAGTAGGTGCATGACAATAACAGGTGGACATGAAGCAAAATGACCTGTTAGAACTTCCAATCTCATATGAACTGGTGTTCCATTTATTTACTGCCATCGGCGTGTTGATGTCCACTTTCTTTGTCTCACAATTAAACCTAGGCAGTATTGAAATTTCAGGTTCAGTAGTGATATATTTCTGGTAATTCACCATGACATCGTTATGGTATTAGGTATTGATAAGATACCAATACCGATACCCTGTCTTTCGTTTTTGAAAACTGGATGCACTCTGTATATTGTTTGTTATCCCCTGCCAAATTGATGTTTGCAGGGGATCTAGCGATGGAGTCCATCCATCCATCCATCCATCCATCCAATCCATCCATCCATCCATCTGTCTATCCACCCACCTGTCTGTCCATTCGTCATACCATCTAACTGTCTGTAACAACTTTAGACCTCTGTATCTCGGTCAGTGGATGTCAGATTAGAATGACCTTTGCTATGCGGATGGACCATCATGGGGGAAATGATTTTCACAATTAACAGGTTTTGCCCAATCATATTTTTATACTAAAACCAATGGCCCAGACTTAGCTGGTGCAACCTCAATATTATCAAGGGCCAAACACAAATTTTGAACCCCCCCAATCCCCCAAATTTGCATACAATACCAAAATTTGAAAGTCCTATCTGGCCCTCCATACTTTTAGTACTTGTGCAGTACCCAGGAAGAGACCAGAATTGGCACAAAGCATCATTCTTTTGTTTGGCCCAAGTCAGTAAACATTTGAACTGACATCTGTGCAATAAATTCTCATTTTTGAAGATGCCAGACACAAATCAATGATGGTTTTCATGGAATCAACAGTATAGCAGGATGTTGGAAGTGAATAACTGTGCTTTTGGATGTTCAGGGCTGTAACTTTATAATTTTTATGTAAAATTATTCATGTTCACCAATTTCGGGATTTGCTTCTGAACGTCATCATTATAATATGACTCCACTGTTGTTTTATTAGTATTACTTCCCTTCCCTCTCCTGAACCCTCTGTTATACTCCCAAGCTCTTTCAGCCTTTTTATTGAGAATTTTTTATTAAAATTCTTTGGAGTTTAACTTGTTTTATGGAATAGGTATTCCGTTTATCCCCTGTGTTTGCATCCTGTTCGTTTCCTGTTCAGGACGTTTTGTATACTTGCATCTTCTACCAGATTCAATGTTTTTTCTTCCTATGAAGATCTAGCCTTGCATCAGGTTGTTGTTGATCAGTTACTTACTTTGGACCTCTGTTGTGCCTGTTGTTGGTTGGTTTCCAGTTTTTCCTCTTGACATTATTGTCAGTTCAATAACATTTTGGATTCGTATTAATTATTAAATATTAAATATAATAATAATTAATAAATACATATTATATCTTATTTCAGTAGTTTAGCTTTATGTTGTGCTTGTCCACACTTAGGTCTTATTGGGATGCCCTTGGGCTCATGAGGTTCCCTTGGTGTACTAAGGCTTCATTCAAAATTTTTCGAAATTTTTGTAAAAAATTTTTTCGAAAATTTTTGTGATTGTCTATGTTATGTATCCTTGCGATGTTTGTTATTGTATTATTGGGAATGCAGCAGTCTTATGTGTTTGGCTTCATTATTATGGTCGAGGCACTCCTTCAATACTTGTACTTTGGGATGCGAACGTTGGAAACGGGTGTCGACCTGCACAGTGGGCAGTGATGTTACGATGTAAGAAGTTTCACCGCGGGCTAATACTAGTCTTTCAGTCTCTTTTTTCAGAGGAACAAGAAAATGATGATAGTACTTTGACACCTGTCCGTTACGTGATGCTGTCATCACACTCTGATGAGCCCCGCTCTGATGAGTAAACAGAGCTAGCTGCCAAGGTGCTCATGAATTTTAGCAGGGAATTGAGGTCTCTAGTTAGTTCACTTAATCCTCTGCATGCAGCTAACTCGACCGGTGAAGCGGTCATTCCTATATGGGAGCCGGGACGCTGGGTCGGTCTGTAGCGGGCGAGTAGTATAAACGTGGGTAGAGCGAGCACCTCATAAAATAAAGCTCACCCACCCAACGACGATGGCAAAAGAAGAAGCCTGAAAGTTTCTCTACGGGAGGCTCGGCAAGATCTGGAGTCAGATCGTGAGTTGGAGAACCCTCTCCATCCCATTAGCAGTCGGGGTCAACTGTGTCCATTGCTAGAAACTATAATGAGTCAGAACATCCATCCAAAATGTGCGTGTCGGGATGTTCCTTCCACACTGCAGCCGGAGTCGGCAAGTGCACGCAAAGGGGATTAGCCTTCAAGTTTCTCAATGGGATACTCGGCAAGATCTGGTGGTCAGACCGTAAGTTGGAGAGCATTCTATGTTCTGTTAGCAGCCGGGGTCGACTGTTTTCTGTCGTGAGAAACTTCAGTGAGTCGGAGCACCCATCCGAAATGTGCGAGTTGGGACATTCCTTCCACACTTCAGCCGGGGTCAGCTGTTGTTATGGCTTCCTCTTCTTCCATGGAAAGGCACGCTAAGGGGTAGAGGCCTACAAGTTTCTAGATGGAACGCTTGGCAAGGTCTGGAGTCAGATCGCGAGCTGGAGAACCCTCTCCATTCTGTCAGCAATCGGGGTCGACTGTTTCCGCTTTGAAACACTTTAGTGACTTGGGGTGTCCGTTCACGCTTGCAGTTCAGGATGCTCCTTCCACACTGCAACCAGGGCCAGCTATGGCTTCTTCCTCTGCTTCATTGATGAAGCATGTTAGACAGCAGACTAGCTGTCTGACTTCGCATGTTCATGCTGTTCCACGAAGGTGTTCCCAGTCTTCACCACCGAAGTCAGATTAACCAGCAGCTAGTGGTTCGAGGCCTATTTATATGGGACAATGCGTCGAAAGATCTGGGGTCAGATCTCCGTTCCGTGAGCAGCATTTGGTTAAGAAGTGGATAACTGCTGCTCTGCAAGCCTCGTTCACAGACCTGCTGCCGCAGATTGCGCAGCTTATCTCAGCATCCAAGTAGTCGCAGGTTCAGCCATCTCCAGTAGTGAGCTGTTGGATGGTGATGGGTTGGTTCAGTCATCTGTACATTTGGATGGTGCTGACCATGTTTTTCAGATGGAACATTCAGATGATGAGAGGGCTGCAGAGATTGATTCTCCATCCCTCACGGAACAGCACATTTAGACTGAATTTTATTCATAAGTTCTTTCGAATCTTGTTCCATCTGAACAAAAGTCTGCATTTGCTAGGTAAAAAACAGCTTAAGGTACCGGGCGAAGGAAAGACAAAGCTCTTTCCTTCCCGGATCTTTCTGCTCAGGTGTCGAAGGCCTTTGGTCTGCTTAATGATGCCTCCCTTGGCCTAGCAATAGTAAAAGAAAGGCAATGATCTATTCTCTATGAATAGAAGATCGATAGCTCATAGTTAGGCTGAGACAGCTGTCTTGTTTGGAATAGAGCCATTAGAAGGAAAAAGTATGTCTTTTCCTTCTCGGTATTGTATTCCTAGGCGTCAGAGGCATTTAGTTCTATTGTTGACACCATAGTAGCCTTATGTACTGTTAGAGCAGTCTTTTCTTATACTTTAGCGGCTAACTTCATAAGTCTCCGTTTAGTGAGCTGTCTAAGGCCACAGGGTAACACACAGATTTCTGTCTTCACCAATATATGACTTTTAGGCTGTGTTAGCTACGCTGAGTCCGCTGTATTTTGGAATAAAGCTGATAGAAGGAAAGATTACGTTCTTTCCTTCTCAGTGTGGTATTCCTAGGCATCACAGACTTTTAGTCCTATTGTTGTCGCCTTAGTATGTCTTATGTGTCTTATGTGAATTAAGAGTGGTCTGTTTATATAACATTAACGACTAACGTCATAGTGGCCTTATTACAGCGGTATTTTCTTAAACATTACGGCTAATGTCGTAAGTCACCATTTAGTGAGCTTTCCAAGGCCACAGGACCTTATTAGAATCAAGTGTGGCCCTTTTTCCCTTAACTTGAGTGACTAACGTTGTAAGTCTCCGTTCAGTGAGCTTTCTAAAGGCATAAAATTATACTGAGATATCGGTCTTCACGGAGATATGTTTTCTGGCTACGTTAGCTAGGCTGAGACCACTGTCTTTTGGGATAGAACCGCTAAAGGAAAGAGTACATTTTTAGCTCAACTTGACAAAGTCAAGCTGAGCTATTGCCATCACTTCTCGTCCGTCGGCATACGTACATACGTACGTACGTACGTACGTACATTAGTATGTTAGTACGTTAGTACGTACGTCCACAATTTCCTTTGGCACACCTCACAGGTCGCATTTATGATCAGATTACTTTGAAACTTCTTATGCTTGTTTGGGGTGACCTCTAGATGGGAGCTATCGATTTTCTTCAATTTCTGGCAAAAAATGTTGCCGCGGCCAACGTTCTTAGAACTTAGTTTAGTCAAACCACAATATTTCCCTTTGGCACACCCTACAGGGCACATTTATGATTTGATTGCTTTGAAACCTGATACGCTTATTTAAGGTGACCTCTAGATGGGAGCTATCGATTTTCTTCAATTTCTGGCAAAAAATGTTGCCGCGGCCAACGTTTTTAGAACTCGGGTTAGTCAGACCTCAATATTTCCCTTTGGCACACCCTACAGGGTACATTTACGATCAGATTGCTTTGAAACCTGGTATGCTTATTTACGGTGACCTCTAGATGGGAGCTATCGATTTTCTTCGGTTTCTGTCAAAAAATGTTGCCACTGGCAAAAAAACTGACATTGGTCCCAATGATCTTCAATTTTGCCATTTCATTTATAACTTACCAAGTTCAAGTTTGTCAAGTTGAGCTACAGTGTCATTGACACTTTCATTCCTTCTCGGTGTTGTTTTCTTAAGTGTCACAGACTTTAGTCTTATTGTTGACACTATAGTAGCCTAGCTAGAATTATGATCGGTGTTCTTTCCCTATCATTAGTGGCTAGTGTTGTAAGTCTCATTTAGTGAGCTTCTAGGGCTGCAGTTAACAGCCATATAATTGTCTTCACGAATAGGAAGACCATTTAGCTGCTTCAGCTAGGCTGAGACCACTGTCTTATCGGACAAAGTACCATTACAAGAGGAGAGGTTGTTCTCTCCTTAACGGTATTGTTTTTGTGTTAGTTGTCTGAGGCTTTTAGCCCCATTGATGACGCCATATTAACCTAGGAGATTAATGAGCATTCTTTCGAATGCCTTTAGTAACTCCTTTTTCAGGAAGATATTTCCTGCTATAATCGGAACGAGGTGCAAGGAGGTTTTTATGATCGGGTGCTGGAACTTAGTTTTTTTTGTCACCCGTTTCACTTTTAATCCAATCTATTGTTGTGGATTATATTTCCACTGGAGGATTGGATATTATGTCTATATGGTGTATTGTTTGGCACCATGGCATACTGTCTTGATTTCAAGGGTTATATTGATGCTATATCAGCTGGTATATTCCTTGCAATAGTGCTATGTTCATCACGTTCCTCTCCGTCCTTAGTGGCATTATGGGGTTGGTCAGATGTGAGGGAGCCCTAAGGTTTTATACTGTTCTAGATAACACTAAAGCATTAAGAGTTGCGCCGGGTTAATGGGTCATGCTTGTTTTTGACTTACTCTAAGCTTTTATTAGCTGTATTACTCTTTATTGAGAATAGCAGTAGCAGTACAGCTTTGGGAATGTACCGTGAGGTTTCCTTTTCCAATAGTGAAAAAAGGAATTTGTCACAGTTCCAAGCTTTAGTGTTACTGCTCTGGCCTTTCTTATCTAGCAATTCAAGTAATGCAGGTCAGTGGGGTGGGTGGATTTTGGGGTGGAGTGGGTGGGGTTCGATATGATTTATTCATCGAGCCCTCCCCCCTCTGCCAATATGTTAAGAGGCGAATACAGGTCAGGGCGTAGTTCTCTTTCCATAAACCTTGTATGCATTCAATTATATGCATGTCTTTCATTGCTCTTTGATTGGTGGGTGGGTTGTGATCTAACAGCTACTTCAGGAGTGCATCCACTCTTTAGTTGGTTTGCTTCCTGTGGTTGTTCGTTCATAAGTTGTATACGAGCATATGATTCCTTAACAGTAACTGTTTTGGGATTCAAATTCTTTCATGAATACATTTGGTTGATATTGCTAGCCTTCATGTACCTGTGTGGCAGGCATGTCAGTTATCTGGATGACATCTCCAAATATGGCAATTAGTCCACTCTGAGAAGTTTTGCTCAGAGTTGTCTGCTTTTGTTATGACCTATGAATCTATTCCTCAGGTTAATCGCATTAACGTTGTTTTCCTTCAGTTTCCTGGTTATATTTTGTATCGCTCGGTCACGCTGTTGATACAGGCTGTATTCAGATGAGGGTACATGCAGGATTCTGTTGATTGCGTGCATAATATGTATTTATCGTTAGGCAGACGTATTATTAAATAGATTCTCTTTAATTCTTGCTCTGCGCTAGTATAGAGCTTATAAGAAATTGGGCTAGTTGGATCAGTTATGGAGTTTCCTACAGGCCGTCTATGCATACAGTCTCTATTTTTGGCTTCATTATTTGGAGTGGTATATTCTTTCTCTGAACAGTAATTGGTTTTAATGGACCTAGGGAACAATGATTTAATTGGGGATGGTCTGTTACGGGTTTTTTAATCATATCCCATTCCGGGTACTGAATCCAGTCCTCAACCGGAAGCGGTACACAAGGGGAATCCTATTCTCTCATTCTTGTGGATTGAACGGTTACAATTTGGAAGTTCATTATTGGAATTATTGGAATGTACTTGTACAACCTGAACGTTGTCACCTGGGGGTTGACTCAGAAGCGTATAAGTTCTATCAGATAACTTTCCATTGGGATTCAATTGAACAAGTTTAAGGTTGTACATATTATTATCACCGGTTATCGACCTATCTACATATTCCAGATACGACATATGTTTAGAAGCTTGCGATTTTAATAACCAGGATCGCCACAATATAGCCTTGGCTGCTGATGTGGCATTGAGCACCAATAATAAATAATTATTAATAACCGGTAGCCTTTTAGGTGACTATAAATTATTCTGTACCGTTTTTTCACTGATTCCAGGCCGCTTCCCTCTTTGTTTTGAAGATTAATTTCTCTTTACCTCTTCTGGCCTTATAATAAGTGTGTAACTATGAGTGAAGCTGTTATTGTCTATAGATTATTTTGATCTTATGTACAGCTTGTTACATTATATGCGGCGTGTGTTTGTGGGCACGCTTTTCGTAATTTTAAGTGTCTTAGTCTGGACTAGCCTTAAAATTGGGGGCTCGTTACCACCAATTAGCATAATCATTTATGCTAAGTAATAGGTAATTACTTGGATATTGCTCCTTATTTCGGCGTGTGTCCTTCTCTATTGTTGTATAGAGAGACATATATGTAATTCCTAAAAAATTTAATCTCTTTTTCACCTTGGGAATTCTAATGCAGGCTAAGGAGCTGAATTTTAGTCTACTATTCCTTCAAGTCCTAGGCCCTCCTGCCTTTTTACGATTCAGCTAAGTCTAGGCCATTGGTTTTAGTATAAAAATATAAATTTAAAGTAATTTGTATATTTTGTATACTTACCAATGGCCCAGACGGGGATGGCCCTCCCATGAGTGGGCACTCATACCTCCCCGCTGAGTCATAACATTAGTAGGCACAACTAGGAAGAATGATACTTGGCGCCAATTTCGGTCTCTTCCTGGGTACTGCACATGTGCAAGTACTAAAAGTATGGAGGGCCAGATGGGACTTTAAAATTTGGGTATTGTATGCAAATTTTGGGGATTGGGGGGGGGTCAAAATTTGTGTTTGGCCCTTGATAATATTGAGGTTGCACCAGCTATGTCTGGGCCATTGGTAAGTATAAAAAATATACAAATTACTTGAAATGTATCATTTTTAGCTCAACTTCACAAAGTCAAGCTGAGCTATTGCCATCACTTCTCGTCCATTACGTACGTACATATGTACGTCCACAATTTCCTTTGGCACACCACACAGGTTGCATTTATGATCAGATCGCTTTCAAATTTGGTATGCTTGTTTGGAATGTCCTCTAAATCGGAGCCATCGATTTTCTTCCATTTCCATCAAAAAAATGTTGCTGCTGGCGACGTTCTTTGAACTTAGTTTAGTCAGACCTCAGTATTTCACCTTGGCACACCCTACAGGTCATATTTATGTCTCCCCTTCCCAGAAGGGAGACATATTGTTTTAGTGCATATTCTTCTTCTTCTTCTTCTTCTTCTTCTTCTTCTTCTTCTCATACAAACTTTGTCCGGGCCATAACTTTTTTGTCTTTTGACCTACAGATACTTGGCATGTGGATGTATCACCATGAGCCGGTGTGCAGTGTACCATAGTGACCTTCATGTGACCTTGACCTTTGACCTGAAGGTCAGATTTATGTGTTTTTTTAAGGGAAACATCACACAAACTTTGTCCGGGCCATAACTTTTTTGTCTTTTGACCTACACCTAAGATACTTGGCATGTGGATGTATCATCATGAACCAGTGTGCAGTGTACCATAGTGACCTTCATGTGACCTTGACCTTTGACCTGAAGGTCAGATTTATGCGCTTTTTTAAGGGAAACTGTCTGGACCAGAACTTTTTTGAATTTCGAGTAAGGCTTTAGATATTTGGCATGTGGATATATCACCATGAGCCGGTGTGTAGCATACCGTTGTGACCTTCATGTGACCTTGATCTTTGATCTGAAGGTCAGATTTGTGCTTTTTTCAAGGAAACTTTGTCCGGACCAAAACATGTTTGTCTTTTGAGCCAGGCCTTAGATATTTGGCATGTGGATGTATCACCATGAGCCGGTGTGTCGCATACCATTGTGACCTTCATGTGACCTTGACCTCGAGGTCAAATTTATATACTTCAAATAGGGAGTAATTGTCCAGACCAGAATTTTTTTGTTTTTTGACCTAGGACTTGGTTATTTGACATGTGGATGTGTCACCATGAGACCGCATGTCTTCTACCTCGATGACCTTCATGTGACCTTGACCTCTGACCTTAAGGTCAAATTTATGTACTTCAAATAGGGAATAATTATCCAGACCAGAACTTTTTTGTTATTTGAACTAGGACTTAGATATTTGACATGTGGATGTATTGTAATTAGACCGCATGTCACATGTAATCATGACCTTCATGTGACCTTGAACTCAAGGTCAAATTTATGTACTTTAAATAGGGAGTAATTGTCCAGACCAGATTTTTTTTTTGGACATGTGGATGTGTCACCATGAAACTGCATGTCCGCTACCTTGATGAACTGCATGTGACCTTGACCTCTGACCTCAAGGTCAAATTTATGTACTTCAAATAGGGAATAATTGTCCAGATCAGAACTTTTTTTGTGTTTTGACCTAGGACTTAGATGATTGACATATGGATGTATCACAATGAGACCACATGTCATCATGACCTTCATGTGACCTTGACCTCAAGGTCAAATTTATGTACTTTAAATAGGGAGTAATTGTCCAGACCAGAATTCTTTTGATATGTGGATGTTGAGCTAAATCATAGATATTTATAACCCCGCTCCCCAAAGGGGAAGTTGGGACATACTTGTTCTCTTTTGAACTAGACCTTAGATATTTCGTATGATTGTCAATATTATTCATGTATATATAATTTGCAGTGCATTAAATAGAAAGGAAGGAGAGACATATGTTTTAGTGTGCTAAAACAGTTTCTAGTTATGATTGGATTGCTTTGAAACCTGGCAGGCTTGTTTGGGGTGACCTCTAGATGGGAGCTATCGATTTTCTCTCATTTCCGTCAAAAAATGTTGCCGCTGTCAACAACCATTGAACTTGGTTTAGTCTGGCATCACTATATTCCTTTGGCATGCTCTACAGTGCACATTTATGATCAGATCGGTTTGAAACTTGGTATGCTTGTTTGGGGTTACCTCAGGATGGGAGCTATTGATTTTCTGGGATTTAATGTGTTAAGAGTGTCTGGACTATTTTTATGAGAGTGATAATAGAGACACTGGCAGGTAGCTGTATATGGTAACCAGACATGCGCAGTGATGTCGTTTCCTGTTTTGGTGTTGTGGTGATGAGTAGAAAATGGTGATGACGTCTGGAGATGAGTTTTCAAGAAATATTTATGTAAGTTGTAAGTCTCTAACAAATGGTAACAGAGCAAAGGACATAAAGACAAATAATCTAGCGTGGTGCCACTGGAGTTGTTAAGTCGATGTGTTGTGTCATTGAAAGAGTTTTTGCGAGTTGAAATTGACAAAAGTGTGCTTGGTTAAAATGGTGACAAAAGTGATACCACCTGTATTTAAATCGGCAAAAAACTTTAAATGATATAAGGCTGAAGTGCTCGCATGGGCAGAAATTACAGACCTTGATAAAACGAAACGAGCTATAGCAATTGCTCTAACTCGGCCTGAAAATGATGAAACACGGATTCGAGAAAAGATGTTTGATGAACTGAAAATTGATGATTTAAAAAAGGAAAATGGATTGGAAATTCTCATAAAATATTTTGACAAACATTTTGGAAAGGATGATTTGGAAGACAGCTGGGAGAAATTTGAGGCATTCGAAGATTATGTGCATAGTAATAATAAATCCATAATTGACTATATTTCTAACTTTGATCAAAAATATAACAAAATTCTCAAAACTGGACTTCAGCTTCCTTAAATCCTAGCTTTTAAATTGTTAAAAAGAGCAAACATTTCAAAAGAAGAAATGATGTTAGTGATGACAGATATGGATTACAGTGAAAAAAACCCATTATATGAACAAACCAAAAAATCTTAGAAAAAATTTAAAGGCGAGTCTGTTGCATCAGGTTTATCCAGTCAGTCAGGTGCAGCTATTAATGTAGAACCAGCTTTTGTGACTGAAGACTCACATGTATATGCAAGTGTTGCATCGGGATACGTTCGGCGAGGGAGATTTAGAAATTTTCGTGGTAATCAACATGGAACTAGGTTTCAATCAAGTCATTCTCAAAACATTAATCCATTGGGAGCTGATGGATAGCCGATCAGATGCACATCTTGCAGTTCATTTCATCATTTTTTTAAAAGCTTGCCCTGATAGTTGGGAAAATCTTTCAAAGCCTAAGTTATCAAAAGTTTTTCATTCGGAAGATGGTATGATCATGTAGTACTTTTCACAAATAACAAACAGGATCTAATGCAGCTTGGTTCAGAGGCAAGTACATGTGCTGTATTAGACAGTGCCTGTTCAAGTACAGTGTGTTTAAACTCCTGGATTAATGATTATATTAAGAATCTGAAGGATAGTGACAAGCATAAAGTAGAGATCAGACCAGGAGAATGTGTTTTTAAGTTTGGTGGTGGTCGTGAACTTATATCTTTGGCCGGGTACTCAATTCCTGCTACAATTGTAGGAAAGAAAGTGATGATAGTGACTGATGTCGTAGACTCAGATATTCCCTTGTTGTCTTGGGATGCTATGAAAAGAGCTGAAATGAAAATTGACATTCAAAATGATAGGGCAGTCATTTTTGAAAAAGAAGTTATCTTAGATATAACATCATCATGTCATTATTGTATCAATATAATTGAGAACAGAGAAGAAGTGTTTGCTGTAAACTTATCAGATATGAATGACAAGAAACTTCATGATAGTCTTCGGATATTGCACCGACAACTTGCTCATACAATAACTGAACGTTTGAAAGATGCTAATAATTGGAAAGACAGTTACAAACAAATTCTAGATGAAATTAGAGAAAAATGTGATTTTTGTAAAAAAATATGCCTTTATACCTCCTCGATCTGTAGTATCTCTTCCAATGGCTAAATCTTTTAATGAAAAGGTAGCTATCGATTTAAAAAAGTGGAAAGACAAGTGGATTCTTCACATTATCGATATGTGGTCTCGATTAACATTATCTGTCTTTGTAGAAAGGAAGACCTCTAGTGAAATCATAGATAAATTGATAAAACACTGGATTGGGACATTCAGAGTAATGCAGACAGTGATGCCTGACAATGGAGGAGAATTCAATACCGACGAACTCAGAGAGGTAGCTGGCATTTTAAATATTGAAGTGTGTACTACTGCTGCATACAGCCCTTTTCAAAATGGTTTGTGTGAAAGGGTCCATGCTGTTACTGACTCCATGTTGTTGAAATTAAATGCTGACAATAAGAATAACCCTGATGATGTACTTCTTTGTAATATGGCAATGAACTCTGCAAATGAGGAGTGGTCACAGTAGTTATCAGCTTGTTTTTGGAATCCATCCTAAAATTCCCAATTTAATGGCAAAGAATGTTGCAGCTTTGGATGGTTATACTTCAAGTGAAATTTTTGCAAGGCATCTTAATACCCTTCACTTGGCTCGAAGAGCTTTTATTGAAACTGAATCAGAGGAAAGAATAAGAAGAGCTTTGCGAAATAAGATCCATGTGTCAGAGCAATATTATGATAATGGCGATAGGGTTTTCTGTAAGAGAGATGGAAGAGATGGATGGGACCGAGAAAAGTTGTGTTTCAGGATGGGAAACTTATTATCCTTATTATCAGGTTGTGTTGAAACTTTGTATGCTTATTCAAGATGACAAAGATGGGAGCTATCGATTTTCTTTTCATTTTCATCAAAAACTGTTGCTGTTAGAAACAATCTTTGAATTTATTGCATTTGTGCATCAACATTCTTCTTTGACATGGCCTACAGGGCACATTTATCATAGGATTGTTTTTGAACTTGGTGTGTTCATTAGGCGAGACCTCTAGATAAGAGCTATTGATTAGCATTCATTTCTGTGAAAAAAATTGCTGTTTACAATAACCTCTGCATGTACAGCATTTGTGTATCAACATTCTTCCTTTAGCCAGCCCTACAGTTTACATTTGAAAATGCATGGATTGCTCTGACATTGTGCACACACAATGCTGTTATGTTGAAGTTTCACCAAATAACATTGGCACCAATGATCTTCAATTTTGACATATCACTTATAACTTACCAAGTTCAAGTTTGTCAAGTTGAGCTACAGTGTCATCGACACTTTCATTTTCTAGAGTTATGGGTTTTTTTCGACTTAGAAAATTTAAGTTTTTATTGTTTCTGGGTGATCTTTTTAGTAAACCACCTCTCGGCTGGGGATACCGGTGGTGTTGCACCTTGTTACCATTTGAAGTGAGCCATGCCATTGTTGAGTGGTGGCATCTGGAAAATGTTTTCAAGAAAAACATCAACGAACATGATTTGTTGCTTTTGATTTTATGTAGAGCCACCACTCTCACTTGTCTTTGTGAAATGAAAGCAGTTGTTTCTTTACCACTAAAGAGAGTGCTGTGACTAACCTGTGGCATGGCTCACTAATTCTGAACCTGATTTTTTTTTTTGGTGGGGGTGAACCCCAAACACATTTTACCTTGAGTTTGGAATGGAACAGATTCTCGAGAAATTGTATACAACAAATTCTGTTAGACAGAATCCTAGGGTGTTGCGAAATATTTGTTCAGATATAATAATAAAAAATAATAATTAGTATCCGAAGCATAAGCATCTGATCAGTATTTATTTAGCATTGGATACAATTTATTAAATTTGTTGATGAACAAAACCGGCTTTTATGTACTATGTTCAACATTAGAGATTTTAATATTTATGTATCTTAATGGAGATTACTAGTGATGCATATCCTTATCTCTGATTTACTATTATTGGCATTTGAAATTTGAAGTGGGTTGAATCACTTTGTTTGCATGACAGTAACCAAAATTTTATCCGTTTGAAGTCTTGGAATGTTACAGTTTATAATTAACTGGTTGAGTGCTAGAGGCCACTATTAGGGCTTTCCAAAAAAAGAAATGAGGATACCACAGGAAATGCCAACATTTTCTTTGCCCATGTTTCCTATTCAGTTAAATGCAAATTATATTTTGTTTTTATAAGTTGTTCTATTATAAATTTTTGGAGAGTGCCCACAGTCACTCTCCAATAATTTTTAGCTCACCTTGACGTAGTCAAGCTGAGCTTATCTAATCGCTCTCCATCTGTCAGTCTGTTGTCCATCAACACTATGTTTTGGGCTTCTCCTCCAAAACCACTGGGCCAATTCAAGAGAAAGTTTGTGTGAGTGACTGTGCTGAGAGGGCATTGCATTTTTTTCAGCCTGACATGTCCAGCCCCATAGGGAGGTGGTGGGGGAAAATGCTCCAACAATTTTAAATAATCTTCATGACTTGATATTCAGTATGGTGCTTCCTTTTAAGGTGTAGATTCAAGTTTGTTCAAAGGAAGTTTGTGAAGCCATATTTGCCATGATAATGGGAGGGGAAAGGTTTTTGACCCTGCCCAAAACTTCTATTTTCTGAACCGATGGTCCGATTTGAACCAAATTTTGTTTGTGATATTATTGGGTCATAAGTACTTGATTCATGCAAAAACATTTTCCCCATGTCCCCATGGGAACCCCAGGAGCTAAAAATAGAAATATTTTCAAACTCCAATATTTCCCAAATCCCACAGAACAGAACTGTTATTTTGTATGAAGCATCCTTAGGACCCATAGAACTGAATGGTAAAAAAAATTGCCATCGGTTGTGACAGGGTGTTCTGTAGAGGGGTGTCGAAAAAATGCTGAGTCAGCATATTTGCAAAAATTAAAAAAAAAAATTTCTCCTGACCCAACTTCAGACAGCAGAGGGGGGGGGGGGGGGGGGGGGGGGCGGTCAGATATAAGTTTGTGAAAATGAATCCCCTTGGTTCATATATGGGCCCAACACAGGAACCCAATATGGGGAATAATCTTTAAAAATCTTCTTCAGACCCACCAGTCACAATGCGTTGATATTTGGTATATAACATCTCTAGGTGGGTCAGATTCAAATTTGTTCAAATCGGGTCTCTGGGTTCATTTTTGGGCTCTCTATTGTAGTCCAAAATTTCAACATATTGCAATATGATGAAACTTGTTTGAAAATCTTCTTCAGGTCCACTAGTCAGAATGGTTTCATATTTGGTATACAACATCTCTAGGGAGGTCAGATTTAGGTTTGTTCAACTCGGGTCACTGGATTGATATTTGGGCTCCCTATTTCATAATCCTTTCATAAACATTGAACATTATCCTATTCATCAAACACAATACACGGTCAAGTTAAGCTACAGTGTCATTGACACTTTCATTCAGATTCCTAATGCATTTAATTCTAAAGTTATGGCTCTTCTTCCTGCTCAAACACACAAAATGGTTTGTTCTGTGGATATTTCAATTTTCTGTAGTGTATTGGCATACACTATTCAATGTTTACAATGTTGGGCATCAAGGGAGGTAAGTGTTCAGGTGATGTCTACCTGCTGCTGAAGAAATTTGGAAATTTGTTCATTAATTTGGAATTTCTGGGTGCAACTTCACTTTTGCTCTGGGTAGAATTTTTTTTATTAATAGAGGATTTTGTAAGTTAGAAAGTTACAATGCAGTGATCTAATATAACCCTTTACCTAGCATGAAAAGCAGATGACACTTACAAAAAAAAATTCTTGAATAACTAATTTTTTTAGCTCAACTTGACAAAGTCAAGCTGAGCTATTGCCATCACTTCTCGTCCGTCGGCGTATGTACGTACGTTAGTACGTTAGTACGTACGTCCACAATTTCCTTTGGCACACCTCACAGGTCGCATTTATGATCAGATTACTTTGAAACTTGGCATGCTTATTTAGGGTGACCTCTAGATGGGAGCTATTGATTTTCTTAAATTTCCGGCAAAAAATGTTGCCACGGCCAACGTTCGTAGAACTTAGTTTAGTCAGACCTCAATATTTCCCTTTGGCACACCCTACAGGGCACATTTATGATCAGATTGCTTTGAAACCTGGTATGCTTGTTTGGGGAGACCTCTAGATGGGTGCTATCGATTTTCTTCAATTTCTGTCAAAAAATGTTGCCGTGGCAACGTTCTTAGAACTTAGTTTAGTCAAACCACAATATTTCCCTTTGGCACACCCTACAGGGTACATTTATGATTTGATTGCTTTGAAACCTGGTATGCTTGTTTGGGGTGACCTCTAGATGGGAGCTATCGATTTTCTTCAATTTCCAACGAAAAATGTTGCCGCGGCCAACGTTCTTAGAACTTAGTTTAGTCAAACCACAATATTTCCCTTCGGCACACCCTACAGGGCACATTTATGATTTGATTGCTTTGAAACCTGGTATGCTTATTTAGGGTTACCTCTAGATGGGAGCTATCGATTTTCTTCAATTTCCAGCAAAAAATGTTGCCACGGCCAACGTTCGTAGAACTTAGTTTAGTCAGACCTCAATATTTTCCTTTGGCACACCTTACAGGACCCATTTATGATCAGATTGCTTTGAAACCTGGTATGCTTGTTTGGGGAGACCTCTAGATGGGAGCTATCGATTTTCTGCAATTTCTGTCAAAAAATGTTGCCGCGGCCAACATTTTTAAAACTTAGTTTAGTTAGAAGACTCAATATTTCCCTTTGGCACATCCTACAGGGTACATTTATGATTGGATTGCTTTGAAACCTGGCATGCTTGTTTGGGGTGACCTCTAGATGGGAGCTATCGATTTTCTTCAATTTCCGTCAAAAAATGTTGCCGCGGCCAACGTTTTTAGAACTCGGGTTAGTCAGACCACAATATTTCCCTTTGGCACACCCTACAGGGCACATTTATGATTTGATTGCTTTGAAACCTGGTATGCTTGTTTGGGAGACCTCCAGATGGGAGCTATCGATTTTCTTCAATTTCCGTCAAAAAATGTTGCCGCGGCCAATGTTCTTAGAACTTAGTTTAGTCAGAAGACTCAATATTTCCCTTTTATACACCCTACAGGGCACATTTATGATCGGGTTGCTTTGAAACCTGGCATGCTTGTTTGGGGAGGCCTCTAGATGGGAGCTACCGATTTTCTTCAGTTTCTGTCAAAAAATGTTGCCACTGGCAAAAAAAATGACATTGCTACCAATGATCTTCAGTTTTGCCATTTCATTTATAACTTACCAAGTTCAAGTTTGTCAAGTTGAGCTACAGTGTCATTGACACTTTCATTTCATTTTTTTTGTCTCAAAAATATAGGTTATGACCCCGCATTGGAACGAGCTTGATGAGCTTGTTCCAACTAGGGGTCAGAACCTATGTTTTTGAGACAAAAAATGAAAAAAATAATGAAAATTAATTGGCCATTTTTTAGAATAGCGCTGGCCCTTTTTGGTCGTTACGTTGGGTAAAGGGTTAAAGTAGGATCTGGAATATAACACTCATGATACATGTTCTACACATGACTCTTGAGGACCTTTCCAACATGTGTTAAACTGGCATTTGGCCTTATTATACCCCCAATAGGGAGATATACTGGTTTCAGTCTTGTCACATCATGTCATGTCATGTAAGATCATGCCATGTTACATCACATTGTGTCCTATCATGTCACGTCACAGCATATTTACTAAAGTGCATTACCCTAAGGCGATCAAATGGGGAACTCGTACAGATAATTGCCGTAACATTTTAATGAATTTATTACAAAGTGTCACCCCTTTGACTTGGCAGTATCAGCCATTTGTCACCACTTTTTTCTTCCATTTCCACTTGTGACTCTGGGATGATTTGAGATCAAACATTGAAATTTGGTACACTGTTATTAGACATAATAAAGGGGAGATGCATATGAATTTTGTGGTTGTAAAAATTCAAGATGTGACCATTTTTGTTGTATATCAGAGGTACTTTTTCCATCCACAATCACTGATCAGAAGTACATTTAGACCAGTAGTGGCCAGTGGCCATGGAGGGCCACTGGTCAGAACTTGCATGGGACCGTGGGACACTTGACACACCAAGCTGACCATGGTTTCCACCCGGTATGAGAAAATTTAAAAGATTTGTGCCAAAAGAAGCAAAATCCTTCGACCTTGGAGTTTTAACAGATGTATATTACTGAACCGAATGTCATATTTTCCTTTCGATAATTGACCTTGCATCAGTTGAGTATATATTTTCCATTTACTGGCAAAAGGGCAGTTAATTGGCTGATGGTGTAATAACTGAATTTGTAAACAATTCATAATTATTTATTGACAGGCAGCTACACTCAATGCATGCCAATAGAATAACAATCATAAACAAAAATGAGTCAGCGGTGCCTAGGGGTGCGACTGCCTGGTTTTCAGCTACCCTGGCTCATAGGATAAGCCACCATTGTTTAAGACTGAACTTTGATATATGGTACATTACATTGTTCAGTCCTAACAAGAGGAAGATGCTTTTGTATCTTAGGGGACAGAAAATGCAAGGTGGATGACTAGCGACCATTTTTGTTGTAATTTACAGTAACTTTTTCCATTATCACTCATTAGCTTAACTTGACAAAGTCAAGATAAGCTATTGCCATCATGCATGCAGAAGTCTGTGAGTCTGTTCACAGTTTCCTTTAGCACAGGCTACACTCCGTAGTTCTTGTCCGATCATCACAAAATTTCAAATGCAGGTTTGAGGTCATGTCTAGATGAGAACGTCCCCTTTTGATTGTGATTGGTCAACCGTGATGGCTGCCCCGAGCCCAAAACCCGAAAACCATTTAGCACAGACTACAAGTCTTATTTATGAAGGGATTTCATTGTAACTTGGTAGGATGCTTCTGTATAATATCTAGATGAGAACGTCCCCTTTTGGTTATGATGTGTGAACCGTGATGGCTGCCCAAGCCCGAAACCCAAAAACGTTTAGTACAGTCTACAGATCATATTTAATATGGAGGTATTTAATTGTAACTTGGTAGGTTGACTCCATATAATGTCTAGATGAAAAGGTCCCCTTTTGGTTGCAGTTGGTCAACTGTGACCACTACAGGGGCTGGAAGCCCGAAAACCTGTATCACAGTCTACAGGTCATATTTGTGAAAGGATTTCATTGTAACTTGGTAGGGTGACTCCAGATAATGTCTAGATGAGAATGTCCCCTTTTGGTCATGATCATTCAGCCGTGATGGCTGCCTGAGCCCAAAACCCCAAAACCTTTAGCACAGTCTACAGGTCATATTTATGGATGGATTTCATTGTACCTTGGTAGGATGACTCCATATAATGTCTAGATGAAAACGTCCCGTTTTGGTCATGATTGGTTAACTGACACAGCTACAGGTGCCTGAAGCCCAAAAACCTTTAGCACAGTCTACAGGTCATATTTATGAAGGGATTTCTTGTAACTTGGTAGGATGACTCCAGATAATGCCTACATGAAAACGTCCCCTTTTGGTCGCAATCATTCAACCATGATGGCTGCCCGAGCTTAAAACCCCAAAAAATTTATCACAGACTACAGGTCGTATTTATGAAGGGATTTCATTGTAACTTGGTAGGATGACTGTATAATGTCTTGTCCCCTTTTGGTTGCGATCAGTTAACCATGATGGCTACCCAGGCCCAAAGCCTGAAAACCTTTAGCACAGTCTACAGGACATATTTATGAAGGGATTTCATTGTAACTTGATAGGATGACTCATTTTGGAATAATTTCACTGTAACTTGGCAACTTTCGTTGACATACATTAACTGTGAGGGCCACATACATTAACTGTGAGGGCCACATTAACCCACCCCTCAATTCTTTAGTACAGTCTACACCTCTCATTATTTTTATTGAAAACATAGCATACAGGGAACAGAAATTAACATATTCCCAATTATCACAATTCTTATTTCATAATCCTTTCATAAACATTGAACATTATCCTTTTCATCAAACACAACACACAGACAAGTTAAGCTACAGTATCATTGACACTTGCATTGTTTAATGCTGCTTTGATACAGAACTTCATTATTTGGTACATTGTTCAGACCGAAGAGGAAGACACCTGTTATTTTTTTGGGACCGCAAAACCTATGGTGGTCGATTGGTGGCTATTTGTGTTGTATTTTAGATGCAATTTGCCTGTTATCACTCATTCCTCATAGGTGCATTGAGAGTGAACTTTGATATTTAGTACTTTGTTCAGGTGTAGCAAGCAAGAGGAAAATTCCTGTGAATATTTTCCCACTATACCAATGGCCCAGACTAGCTGGTGCAACCCAATTTATTACCAGGGCCAAACACAAATTTTGAATCCCCTAAACCCCCAAAATTTGCCAAAAAACTTAAAAACGAGCAGGCCAGTATGGTCCTCCAAACTTTTGCGCAATGCGCAACTTGTTGTCAAGGATCTTACCGCCATCTTGTCATTCTGTTGTTCGGCCCATGTCAGATCAACACATATCCTGACTTTTGTGCTATAAAATCCTAAAGTATAATGTAGCCAGACACGATTTTGAAGTGGAATGGTGGAATAATTGCCGCAGAATCTAGCTGAATATGGACATTGAGTTTTTGAACATTCAGGGCTATAACTTTATTGAAATTAAATAATATTTCTTGTTTTTCCCGTTTTCGGGATATACACCGGATTTGTTCATTTTTTGTTTATCATTATGTGTGTGTTCAGTGTTCACCTTTTTCCCCTTGAATCCTCTCATTAGATTTTTAAGAACTATTTTCTGTTTGCGAATTTGTTATTAATTAAAATTCTTCTTAAAAATCTTAGATAATTTACGGAATGTGGATTATTCGTACCCCCTTTGTCGCGTACCGGTTATTTTTGACATAGTCGGGCATGTCTGTTTGCCATTACCCTTCTCTATGGGGAATCTTCTGGGAAGTTTCTCTATTGTTAAGGGTGTTCTTGGGATACCGGTTGTCTGACCTGGGCCTTTGTTGTGCCTGTTTTGAACTCGGTTACCGGCTCCTATTCAGTTTAAAATTTTTTGCCTCGGGTGTATGTGTATTATGAAGTCCTCATGTTCGAAATGCAAGAGGAAGAAGTCCTCTCTTGATTCTCATTCATCATGCTTGGCTTGCACTCGTTGCTAGGAAGATGGTACCTGTGCAACTTGCTGTTCTTGGGATTCCAAGCGATGGAATTACCTTGCAACTTATGTATGTGGTGGCGAAGCACCGATTTCGGTGCTTTCGCCTAAGTAACTAAGCAAATTTAGTTTCCATTTCAGAGGAACAAGAACATGGTATTGGTTATGGTATAACATCAAGTTCTGTGCTGCCGTCGTCTTCAGATACAGAGCATGTTGACTTACGAGGTATCGCAGAATACTCGGTACCTCGGGCAAGCAGATGGTCAACTAGCTCGACTGGTGTAACAGAGCCTTTAATTAGTGCTTCCATACCAGGAAAATCCGTAGCGGTCCAGGATATGGAGGATGGAAGACAGTCCTCTGTTCAGACGACGGCACGTAAGGGGAAGAGGCCAGTCAAATTGAAAGGTGCATCAGTAGCGAAGCATTCTTCTGTTTTGGGGACAAAACAGAAAGATTCGACTTTTATTGCCAGTTCCGCTGGTAGTCCGGTAGAAAATGCTTCGGAACCAGTTGTTTCTGATGTACCTTTCTCTGCTAATGCGGCTGGAAGTAATCTTGATATAAGAGCCTCTTCTTCGTCTGTTTCCAGGACTCAGCACATAGACCGCATGCTAGTCGGCAAGATCCAGAGGTAGAGAGTCAGAGCCAGGATCTGGCTCTCTCTAAGGCTAGCATTTCGAGGCAAACGTCTTTTTCTAAAAGACGGACACAGGGCTCTGTGTCAGTTCACCTTCCGGAGCCAAAAGGCATAGACCGGGGTGAACATAGCCTCGAATACGGAATTGCTGGAGCAAATTGCCCAGCTAATTTCAGACTCCCAGCAGCATAATATGCGGCCATCATCGATCTCCGATTTGGATGATTCAGACGGTGCTGGATCGGCAGAAAGAAGGGTTTCCTCAAATAATCAGTATGCCGATAATAGACCAGACCAGGAACCTCTAGCTGGTAGTGTTAGGGAGTTTGATGAAGACGAGACTGACACTACATGAGGTTCCTGCAGGATTTTTCACCTGAATTAATTCCTTCTGGTCGAGTTCTGCACCTTCTAGAGCCAAGCGCCTGTCTTCTTTGGACAGGGAGGTCATTAAGTCGAAGGAAAGTATCCTTCTGTATCCGTCTCAATCAGTCCAAGCGTTAGATGCGTTTGATTGTTGTGACAAAGCTATTGCTGACCTGGCTCAAGCTAGAAAAAGTAATTCCTTTCGGAAAGGAAGCTTGACCTACCGTTTAGAGGCAATACGTTCTTAAATACGGTAGGCGAGAATAAGATTCCAAGAGCTCCTCTGCAATTGGATGACGGAGCTAGGGACTTAGGTATGTCTCTTCCGTCATCGTGTAGCGTTAGTTCTTTTGTTATAGTCACTTGCATTGAATCTAGCAGAAGTATTTTAGACGCTGTCATATGCAGATCATATTTGCAGGGCATGGGCCAGCAATTTGGAATCTGAGAGCTTACAGGAGTTATCTCCTTTGAGTGTGCCCTCTCGCGCCATCATGTATACATCATCCCACTCTGCTCTTTCAGTAGCGAATTTAGAGTTGGTCAGGCGCGATGCTGCCCTTAAATCTACGTCATTTATTGACAACAGTGTTAAGAGCTTTCTTAGGGCCGCTCCCATTTCGGGCTCTTCATTATTCAATGATCAGTTAAAAGCTGTATTTGAAGATGCTTCTAAGAAAGCTACAAGTCAGCTTTTGTTGCGCTCAGCTTCGCAACCTCAACCTGGTACTCCTCAGAGAGGTAAATTTTTCTCCAAGAGAGGCTCAGCCCAGGCTGCTTTTAAAGCTAATCATGGTCGTGGTGGCTCGAAACAGGGGAGTGATTTCAAAAAGGGGATGACGCAGTCGGAAAATAACGAAATGCGTAACCCCACACCGACGTCACAGAGCGGTGCGAGAGCTTCATGTGGTTTCTCGTATAAGCCTCGTAAGTCCTACAAATGAAAATTTTGACTTCTGTTCTCCGGTTGGCGGAAGGCTTTCAATATTCGCAAGCAACTGGAACAAATAACTCAGGATTTTGGGGTTTGAGACGTTAAAAATGATCTACGTCTTTCATTCCGGAGAAAACCTCCATTAACGCGGATTCCGCATTTTGTGAACCTTTCACAAAATATAACAAGAGAGAGGCTTTGATTTCAGCAGTAGACTCTCTCCTACAAAGGAGGCAGTAGAGGTCGTAGAGAATCCAAATTCGAAGGGATTTTACTGGCATCTTTCTTCTTGTGCCGAAGCCAGATGGCTCATACAGGCCGGTCATCGATCTCAGTTGGATAACAAGCTAATAATTGCTCCAAATTTTATATGGTGTCAATTCGATCGGTGAGAGGCATCATCCCAGTGAACGATTACGCCGCAAGTATAGACTTCAGTTTCGCAGTTCAAGGAGAAGTATACCAGTTCAGAGCAATGTGTTTTGGCTTGAACCCTGCTCCGTGGGCATGGTGAATGCGGTGATGAGCCATTTAGAGCTCACTCAGCTTCAATGACGTCGGCATATTTGGATGACATTCTTCAAAGGTACAAAAATTTTCATGCTCTTCAAAGCGACGTTCAGAGTCTGCTATTGCTGCTATGACGCCTAGGTTTTATATAATCATTGTCAACAAGTCGAATTTAATACTGACGAGGTCGTTTTGTTCATCTGGAATGCGTTTTGATACTCTCAACAATCGGGTCTGTTTGCCGGTAGCAAGAGCAAAATTAGTTTCTCTTTACGCAAATATTGCATAAACGCACAAGCCACAAGTCATTTCTGTAAGAGAGTTTAGGCGGCTGTTAGGACTTTGCGGCGCCGCCGCAGAGTTAATTCCGCTAGGTCGTTTGCGCACTCGTCCCCTTCAAATTTATCTAATTCAAAATTGGAGTGTAAAACGTCAGTTGTTGGACAGTCTGATTGTTTTAACACAGTCAGTAAAACATCTTCAAATTTGGGCGGATATCCAGTGGTTTTCCCAGGGAATACCACTTCAGATTCAGGAGCCGTCATTCATAATCATGACGGACGCCAGTCAGGAGGGTTGGGGTGCTTCTCTGATTCCGGGCGATCAAGTGTGTCATGGCTTATGGGAGAGTCAGTTTATTGGGTCCCATATAAACTACAAAGAAATGAGGGCAATTTGGTTGGCTCCAAATCATTGGCTCAGTCGAGTAATAAACTCACATGTTCAAATTCTGTTGGACAATTCAACAGTAGTAGCCTATATTCGGAATCAGGGAGGTACTCATTCCATCCAGCTGTTGAATCTCACCGAAAAGATTCTTCTTTTCTCTCAAAAGAATCAGATTCTGATATCGATTCGTCATATTCCAGGTCGTCTCAATGTGATAGCAGACTCTCTATCGAGAAAGGATCGCCTGCCACCTTCAGTATGGATGTCAAAAAAATCTCTTCAATCAGATTTGCTTCCAGTGGGAACATCCAATGATCGATCTTTTTTGCCACGAGTCTGAACAATCAGTTACAGACTTTTGTGTCTCCATGCCCGGACCCTCAAGCTTATGCAGTAGACGCTCTGTCAGTTTCGTGGAATGGGATAATAGGGTATGCTTACCCTCCAGCTCCCCTCATTCAACAGATCTTGCTAAAGATAAAACAGTCTTCTTGCAAGATTCTTCTGGTTGCAAGTCTGTCGGCTCACAGACAGTGGATAATTCTTCTCCGGGAACTTCTTTGGGACCTTCCATGGAAGTTACCACTTCTCCGGGATCTTCTGACACAGGGGAAACTCCGTCGGCTTCCTGCACGATAAACAGTTTTCCAGACGAGCAATGGATGCAATTTCTAACTGTAGGAGGACCTCCTCTTCGTTAAATTATGAAGCGAAGTGGAAGGTTTTTGTTCGTTGGTGTGAATAACAATTGATTGATTTTTTTTAACCCAACTATTCCTCAGTTAGGTAACTTTTTTATTTATCTTTTTGTTGAAGTTAAGCTACAGCCAGTCACTATTAAGGGCTATAGGTCTATGCTCTCTGACACCTATGCACACCAAGGGAAATTAAACATTGGGTCAGATGTATCTATAAATAATTAATGAGGAATTTTTCTGTGAATAGACCTCGTACCTTGAGACTAGTCCCTCAGTGGAATTTAGTTTGGGTTCTTCTGAAACTTCAGGAAGCACCGTTTGAACCGTTAAATACTGTTGAGTTTAAATTTCTTACTTATAACACGGTTTTTCTTTTAGCGTTTTGCGTCAGCTAGAAGTGTTAGTGAATTTCATGCTTTGTCTGTTGAAGACTCTCATTATCGTAGTGTTGGTAATTCTATTTACTCACACTACGAAAGTGGGATTCTTAGCTAAGAATCAGGTTCCGTACAAACGGCCTAGCCCTATTCTTATTAAAGCATTACTGTCTTCAGATGGTCAGAGACCTTTGTTGTGTCCAGTAAGAGCGCTTAAGATTTATAAGGAGCGTTCTAGTTTATTAGAAGAGGTAGGAAAAGGTTATTTCTTTCTCTTCTTAACAGAAATGATATTTCTGTTCATTCAATATCTAGATGGATTCAGTTAGCTATTCGGTCAGCTTATAATGCTTTGTCTGTGAATCAGAGAATAGCTTATAAGACTTCAGCTCACGAAGTTAGAGCTTTAGCTTCTTCTTGGGCTTATGCTAGTAGGACTTCTTTGAAGGATTTTATGCAAGCAGCTCATTGGACACAACAGATGACTTTTACCAAATTTTATCTTCAAGATTTAGAATAAATTTCGGATGATCTCAGATCTTTAGGACTGTTATCGGTTAGCTCAGAAGGTCGTCCATTCTAATTAGGATTTTCATTCAACCTTCTGTTTGGTCTGCTCTAGCACTGTCTCCAATCTGCTCCCCTCTTCATTTTGAAGTGTACATGTAGTTACTTTCAAAACAAGGGGAAGGGGGGGGGATGCTATTTCCAAATAGTCATCTGGCTTAAAAGTGGAAAACATGGACATACCTCCTTCAGTGATAGTATCCTGGGGTCGGTGCTATGGTAGTTTTAATGTGTAGCTTGATATGAAGCAATTTTAAATGTATTATATGCTTTTAATGTGTAGCTCGATGTGAAGCATTATTGTATATGTCATGTGTCAAGACGAGCTTTTCTATCCAATACTCGGACATTTTTAATGATTTATAAAGAGTCTCATTTCTCTGGAATTCTTTATATTCAATATCTTTATCAAATTAGCATAATGGGTTAAGCCAGGCCTTAAATAGAGTTACACCTATATTTTCATTGTTTTTTCTGTAATAAGAGCAATGAATATCAAGTACTGGGCCCGCCTGCCTGTTCACTATTCTCAGCTAGTCTGGGCCATTGGTATAGTGGAAACATATGAAAAATTTATACCAATTTTAATATTTTTAATACTTACCAATGGCCCAGATGGGGATGGCCCTCCCTGGAGTAGATACTCCTTCCTCCCCGCTGAGTTTTATTACAGTTCTTATCAACATTTAACAGGCACAACAATAAGAATGATAAGATGGTGGTAGCCTATTGTTGTCCTTCACAACAAGTTGCGCATTGTGCAAAAGTATGGAGGACCATACTGGTCTTCTCGTTTTTAAGTTTTTTGGCAAATTTTTGGGGTTTAGGGGATTCAGAATTTGTGTTTGGCCCTGGTAATAAATTGGGTTGCACCAGCTAGTCTGGGCCATTGGTCAGTATTAAAAATATTAAAATTGGTATAAGTTTTTCATTTTTGTTCCTGAACCTCCCCAGTCCAGTACTTTTTCACTAGTCCAATACTGCAATGGGGTATGAATTGCTTTCAGCAATAACTCTAGTAGTTTAAAATGTAAAAGTCTGTTATTAGTAACTTCTAGTTGAGTCTTCCTTTTAACCTTTTAAAAAAACTTCATGCGTTTGAGATTTTGATGTGATGGATATGGATAAAATATGTCCTAAATTGAAGAAATAAGGACTACAAAGCTACAAATTACTGGAACAGATTTGAATAGGTACAAATGTCTTTGCTTTAACCCTTTACCAAACCCAGACAATATCAAAATTTATTATTTTAAATATCATTTTTCTTAATTTTTCAAAATATTTCTACAAAACCATATCATGTGACCTTCATTGGAATGAGCTCGACGAGCTTATTCGTATGAGGGGTCACATGATATGGTTTTGTTGAAATTTTTTGAAAAATATTTTTTCAGCTGCTGAATTTGTATATTACATGGGCAGATATGGCCGATTCATTGGGTAAAGGGTTAAACGTTGAATTTTGAACTTAACTGCAGTGAAACATAAAATACAGTTCTGATGAAATGGCATTTAGTTTCTGATGAAAATGATGTTGAAGTCCGATCATAACATACATCATTTCAGACAAATGCTTTTAATAAGATAAATAATTTTAACAAAGGGTTACACAAAGAAAATATACAGCTGAACATTTGACATTTCTGCAAATTTAAATGAAGTTTAACATGACATTTATATAATAAATGTTCTAATAGTAGGCCCTTAACATATCTGAGGATTTCATGACTTATTATTTTCACTAGTATTTTCTGCATTAATTCCTGTAATGACCTTGATTGTGTTCATGTCTTCTACCAGTGCTACTTTGATTTCAGTCCAGTCTATGCATAGGTAGCCACCATCTTTAACTTTTAAAGTTATTTTCCACTTTTCTAGTTTTTTAGCTCACCTGACTGAAAGTCAGGGTGAGCTTTTCTTATCACTCTTCGTCTGTCGTCTGTCATCCTGCATGAAGGTGGTGTTTGAGCCTCTTTCTCCTAAACCATTGGCCACATTTTAATTAAATTTCATGTAAGTAGTGGTTATGTAGGGGCATTTTGATTTTTATGCAAATTTGGTTTCAGCTCATATTAAGCAGAGGGGTGTGGAAAAAATGGCCTTATTTTTTGAAAATCTTCTTCTAATGAACCACCAGTAGCAGAGACTTGATGTGTGGTATACAGAGTCCTTTTGAGGCTTAGAATCAAGTTTGTTCAAGAGAAGTTTGTGGGGCATTATTTGCCTTCGTAATGGGAGGGGCAAAAATTTTGGCCACACCTAAAATTTCTATTTTCAGAACCGTGATGTCGATTTGAACCAAATTTGATATGAGATGATAATGGGTCATAAGTAGTTGATTGATGCAAATTCTTTTTTTTTTCTCATTGCCCCGTGGGAACCTCAGGAGCTAAAAATAGGAAAAACCTTAAAACTGCCATATCTCCAAAACTACACGGCACAGAGAATTCTTATTTTGTATAACGCTTACTTTTATCAAGTAGAATAGAATGGTTAAAAAAATCCCTATCGGTTTGATCACAAGGTACTTTTTTCAGGACTTTGAAAAAGTGCTGAGTCAGCACTTTTTAACACTGTAGGCAATGGGAAAAACATTAAAAAATCTTCTTCTCCAGATCCAGCAGGCAGAATCTTTTGATATTTGGTATGCAACATTGTGGGGTGGATCTGATTCAAGTTTGTTCAAATCGGTTCCCTAGATTCATATTTGGGCTCACTATAGAAGCTTGAATTCGAACTTAGTGCATTTCAGGCAAATTTCTTCAAAAATCTTCTTCTCCAGATCCAGCAGGCAGAATCTTTTGATATTTGGTATGCAACATTGTGGGGTGGATCTGATTCAAGTTTGTTCAAATCGGCCCCTGGATTCATATTTGGGCTCACTATAGAAGCCCGAATTCGAACTTAGTGTATTTCAGGCAAATTTCTTAAAAAAATCTTCTTCTCAAGATCCAGCAGGCAGAATCTTTTGATATTGGGTATGCACCATGCTTAGAGAGGTGAGATTCAAGTTTGTTCAAGCCAAGTCCCTGGGTTCATATTTGGGCTCACTGTGGTAGCCTGAATGATAACTTAGTTCAAAATGAGGAATTTTCTTTAAAAATCTTCTTCTTCAGATCCAGCAGTCGGAATGTTTTGATATTTGGTGTGCAGCATCCTTTGGGGGGTGAGATTCAAGTTTGTTAAAGCCAAGTCCCTGGGTTCATATATGGGCTCTCTATGGGATCCCGAATTATAACTTAGTTCAATATGAGGAATATTCTTTAAAAATCTTTTTTTTTAGATCCACTGATCAGAATCTTTGGATATTTGGTATAAGCTTTTCTTAGGAGGAGCAGATGCAACTTGTTGAAATCAAATCTCTGGGTTGATATTTAGGCTACCATGTCAGGTGAGTGCCCTCAGGTTCCCTGGGGCCTCTTGTTTTATTTTTGGTCACTTCAATTTCTTCTTAATATTTTCAACCACAAATTTCTGTTTACAATGACAACAGGGGAAAAGACATATCTGGGCTGTATTAGAAGGTTTGAGTTTCAGAAAAAAAGTTTAAAATTTCTTTGCATGTAAATAATCTATGCAGTGATTTCTTTTATTTCTCAGTTATTTCACAAAATTAAAAAAAAAATTGATGTCTGTTACTTAGAAATTCTCATTTTTTGTATGCTACTTTTCAGAAAAAAGTCTGGCATATATAACTTCACAAAAACAGAGATGTGTTAAGGAGTAAAAATGTCTGTTCTTCTTGTTCTCTCATTCAGATGACTTCAACAAGTTTATTCCAGTGAGAAGTTATAGGGAATGTTTTATATTTGTGCCTCTACCATAACATGGCCGGGGGAATATAGTGTTACCCATGTCATTCTGCCATTCCGTAACAGTGTGCGTCTCCGGATGGGTGGGTGTCTGAGCGATCGATTCGGACTCCCATGCTGTGTCCTTGGGCAAGTCACTTAACCCCCATTGTCCACATGGGGGCATGATGACGCTGTGTACTAAGGCCTACTGCACGTCGATCGTACGCATGTCTTCAACCAATCTAACCCTGCCTGTGCTGCAGTGCGGAGTTACGATGTTGGGGAGCTGGCAGCTGCTCGTCGTTGCTCGGTGGTTCTCTCCGGATACTCTGGCTTCCTCCACCCATAAAACTGTCACGGTCATGATTAGCCATTGTGCATAAATATGTGACCTTAAACATCAATAAATAAATAAATAAATAAGTGCAGAGTTACGATGTTGGGGAGCTGGCAGCTGCTCATCGTTGTTCGGTGGTTCTCTCTGGGTACTCCTGGTTACGATTAGCCATTGTGCATAAGTATGTGACCTTAAACACCAATCAATAAATCATGTAACAATGTGCTGTTGGCACAATAACTTCAACATATATTATCTGATTGGTTTGATATTCGATATGTGAGCTGTTCTTATCACTTTTATGATTGAGTTAAAACGCCAGCCTGATCTGATTATCAGGGGCAGAGTTATGGCTCCTAATTTGTCAATTTTAATGAGTTTACATTCATTTGCATGATAACTTCAACAAATATTAATTGTCTGGGTCAATATCTAGTATTTTAGTTCAAGTAAAGAATCTACAGGTTGGGTTCGAAAACCATCCTGGTCTGATGATTAAGGGCAAAGTTACAGCTCCAAATTTGTCGATTTTAATGAATTTTTTGTTTATTAGCGCGATAACTTGAAAAAATATTTATTGATTGAGCCAACATCCAGTATTTGAGTTCAACCAAGGAATCTCCAGACCAAGTTAAAAATCAGCCTAGTCGGATAATTAGAGGTCGAGTTATGATTCCTACTTAGTCTATTTTAACGACTTTTTCGTTCCTTGGCACGATAACTTCAACAAATAGTAATTGATTGGGCCATTATTTGGCATTTGAGTTTAACTGAAAAATCTACAGGTCAAGATAAAAAACCAGCCCAGTCCGATAATTAGGGATGGAGTTATGGCCCCCTAATTAGTTCATTTTTTTTTTTTTTTTTTTTTTTTTTAGTGGGGTTACTTATTACCTTCAACTTGAATTTTAACTTTTTTCACTATACACTGATTTTAGTATGTGTCTTTGTCATGGGCACCTACTAGTAGAAATTAAGTTGAATTTTACTGAGCTTGGTTGATGTTTTTACAAAGTTAGTTAAGTTTAACTCTTTTGCTGCCAGCCGCTACCAGAAACAGACTCCCCAGTGCCATGCATTTTGTGTTGATATTCCTGTATTTTGGGTATATATATATGGGTAATGTTGAGTATCTCGAACAGAGAGTTGAAACTTCCCAGATCGTTACATATGGGAATGGTCTATGCATAGCCATTTTGCTGACATCACATGTCTCATGTGACCCTGGTGGCCATCTTGGATTTTACAAACATTTTGTGATTTTTACCAATTATTGCCATATAATATATGGGTCAATATCATCTGAAATGTGTCTGAAATGTCTTAGTTATTAACTTAGACCAATGATGGACAATAAAATGATATATTAGGAAAATATTTGTTGTCATGTATATCATTTGCCACTTCGTCTGACTTGGTCAATGAATTTTGCTTATATGAACTTGCATGGCAGGTTTGAATGGGCAATGTGTGGTTTCACCTGTACCGCATGGACTACATTGTTGAAACACCCAGATAGTTACATACAGCTATGGCCTATGCATAGTAGTGTTGTGCGGTTTTATTTTTCTTGTTTTGGTTCGGTTTCGGTTCGGTTTTTTAAAAAAAACTCGGTTTATAGGTCAGTTTTCGGTTTTTTATAGTAAGATTTCTGCAGCTTCCAACAGAAACTATGTGGTGTCAATATAATGCCCATACTGTCATATTTTCAATGATGATTTAATTGGCAGTGACTAGCATTTGTGCTAAGTGTATAAATGGCAGGCATTATCAAAACAAAAAAATATAAAAGAAAATAAAATATAACAGTGTTCACAGAATATCACCACTCACCAATTCTAGGCACATGCCCCCCCCCCCCCCCCCCCCCCCCCCGCACCTCTGGTTTTTAAGTTCAGGCATAAGAGAGTCTATGATGAATTGATATTAACACATGGGTGCGAAAAGAGCTAATTCACAATTCCCCAGGGCTCTGTTCAGTGCTCACTCCTGGGTGGGGCCCTGGGCAGCCTAGCAAAGTGACCCTACCAGGCACTGCAAATAATAACAAGCATTGCCAAGTGGGTCACCTAGACACCCATCCTAACATATTTGACAATGAACTGATGTATGGACTCTTTTCAGTCCCCCCCCACCCCCAGACACACACACTCACAGTGGCCAGTGCCACCACCCGCTCAAGTAAAATAATCAGCAATCATTTCATGTCAGCCTGGAATGGGAAAGTCATATTGTTTGTTGTAGCTGGGTGGGCTTCAAAACGAACCACTTTACCAAATACCTATTGTCTATCCCCCACCTCGCGCACGCAATGGTTTTAGCTCAACAGAATTGATTTGACAAATTCACTAGTGTACTGTTATGTATTGTAACTTTTTTGCATTTGCCTCTTGCCATTCCACTTTCTATTTCTACCGCTGTTGTGTTCCTTTGGTTGGCCCCCTTAAAATTAGTTGTGGGAATGCAACTGTGGCACGTTGACAGCGATATTATGGAACGCAGCTTTTTCCCGTGGATATGGACGAGTCGGTCTTGGGACGTTTCGGCCTCGGAACGTTTCGGTTCAAGACGTTTTGGCCTTCATATATTGAACTAAATAGAATAAGAACTTGCGGTTTCGTGTTTTTAGTGGGCCGAAACCTTCAGGACAAATTGTCTCGGGTCGGAACGTCCCAAGACTGAATCGCAGTAAAACCTCTTCCTGGATAAGCACATCAAGGGAGGCAACAGACTACATCCGAAACACGTGGTGGGTCAACCCGTGACAAATGTTATTTTCGAATACGACAATGAAATACCAAGACCTTTTTCTGATATGATATTGTTCACTGCCCAACAGATTGTAGATAAGTAATGGTAATTAAACTGATCGACTATTTCAGACAAACCTGTTCAAAAACGAAGCCAATTGTGCAAGGTATTTCCTGTAATCAGTGAAATGTAGGAGTGTTGGCTGTCTGTTTTGTCATTCTCACAGAAAACACAACCCATTTTTATGTCAACCATGTGTGATTGACAACTTGTCATACATCATTCTCGAGTGATCTGGACATGCTGAAGTGACCCCTTTACACCCAGAATGTGGCATGCATTGACGACACTGTTATTTCCTGACAAAGCTTGACATTTCAGATATTGTTAGTGCAAACTGAATAATGAAAACATCTCTTCCCAACATTTTAGGAAAAAAACGAAACCATACTCATTTACCAGTTACACGGTTTCGGTTTCGGTTTTCAAGCAAAACCGAAACCGACTTATAAAACCGGTAAACCGTACAACACTAATGCATAGCCACTTTGCTGATGTCACATAGGTCACGTGACCCTGGTGACCATCTTGGATTTTACTAGAATTTAGGGATTTTTCGTGTTGTGGTCATGGGATATATGGACAATGGGTCATAACCATCTGGAAATCTGCTTTATGAGCTGGTAATTTTCTGGCACCAATGACAGAACAACAGGAATTATTTTATGAGGATATTCCCTTGAAAAATCAGCTTGAAGAAATCAGTTTGGTCTGGACCATCGGTGTCTACCAACACACAGGGTGACGAGTGTGCTGGGGTAACCAACAACTTTCAAATGGATCAGATTCAGGATATGTCTCCCACTCCAATGCAGAATCGTCCTCCAGTGTATTTGCCTGACTACTTTGTAAATCGCCCCCGCTACCAATGTTAGCCATCCCTCTGACTGCGACAGAAGAAGGTTCATCATCATCATCATTATTCTCATCATCCTCATCTGAGTTTTCATTGCTGAGATCATCACTGTCTGTTTTATAAAATATACAGCCAATAGCTTCCTCCAGGCTCAATCGTTTGCGAAAAGACATTTCCAAAACAACGCGAGTGGAAAACAAAATGCAAGTGATGCTCCCAAGAAATTATCTCACTCTATCATGGATGAATGATTTGACCTTGACTGACGATGCCTGGCTTGACCTTGACCTCTTTTTGGCTCTTTTTGGTATGAAATTGCTTGTCGCCAATAGCGGAATGTACACACATCAAATATGAAAAGAAGACACCAGAAAATAATAGAGTTGCTTCCCTTAGACCACAGTTCACCATAGACACATACGAAAGTTCGCATTTGTGCAAGAGTGGCATCAAAAGAGTTAATTTAAACTTGGGAGTACCTAGAATTAAAATTTTCTCAGACTCTTGGAGATGGTGATATTGCAAGTGGTTATTTATTTTTCCTATGTATGGAGATATTGTAAACTGTTAATTATGCTACTGGCATTTAAATCCAATGCTATATTATGCTACTCCACCGAGGCATTCGTGTTGAATGACACATGTAGTTTTTTTTAGTTTTAAAAATTAAACAGATTGGTGTTGTATATTATTGAGCTGACTATATTTATTTATTTATTTATTTATTGGTGTTTAAGGTCACATACTTATGCACAATGGCTAATCGTGACCGTGACAGTTTTACGGGTGGAGGAAGCCGGAGTACCCGGAGAGAACCACCGAGCAACGACGAGCAGCTGTCAGCTCTCCAACATCGTAACTCTGAACTCTGCACCGCAGCACAGGCAGGGTTAGATTGGTTGAAGACATGCGCACCATCGACGTGCAGTACGCCTCAGTACACAGCGTCATCGTGCCCCCATGTAGGCAATCAGGGTGAAGTGTCTTGCCCAAGGACACAACGCGGTTGCCGCAGGTGGGATTCGAACCGAGGACCTCTCGGCTTGCAGCCTGCACCTCTACCAACTGAGCCACCGCGCCCCCATTGAGCTGACATGTTAGGTATGATTAATTCAGTAATTTAAATGTTCCCATTGTATTACATTTTGCTGGAATGTATGTGTTAAACGGTGTTACTGTGGTTTTTATATCTTCAGCTTTTAAAAAACTGGGAGTGTAATGTTCCATCCATCCATCCATCCATCCATCCATCCATCCAGTACCTTAAACAGAAGGAAGTGTGGCGTAACACAAAATATTTCCATTGTCTGAGTATTGGGTATTGTTTCCTTAAATGGTAATCCTTTCTCCTTAGTTGTAGGATTTGGGTTTGCAACAACAGAAAAAAACACGAAGTGCAATCATAATTCCATCCATCTGTCCATGCATGCGTCTATTAACTTTTTTGTGACTGGTCCGTAACTTTTTAATGGGAATATATACTCACACAACATATATACCACCAGTAGACTGTGTGTTGCATACAAAATTTACAACTGGCCAACCAACGTAAAGGTCACAGATAGAGGTCAACATGTGGGATGAACATGTACATCAGCTTTTAGATGTCCAGAACATAAATTTTTAGTAGGAGATGAAACTTGCACAATATATGGACCACTACTAGATGGTGTGCTATGTACAAAATACAGGACCATTGCACCAAAATCAAGGTAACCGATAGGTCAGTGGAAGAAGATGTCACAATGAAACTTACACAAAATATGCACCAATACTAGAGGGTGTGTTTCATACAGATTTCATGTCTGACTTGCCATGATCAAGGTCAGGCATAGAGGTCAACACATGGGATCAGTATGCAAATCAGCTTTTTAGTGGAAGACGATATTACATGAAACTTACACAAACAATGAAACTTACACAATATATGAAACTTACACAACAGATGGTATGTCACATACAAAATGCTTGATCAGCTTGTCAAAGTGAAGGTCTTAGATAGAGGTCAAGGCATAGAATTAGCATGCGTTTTTCATGTCTGGGCCATTACCGTTTACTTTTTTATGGTGTTGTCTGGGTGTTGGCCCATCCATTCATTAATGTTTTCTGACTGGCTAGAACGGTTTAATGGGAAGAGATATCCCAGTGAATCCTGCACAACATATAGACCACCACTAGGTGGTGTGTCCCAAACAAACGAACAAAATTCATAAGCCCACCAAGGTCAATGTCATAGAGGTCAACACATGGAATCTGCATGCACTCACCTTTTTTTGTGTCTGCAACATAACTTTTTAGTAGATGGCAATATCACAATGAAACTTACACAGTATATGGACCAACACTAGATGGAGATTTGTGAACAAAAGTCATTACTGACCCGCCAAGGTCAAGATCAGAGAAGTCAACACTGGAATCAGCATGGACATTCAACATTTGCATGTCTGGCCATCATTTTTTAGTGAAAGGAGATATCACAATGAGACGTACACAATGTAGGGCCCAGCATTAGATGATATGTGTCACATACAGATTTCACAATCAGCCTTTATGTCAAGGTCAAGTCTCAGATAGAGGTGAACATGTAGAATCAGCATGCACATCAACTGTTTTGTGTCCCGGACACATCTTTTTAGTGGAAGGAGATATTACAATGAAATTTACATACATATAGACCAACACCAGATGGTGTGTTGCATATAAAGGTCATGACAGGCCCATCAAGGTCAAGGTCACAGATAGAGGTCAAAACATAGAATCAGCATGCAAATTAACTTTTTCGTGTCCTAATACTTGCACCTGACACTACTCCTTGGGAAACTCTCTTGTGCAAGTATTATTGGCAATGAATAAATGTATAAGAATTGTTACCCGGTATGGGCACACATATCCAAGATAATTAGAACAATTTTAGGCAAAAGTGCTGTGTAAGGCTTCAAAATTATTGTAATTAAAGTGATTGAAAGTTCTGGATTTTTATCCTCTGGTATGTTTACAAACACATAAAACATGAATCGAATCTCACATACCTGTAGATCTCTTGAACTTTGGAGTCTTACACCCTCAGATATGTAGTTAAAAGAGCTGAAAATGTTTGTTTATACATATGATACAAGTTATGTCCATCCAACAAGTTTGCTGCTCCAGCCCTAATGGTTTGATTCAAATAATTTTTGGCTTGCTTTTGCCTTATCATGGGAGAACCGATCTTATAGGAACACAAATCACCCCACTCACTTAAAATTTAGGGTTATTTTTCATGGTTTCCTTTAAGGGATTAAGGTGAGTGAAAACAAAGATTTAAAATTGTTTTGTAGCAATACATGTTTCCCAACAAATGGTTCTATTTAAACTAAAAATTACAACATAATGTAAGTACAGTGGAACCCTGTTAATTGAATAGCAACTTTGCCAGAGAAAAATATTTCAATTAACAGGAGTATACAATTGGAAAGAATTGGGTCATTTTCCTTTCATCGAATTATAAACTGAACATCTATTCTATTATGTCTTGATTGACAGAGCTTATTGAGCTCTGTCAAACAAGATAAAATAGATAGCTATAGATGCCCATAATGGATGTATTGAGACCACCCAACACACCCTCAACAGGGCACTGGTCTGCCACACCATCAAACATCACAAGACAATCTCAATATCATGTCTGAAGTTTCAGGTCATGCAGCATAAATTTTATATAAGTCCCTATAAATACTTATAATAGAGTAGATCTTCTGTTCCTAAAGCCATTTAAAAAAAAAATGTGTGTGGGTGGGGGGGGGGGGGGGTGTTTCTGTGGGAATTTAAAATAAAAAATTTAAGGCTCCCAAAAATATTTTGGGGAGCATATAGTTTGTCTGGCCCCTAAAAAATTACTGAATGGACAAAATGTCATGGCTTATCTTTTGGGTTCATATTCAGGGAACATCCATCAGCTCTACTGATATTCAATAGTTTTTTTTAGTTTACAGAGGTAATAAAAAGAGCATACAACAGCCAAAATCACCTGGTGGGAGATCCCGAGAAACACATCATTTCGGCCTAATCACTTGTTTGTACAATACAAGTAATAACAGAAAACATGACAATATGCCATCTAAATCCTGCTTTTAATTTAAATTTAAACACATGATGCTATTAGTGATATCTTTTTCAACATTGGCTGTATAATATCTGCCTTCTCATTCCAAATTTGGAGCTTCAGGAAAACAGTACTTAAACCAACTTCTCCCTTTATTCAATGTCTATAGCCACTACCCACCATTATCTTCCAAGTCTACTTTGGATTTAGGTGATCATCCATCATTTAGTAACAAGTTCTGCTTTACTGATAAAATAGGACCCCAGAACCAACCCCTGGGTGGAAGTCCTCTGAAATGGGCAGCATAAGTATAAAAGATTGACTAAACTTGACTTCATACCAATGTTGCGGTCATGATATAGCCAAAGATTCAGAAAATGATTTTAAATCCACCATTTAGTGAGGTTTGTTACACATCAAGGCTAATACTAGCATTTCCAACATGAGGTGACCCTGGCTGTTGAAAGTGTCATTAAAACCCCAATAAATAAATACTAGCATTACCTGCTAGCCAAATATCCTTTAACAAGCATGTTACTCATGAAGACCATCACTAATGTAATCTTCTCATTGAAGCATATAGAGGGTTGAGGTGTTAGTGGACCACTGCACTACCTTCTAATGATTACAAAAGTTTAAAGAAACTGTTCAGGCATAAAGTGCATACAGTAATTGGGTGCACCTGCAATTGATATTGAAATTGATTTGAGAGGGTTTTTAAATCTCTTTTGACAAAAATGTAACAAAATTTTCTCATTCAAGTAGTTAGTTCATAAGACAGTGAGACAGGTCCCTGTTTTGTGGCAAACTGAATTATTCAAGTTGATTGCACATTTAACAATGCAGCAGAGCCCACTTAATTTGATATCTCTCAGTTGCATAACCCAGTTAACTGAATATAACTTTCAAACACAAAATCATTTTTCATAGATCAGTACAAATTTCACCTGTTAATTGCATATAGGTTGTAGAGTAAACACCTGTTAATTGAATAAAAAATCTTGCAATATATTGAGAAATTACCCTAACATTCTCTGACTTCTATTTGCAGACCATTTGGTCTCAGTACTTTCAAAACAAGCATTTAATCTATTATATCTTGTTTGAAAGAGCTCAATGAGCTCTGTCAAATAAGATATAAAAGAATAAATGCTCAGTTTATTTCAGAAGTACAGAAAAGTGATCAAATCCCTGTTAATTGAATTTTCCTGTTAATTGAATAATTTTCGCTGACAAAGTTGTTATTCAATTAACAGGGTTCCAGTGTATTCTCTGTCAGTTCACTTAACCCTTTACCCAACGCAGACGATATCAAAATTTATTATTTTAAATATCATTTTTTCAAATTTTTCAAAAAATTTCAACAAAACCATATCACGTGACCCCTCGTTGGAACGAGCTCGATGAGCTCGTTCCAACGAGGGATCACATGATATGGTTTTGTTGAAATTTTTTGAAAAATAATATTTTTTCAAATGCTGAATTTACATATTACGCGGGCGGATGCGGGCGATTCGTTGGGTAAAGGGTTAAACTTGCACAGTATAATAATAACACTTTGGCTAGCTGCTGATTTGTCACAGTTCTCAGGTGAGAAGGCCTTGGTTACCCCCTCTGCTCCCAACTGCCTCCCTTTTCCCATGCCTTTCTCTCCTCCCAACATTTGGAGACAAACTGCTTGATGACATCCTGTGCCCCATTCTGCCCAATCTCTCTAATAAGCATACTGACCCTCTCCATATTTTCCGGAATTGAACAATTGTAAATATTCAGCTTACAAACTTATAATTGGGAATGGAAGTGATCAATTAGTTTTAGAAGTCAGTTATTGGACAATTTTGATGCACATTAGAGTGGAACCCTGTTAATTGAATAGCCACTTTGCCTATGAAAATTATTCAATTAACAGGAGTATTCAATTAACAGGGATTGTGTCACTTTCCTGTATTCTAGACATAAACTTAGCATTTATTCTTTTATATCTTGTTTGACAGAGCTCCATGAGCTCTGTCAAACAAGATATAATAGGTTAAATGCCTGTATTGGATGTACTGAGGCCAAATAGGTCAATAAATAAAGGAAAACTGGGGAGAGTTAAGGTAATTTCTCGACAGGTTGCAAGATTTTTTATTCAATTAACAGGAGTTTACTCTATAACCTATATTCAAAATTAACAGGTCAAATTTATACTCGAAGTATGGTAAATGGTTTTGTGTTGGGAAATTATATTCAATTAATAGGGTTATTCAGTAAAGAGATATCCAATTAAGTGGGCTCCACTGTATTATGAAGTTCATAACTTGTGTGACTACAATAGACCACTAATAATCCTGTGACATACAATATTTAATAACTTGAAATGAAAATGATTTCAAATCAGTTTTACATTTTGAAGCAGTAACCAGATTTAAATTAGCGACAATGTCTACATAATAACATGAATGGAGAGGAAGTAGCAATTGTGTTGGTGAAGGGATAATATTTAATGTGTAACATCAGGGTAGTGGATACTTCATGCTTTGATGTTGTTCCAATGCATTTAGCCATGTTGGGTATTTTTAGATGTGTAAAAATGGAAGATTTAAACACAATATGACTTAAAAGAAACCTTTGAGAATACAGAAAGATGGAAGAAATGCAAACAATCATTAACTCGTTACGTAACATGAATAGAGAAAGACACTAATATGTAAAAAAAAGTATTGAATGATGAACTTTTTTCGATTCTTACCCCCAAAACACAGATTATGACTCCTCATAGCCATTACATTAGGTACAGGGTTAAGAAGACATTGATAAGATGGTTGAAATACGCAGATTTATCTGCACACTGCATGAGTCTCAGATGAAACATTTATCATTCAAGAATGTCACAAGTTGTGTAAGGCTGATTCAAAGTGTTTCAAAAATAGAGAAACACCTTTTATACATGGTGGTTTGACATGTTATGGGACTAATACATATAAGACTAGACTTTATGATTCTGGAGAATCATGGCTTTTCCCGATTAGATTCCATGATTTTTCTTGACCCCACAGTGTCTGCTGAATTGTTTTTAACTGTCTCACTAAAGTTCCTTCATTGATGTTATGAGAAAGGTGAGTATAGTAGTCTCAAATGACTCGGTTTGGGTTTGATAAAAAAATGTTTAGGTAAAACCCATCATTAATGGTAGAATGGGTTAATATCAATATCAGTGTTTCCCTATCAGTTTTGCGTCCAGTAAAAGAAGTTACGTTTCTCTGTGGCATTTCCATTTGATGTTGTTGGTGTCCAAAAACAGACTATTTTCTCAATTTTTTTTACATTTAGCAGCCCATGAAGGGTTAACACATGCCTACCAGAATAATTGATCCATGCAACTGGTCATATGACACCAAGACCTATCAACGGCCATTTTCTCTTGAAAACCCCACAAAATGTTTGTAGAAATCCAGGGAAAACGATTTTTTAAGCTTTTGATGGGTATCCCTGTTAATCTCCCCAACAGGGGTTAACGCTTGGCTTTTTGAATACCTTTATTACTTACAAAAATGGTCCTCTGTGAATTCCACTTCAAACAAAGGAGATTATGTTTATCTCTCATGTATACATTAGGTGCTGTGCATGTCTGAAAACAGTCCCATGTTAACAACATTACGATATTTGGCAGCTTGTATATGGTTAAAAAACGCTCACCGGAGTATTTTGTCCATGCAACTTGTAATGTCACATAAAGACCTACGAATAGTCAATTTGTCTTGAAACCCTACAAGTTACCCTTAGGGAAATTCACAGAAAATGGAAATTTAAAGCTTTCAAGGGATATCTCTCTTTAGCCTGCCCAAAATGGGTCAAGACATCAACTTTTGAATACCCTTACTACTTACAAAAATGTTTCTGTATAAATTGTACGCGCGATAAAAGAAGGCACTTTTCTTTGTGGTGTACCCTTTGGGTGCTGTTGGTGTGCAAAAACAGCCCATTTTATCGCAATTTTGACCTTCAGCAGCCCGGGGAGGGTTAACTAATGCTGACCGGAATATTTTGTTCATGCGACTTGTAATGTCACACCAAGACCTGCAAATAGCCGATTTTTCTTGAAAACCTACAAGATGTTGTTAGAGAAATCCACAGAAAACAGATTTTAAGATTTTAATGGGTATCTCTCTTTAACCAGCCCAAAATGGGTTAAGACGTCAAATTTTGAATACCCTTACCACTTTCAAAAATATTTTCCGATCAATTTTGCGTCCGATAAATGAAGGTCCCTTTCTCTGTGGTATATCGTTTGGGTGCTGTTGGTGTCTAAAAACAGCCCATTTTATCACAATTTTTACGTTTAGCAGCTCGGGGAGGGTTAACTAATGCTGACCGGAATATTTTATCCATGCAACTTGTAATGTCACACCAAGACCTGAGAGTGACCAATTTTTCTTGAAAATCTACAAGACTCGTTTAGAGAAATCCACGGAAAACATGAAGTTTTGAGCTTTTTTGGGGTATTGCTGTTTAACCAGCCCAAAACGGGTTAACACTTGGTTTTCTGAACACCCTTATTACTTACAAAAATGATCCTCGGTGAATTCCACTTCCAATAAAGGAAGTTATGTTTACCTCTCGGGCATCGTTTTGGTGCTGTGGGGGTCTGAATCCGGCCCATTTCATCAAAATTTCGATGTTTGGCAGCCTGTGGAGGGTTACCAAATGCATCGCCTAATATGTCGTGTGTATCAAAGGTTGTGTCATAGGCAGGTCTAGTAATTATGAATATTTAAAAAAAATCCTAAAGACATGTTTCGAGAAAGTGCCGATAAACCCCAATTTTGGCAGTTTTTTGCCAATTCTGACGAAATAAGGGTTAAATCGAAAATTCCACTTCGGTACATTTTTAGATTTTTTGCCACTCTATGCGTGTGCCAAATTGTGTGAAAATCGGTTCGCAAATGGCTTCTGAATCGTACGGACAAAAATGTGTGGAAAAAAAACAAAAAAAACCCCCAAACACCCCCCCCCCCCCCAAAAAAAAAAAAAAATAATAATCCGTAGAAAAACAATAGTCTTTTCCAGAGGGAAAAGCCTAATAAGATAAGATTTATAAGATAAGACAGGATAGAATGTGTTGGGATTGGGATGGGATGGGACAGGACAGGATAGGATTGGATAGGATAGGATAGGATAAGATCTACATATTTACGTATACAAATTTATCTATACAAAATGTACATGTCTTCATATTTATATTTCCACAAAAAAATGGATAAAATTTAACACCAGAAATCATTAAAAAAATGTCATTTACAGCCCTGGAAGGAATACTTCAAAATCTGTCTTCAATATTTTTAAATTTGATTTCGGAAGAGGAATAGCTTTTATTTGTTTTTCATTTTTTATTATGAAATTTACTTGCAGTGAAAAATCCAAACTAAGATATATAAACTGGGGCAAAGCTGAATGGTATTTCAAAACCTGAATATTTTTCAGTGCATTGCAGTAGGTTCTTAAATTTTAAAGTGCTTAATATGATCATAAAAATATTTTCTGACAACTTTATGGAGAGTGCCAGAAGTGCATCTCATTCATAAGCTTACAAGAGGTATATAATGTGCTTGCCCTTTTGCTTTGACAGACTAGTCAGACCATAGAAAATGGCATTGACATTGGCTTGACTAGCATGTGTCACACAACAACTTTCAGTCCCAAGCAAGTATTGCCAAAGGGCTCACTCAACCCTCTACCCCCTCCTTCTTTAAGGTAAGATGCACAACACACCCCCAATTCCAACTCAAAGCATTCTTGGAAAATGGGTGGCTTCCTAGGAAATGATGACTTTCAGATCAAGTATGAAAATCCAAATATTCTTCCTTCATTTAGCAGAGTTATTCTCCCCTTGTTGATCATAAGATCTCTTTAAGATCTCTCATTTGAAACAGCAGAATCAGTATATTATTAAGCATGAAGTACACTAGCCGCCTTTGAAGAAACTGTCAGAAAGGTTGGATTATTTTGACTTGACTTTAAGCTAACACTTGCAACATTTAATCTTATACATGTACGACTATACATTTCAAATTTTGCATCCAAAACAGGTCATTGATCTCATTCTAGAGCAGATATGTTTTGGGAGCAAAATAGGAAAATAACAAAATTCAGTTTGTGATTTTTGTGCATTGTGCATGCCTGAAAAGTGAAGAGAAGCATCATTTTGGTCTCTTTCTAACAACATGATTTTCTGAGAGACAAACATCTGGATGTAAACCACGCATAATGGGAAAGTAGTGTGCCTCTTATAGGAAAGGAGTTGGTTATTAGTCCCCTACCAACATCGCCGGAGGGGACTATAGGTTTGCACTCTGTCCATCCGTCAGTCTGTCAGTCACACTCTAGTTTTCCTGAGTTTTTTTTGGAAACGCTTCAACGGAATAATTTTATTTTTAGCTCAACTTTGGCAAAGCCAAATTTGAGCTTTTGTCATGACCCGTCTGTCCGTCTGTCCATATGTCAACAATTGGATACGGCTCGGGCTAGAGGCCATATTTATGAACCGATCTTTACGAAACTTCTTAGGTACCTTTGTTATGACCGTGGGACGAGAATGAGAATGAGTGTTTTTGGGTGCGGTCGGAAATTCAAGATGGCTGCCAGCCGCCATTTTGTAACGACAATGTAGAAATCTGTTTTTTGTACAGAACTTCCATACGAAAGTTCTGATTTGAATAATTTTTTGTATGACTGTTTAGTACCATGGGATACATCACATATAATACGGGTTTTTTACTCATGCGTCAATTGTGCAAATAGACTAATTTTGATGTTTTTTGGTGTTACTTTCAGCACTGTAAGTTCAAATGCCAATACAGCTCGGGCTAGAGGCCGTATTTATGAAACGATCTTTACGAAACTTCTTGGGTACCTTTGGTATCACTGTGGGACGAGAACAAGTGTTTTGGGGTCCGGTCCGAAATTCAAGATGGCCGATGGCAGCCATTTTGTACAAAATTAGGTGCAATCAGATTTTTGCACAGAACTTCCATATGAAAGCACTGAATAATTTTTTGTGTGAATGTTTAGTACCTTGGGATACATCACATATAATACGGGTTTTTTCTCGTGCAGAAATTATGCAAATTAGATGAACTTTGATTTTTTTCAGTGCGACTTACACACAGTAAGTACACATGTCAGTACAGCTCGGGCTAGAGTCTGTATTTATGAACTGATCTTCACGAAATGTCTTGGGTACCTTTGTTATCACCTTGGGACGAGAATGAGTGTTTCTGGGTGCGGTCTAAAATTCAAGATGGCTGCCAGTGGCCATTTTGTACTGAAATTAGGTCTAATCAGTTTTTTGTTTTTTGTACACAACTTCTATACGGCTCAGACTAGAGGCCATATTTATGAACCAATCTTTACGAAACTTCTTGGGTACCTTTGTTATCACCGTGGGATAAGAGCGAGTGTTTTTGGGTGTTGTCCGAAATTCAAGATGGCCACCAGCAGCCATTTTGTACCAAAATTAGTGCAATCAGTCTTTTGTACAGAACTTCTGTATGAAAGTTCTGATATGAATACATTTTTGTATGAATGTTTAGTAACATGGAATACATCACATATTGTAAGGGGTTTTTTTTCGTGCAGAAATTATGCAAATTAGATGAACTTTGATTTATTCAGTGCTACTTACACAATGTAAGCACACATGTCAATACAGCTCAGGGTAGAGGCTGTATTTATGAACCGATCTTCACAAAACTTCTTGGGTACCTTTGTTATCACCTTGGGACGAGAATGAGTGTTTCTGGGTGCTGTCCAAAATTCAAGATGGCTGCCAGTGGCCATTTTGTACCGAAATTAGGTCCAATCAGTTTTTTGTCACAAGTTCTATACAGCTCGTATTTATGAACTGATCTTCACAAAACTTCTTGGGTACCTTCGTTTTCAGCTTGGGACCGGAACGAGTGTGTTTTGGGGTGCCTTTGTTATCACTGTGCTATGAGAACAAATATTTTTGGGTTCAGTCAGACCCACTCTGGGACTCAAAGATTTCTTTTCTAATTTAGCATCTGACTGTCACCCACCTTTACAATACTTTACCTATACATTTGTTACAGGCAACGGTCAGTATTTATGTACAGACTATTACAATACTTTATATGTACCTTTGTTATCAGGTCATTTCCTTGATGTTTGTCATTGCTGTGTCACATACTATACATGTACATGTCTTTGTCTTGACAAGTTGAGCTACAGTGTCATTGACACTTTCATTGGTAAACTACTATAGAATGATGACTTACAGATCAAGTTTGAGTTTTATGCTGATTGCATTATTCTTGTGAGTTACGGCCTTTGGAAATATGGATAAAAGCACCAAAATATCAGTTTTCCAGAGTTTTTTTTGGAAACACTTCAATGGAATGATTTCATTTTTGGTAAACTACTATAGAACGATGACTTACAGATCAAGTTTGCGTTTCATGTGGATTGCATTATTCTTGTGTGAGTTACGGCCCTTGGAAATATGGGAAAGCACCAAAATATCAGTTTTCCCGAGTTCTTTTGGAAACGCTTCAACGGAATGATTTCATTTTTGGTAAACTACTATCGGACGATGACTTACAGATCAAGTTTGAGTTTCATGCTGATTGCCTTATTCTTGTGTGAGTTATGGCCCCTGGAAATATGGAAAAGCGCCAAAATATCAGTTTCTAGACTTTTTCTGGAAACGCTTCAACGGAATGATTTCATTTTTGGTAACCTACTATAGAACGATGACTTACAGATCAAGTTTCATTTACACTCTGTCCATCCATCCGTCAGTCTGTCAGTCAGTCTGTCGGTCATACTTTAGTTTTCCGGATTTTTTTTTGGAAATGCTTCGACCGAATGATTTCATTCTTGGTAATCTACTATAGAATGATGACATATAGGTCAAGTTTGAGTTTCATGCTGATTGCATTATTCTTGTGTGAGTTATGGCCCTTGGAAATATGGAGAAGTGCCAAAATGTCAGTTTTCCGGACTTTTTTTGGAAACGCTTCAACGGAATGATTTCATTTTTGGTAACCTACTATAGAACGATGACTTACAGATCAAGTTTCATTTGCACTCTGTCCATCCATCAGTCTGTCAGTCAGTCATACTTTAGTTTTCCGGACTTTTTTTGGAAATGCTTCAACCGAATGATTTCATTCTTGGTAACCTACTAAAGAACGATGACTTACAGATCAAGTTTGAGTTTCATGCTGATTGCATTATTCTTGTGTGAGTTATGGCCCTTGGAAATATGGAAAAGTGCCAAAATATCAGTTTTCCGGACTTTTTTTGGAAACGCTTCAACGGAATTCATGCTGATCACATCTAAGTTATAACATTTGCATAATTATTAATGCTCAATAGTCCGGTAGGGGACATTGTATTGCTTCAGCGATATGTGCGCTCTTGTTGTACTTGTTCCATACTTAAGAACGTAAACAATTTTGTTTGTGGAAGCCATCGTGAATCAACAGGAATCTAATTCAAAATGGTGGACAACAGCAACACCATGTGTAACCTGCCATTCCCAGACACTGAAGACTACAGTGAAGCTATTCAGCATTTGAGGAAATACACAAACATTACAGATATTCCACAAAGCAAATCTACTGGTAAAGCAAAGACAGCTTTTTATGAGGAAATAGACCCAGAAGCCTACAAAGCGCCAGCAAAGATGATCTCATTTAAATTGAAAAATGGCTCCAAGAATATACTGACATGGATCCAGGCACTCTGTATCAGATACTTTGTGCAGACTGGGAATGCGGATCACTTGGAGTGTGGCTGGTTCGATGAACCTTCAAGGGAAAGTGAAAATGAGGATGACATTTCCAGTATTTATATTCAAGTAAGGCAAGATTTGGAAATGCTTTTTACTATTCGACTTTATATTTGCACTCATTTAGTTACTGTGTAGGGTAATGAATTCAAAAACTGGTGCCAGGAAGGATTCCCTGTTTTGTTGCAGATTGTGAATTTTATTTCCACCCTCCCTGAAAGTAATTCATTTGATTCAACGGTTGTGGACAATACACACAGCGCAGTGACAGACATTCTTTTACCATCCAACTCCCAAGGGAATTCTATGTGTGAAGATACCGCATCTGCTAAGGACAACAAATCTTGTCATCACAGGATAGAACTGCAACCTGATACCCCCCTCATTCAACTGCAGGAACATGTGGATTCACACACTAATCATTTAGACATTCTGGAAGGTGGCATGGTAAGAATAGTAAATGAACTCTCCAATGTTTCATCAGCCCTCAATAAATACATCCAATGGGCTATCTCAACAGCTCAAAAGCGAGTTTAATGGAACTTTCAAACAACCTGCAAGAAGCACATCGTAAATGGTTTGGGAACAAAATTTCTGCTTCTACAAAATTTTCCTTGTACAGTGCTGTCAAACAAGAATTCAACTTGGAAGAATATTTACAGATTGGGGGTGACGCAGAAGAAAAATGTACTTTTGCGAAGTTAAGAATAAGCGTGCATCGGCTTAATGTCGAGCTAGGCAGACACAAAAAACCTCCCAATCCGAGGACTGAAAGGTGGTGCTTCCATTGTAGGGAGAAGGTTGGGGACGAATTTCACCTTTTTTTGGAATGTCCCCTACATAATGTGGATAGAGCAGAATTCATGATCAAAATCTTGGAGACTGCCCCAGGTGTAGCCTGTATGAATGATGCAGATCTATTCCACATGTTGATATCCTCTTTTGATTATGACATAACACCCATGGCTATGTCATATGCACATAGGATATACCAAAAACATGTGGATGATAATATATATGCACGAATACATAACTCCATTTTTAGCTCAACTTGACAAAGTCAAGCTGAGCTATTGCCATCACTTCTCGTCCGTCGGCGTACGTACGTACGGTCGTACGAACGACATACGTATGTACATACGTACGTACATTAGTACGTACGGCCACAATTTCCTTTGGCACACCTCACAGGTCGCCTTTATGATCAGAACGCTTTGAAACTTGGTATGCGTGTTTGGGGTGACCTCTAGATGGGAGCTATCGATTTTCTTCAATTTCTGTCAAAAAATGTTGCCGCGGCCAATGTTCTTAGAACTTAGTTTAGTCAGACCTAAATATTTCCCTTTAGCACACCCTACAGGGCACATTTATGATTGGGTTGCTTTAAAACCTGGCATGCTTGTTTAGGGTGACCTCTAGATGGGAGCTATCGATTTTCTTCAATTTACGTCAAAAAATGTTGCCGCGACCAGCGTTCTTAGAACTTAGTTTAGTCAGACCACAATATTTCCCTTTGGCACACCCTACAGGGCACAATTATGAATGGATTTCTTTAAAACCAGGTATGCTTGTTTGGGGTGACCTCTAGATGGGAGCTATCAATTTTTTTCCATTTCCGTCAAAAAATGTTGCCACGGCCAACGTTCTTAGAACTTAGTTTAGTCAGAAGACCTCAATATTTCCCTTTGGCACACCCTACAGGGCACATTTATGATCGGATTGCTTTGAAGCCTGACATGCTAGTTTGGGGTGACCTCTAGATGGAAGCTATTGAATTTTTTCCATTTCCGTCAAAAAATGTTGCCGCGGCCAACGTTCTTAGAACTTAGTTTAGTCAGAAGACCTCAATATTTCCCTTTGGCACACCCTACAGGGCACATTTATGATCGGATTGCTTTGAAACCTGGCATGCTTGTTTGGGGTGACCTCTAGATGGGAGCTATCGATTTTCTTCCATTTCTGTCAAAAAATGTTGCCACGGCCAACGTTCTTAGAACTTAGTTTAATCAGACCTCAATATTTCCCTTTGGCACACCCTACAGGGCACATTTATGATCAGATTGCTTTGAAACCTGGTATGCTTGTTTGGGGAGACCTCAAGATGGGAGCCACTGGCAATGACCTTCGATGAACTTAGTAAAAACTTAGCGCTGTTAAGCATCAATATTTCCATTTGACACACCCTGCAGGGCACATTTAAGATTGGATCGCTTGCATACTTGGTGTGCTTGTGTGGGGTGACATCTATATGAGAGCTGTCAATTTTCTTCCATTTCTGTCAAAAAATGTTGCCGCTGACCTTTGAACTTAGTTTAGTCAGACCTCAATATTTCCCTTTAGCACACCCTTCAGGGCACATTTATGATCGAATCTCTTTGAAACTTGGTATGTGTGTTTGGGGTGACCTCTAGATGTGAGCTATTTTTTTAATTTCCATAAAAAGTTATTGTCATTATCACCAGCCTTTGAACTTACTGCATTTGTGCATAAACTTATCCCTTTTGCACTCTCTGTAGGGTATATTTATGAATTTCCATTAAAAAAATCCCCCCAAAAAACCATTGCCACAAAGCAATGACCTTCTACTTAATGCATTTGTGCATTAACATCTTCCTTTGGCATGTCTCAGAGGGCACATTCATTATCAGGTTGTTTTGAAACTTTGTATGCTAATGCAGGGTGACAAAGATAGGAGCTATTGATTTTCTTTTCATTTCCATCAAAAACTGTTGCTGTTAGCAACAATCTTTGAATTTACTGCATTTGTGCATCAACATTCTTTGACATGGCCTACAGGCCACATTTATCATAGGATTGTTTTTGAACTTGGTGTGCTCATTAGTCAAGAACTCTAGATAAGAGCTGTTGATTAGCATTCATTTCTGTGAAAAAAGTTTCCATTTACAATAACCTCTGAACATACTGCATTTGTGTATCAACATTCTTCTTTTAGCCAGTCTTACAGTTTACATTTAAAAATGCATGGATTACTCTGACGTGCACACACAATGCTGTTATGTTGAAATTTCATCAGATAACATTGGTACCAATGATCTTCAATTTTGCCATTTCATTTATAACTTACCAAGTTCAAGTTTGTCAAGTTGAGCTACAGTGTCATTGACACTTTCATTAATTGTTTATGATGTGTGTGGGTGAAACGTGTGCGAAGTTGTGATTGTTAGGTGTGGGTGTTTGTAAGTTGCAATCGAAAGAGCTGACTGATCGTATGAAGGTGAAAGTGCACATGTGGGGTGGTATGCAAATGTGGTGAGATAGGTGTGTGTGTGTGGGGAAGGGGGGGGGGGGGTGCAAGTGGTGTGAGACAGGTAGACTTTTACTTTTATTGTTCACATGTGTATCATATATTCTCTATGTCATGTAAGTATGTTTGTTAGGTAAGACAATAAATAAATGAACAAATAAATAAATGAAAAAATGTTCTGGTTGTTTCAAGCCAATTTAGTTGCTAAAATGTTATCAGAATTCATAAATATAACGTGACATTACTGGTAAATTATTTTTGGATTTAAATGTGTTTCAAAAATTTGTCATAAATTCTTGTTAATTGAAGATCCCATGTATGTAAATAAATACCCAAGTGTTGACTGGATCCAGTATTCATATTTAATGTCATGTTAATGGAGATAAATTACTCTAAGTGTGATATTGATTGCCAATTGCAACAGCTGTTATTATGATGTCTGCTTCTGTGAGTCCTGTATGTAACCCTTTACAAAGCACATATTTTGTTGAGCAAATCTGATGCAGTGGGAACTTGTTAATAGAATAGCTAAGTTTGCTGTAAAAAATATTCAAGTAACAGGAGTATTCAATTAACAGGAATTTGTTCATTTTCCTTCATTATGGTGTTAAAATAAGCATTTGTTCTCTTAAGTGGTTGTGCTAGAAGCCACTATCATGGCTCTATAGGAAAGTGCTGAAAGCCACTTTAGTGGCTTTACACTGTTTGCATTAGCTTATTCTTTGCTCAACAGCAGAATAAAACTTTTATGTAAAAATGTTCTGTTGCAATTTACTGGAGAGTGCCCACAGTCACTCTCCATTAAATTGTTACAAAACAATTATGACAGAAATCTTGCTGATTTAAGTTTTCCTTGCTGTTAACATGGCACCTATGCAAGAAAATACTCATGTAATAAATCACCTTTGAAAAATAATTTAGCACGCTACCAATTAAATCTTGTTTGACAAGATTTAATAGAATAAATGACTATATTGGATGTACTGAGGCCAAAACATAGGGAATTCAGTGGTTGCCACAGTTTTTCTGTGATATATTACAATTTTTTTATTTATATAACAGTTTACTCTGTAACCCATATGCAGTTAACAGGCCAAATAGGCTCTGGGGGTATGGTAAATGGTTTGGTGTTTGGAAATTATATACAGTTAACATGGTTATTCAATTAAGAGATATCCTATTAAATGGGCTTCTCTGTAAATGAAAGTCCATTGCTGATATGATGATGTTCCAGGTGAAGTGATTATTATAAGCAATTTTTTCAAACCTTTAACCGATTCCCGATTGGAATTTTCCTTCTGAAACTAGCCGTGTTTTCCCTAACCAGCCATCTACCTGTGGTCCAATCCACTCAGCTCCTCCTCATATTACATGTATACATGAGTTGTAAGATCGGCTTTCATGATCCTGATTCCAGAGATCTCAATTGATCTGTGGTCCCTGACAAATTGTCGAGCACCACTGATCTTTTGAGCACCCTGGAATTATTATGTAGTTTGTTCAAACAAAACAGCTTTTTGTGGACCTTATTTAATCCTCATTCCCCAAACCCTCAAAGGCCTGGGGGATGTTTATACATTTTTGATTCACTTTGACAGTCTACATCCTGTGGCATTGCGGTTGTTTCTAGTCAAGTCTTGTCTGCCTATATAGGCATCCATGACTTGGCATTGAAACAACTGCCTAGAATGTAAGTTTACGCAAAGTCTGCATGCTAGAGCACCTATTTTGTTGCTGAAAAAGTGATCACAAAGTCGGAATTAGGAATTTAAGTTCAAGGGTTTATTGAATACCTTGTTTGTCATTGATAAATATGCAGTTAACAGGCATAATAATTTAACTGGTTTGTGCAAGATACCCACTTGTATATACACTTGTGCTTCACTATAAAGCTAAAAAGTATTGGTGATAGCCACCCCCCCCCCCCCCCCCCCCTGCCAGCCTTTGAACTTACTGCATTTGTGCATCAACTTAGCCCTTTTGCACTCTCTGTAGGGTATATGCTTATTTTAACACCATAATGAAGGTGATAGTCCCCCTCTAATAAAAAAGACCAAACAAAACCCCTGGTGCTTGTTTGCTGAAGTAAGCAAGTTCTATTTCAAGTTTAAAAATGCTCCTGATAACCAATGCCTGTGATGGAATCCCTCCAAAGTGGACAGCATAGGCATAAATGATTGATTAAACTTGACTTCATTCTTGTGTTGCGGTGTGATATATCCATAGAGGCTGAAAATGGTTCCTGTACACAAATAAATAATAAAGTGCAGGTGACATGACAAAGTTCTCTTATTCTTAGCCTGTGCTGCATATTCAGCTGAAAGAAAAATGATTTCTGATAAATTGCCGAAAGCCCACATTCAGGCTTTATTCTGGAGTACATATTCGCAGACCTTTCAATTCATTTATTTTGGGCACACCCTTTTGCCCTAATTTGGGCACATTAAAACCAGAAATAACAGTCTTATCTTATGTTTTACTGCTATGCCTTTCTTGGTGTTTTTATGGTCATACTATGATGGTAGTTATTAACAAATGTATGGAGTTTGTATGTTGGGGAGCTGACAGTTGCTCGCCGTTGCTCGGTGGATCTCTCTGGGTACTCCGTTTTCCTCCACTCATAAAACTGTCACGGTCATGGTTAGCCATCGTGCAGAAATATGTGACCTTAAACACCAATCAGTAAATAAATATAAATTCACAAATGTAGAAGAGGAACAGAGAAAGTCAGGATGAGCTATAGTGATCAATCACCATCCGTCGTCTGTCTTTCGTCGTCCGTGAACATGCTGTTTGCACCTACCCTTCCAAAACCGCTGAATCAATTTTAGTTATATTTGAGGTGATTGCTTGTTCTGACATTGCATTTTGTTTTTTTTCAAATCAACATGCCCAGCCTGATATGGAAGGGGGTGGAGGAAAATCCACCAAAATTCTTAAAAAATCTTATGAACCAGTGGGTACAATGACTGGATATTTGGTATGGAGCTTTCTTTTGAGGTGTAGAATCAAGTTTGTTCAAACGAAGTTTGTGGATCAATATTTGCATTTGTAATGGAAGGGGCAAGATTTTTGGCCCCACCCAAATTTCCTATTTTCTGAACTGATGGTCCGATTTGAACCAAATTTTGTATGTGGTATTATTGAGGCATAAATAAGTACTTGATTCATGCAATAAAAAATGTTCCTGTGTCTCTGTGGGAACCCCAGGAGCTAAAATTAGAAATATTTTCAAATGCCCATATTTCCCAAACCACACGGAACAGAGAACTGTTATTTGGTATGAAGCATCCTTAGGACCAGTAGAACTGAATGGTAAAAAAAATTGCCATCGGTTGTATCGGTGTGTTCTATAGGGTGGGGATCAAACAAATGCTGAGTCAGCATATTTGTAAAACTTTTCTCCACAACCACAGATCAGAATCTTTTGATATTTGGTATACAGCATCTATAGGGAGGTCAGATACAAGTGTGTTGAAATGAAGCCCCTTAGTTAATATTTGGGCTCAATACAGGAGCCCAAATTTTTAACTTGGGGCAATATGGGAATGATCTTTAAAAATCTTCTTCTCCAGATCCACCAGTCAGAAAGCTTTGATATTTGCTATGCAACATCTTTTGGGGGTTCAGATTCAAGTTTGTACAAATCGAGTGTCTGGGTTAATATTTGGGCTCCCCATGGGAGCCTGAATTATAACTTTGTCCAATATGAGGGAATTTCTTTAAAAATCTTCATCTTCAGATCCACTAGTCAGAATGCTTTCATATTTGGTATACAACATCTCTAGGGGGGGGGGGGGGGGGGGGGGGGGGTGTTCACATTCTATTTTGTTAAAATCGAGTGCTTGGGTTCATATTTGGGCTTCCTACATGAGTGTAAATTTAACTTAGTGCAATATGAGGGAATTTCTTTAAAAATCATCTTCTCCAGATTCACCAGTCAGAATGCTTTTGTATTTGGTATACAACATCTCTATGGGGGTGAGATTCAAGATTCAATTGCCTGAGTTAATATTTGGGCTCCCTATGGTAGCCCGAATTTTAACTGAGTGCAATATGAGGAAATATCTTGAGTGTGCATACACTCGATGGCAGTATGCATAAAATACTGTTGAAACCTTGTTTTGTAAACAAAGATTATGTCACTGTATCATCTACTGTACACTTGACCATAATGGTGGAATCGTACAATAAAGATTGATTTAAAAATCTTCTCCTTTAGATCCCCCATTCAGACTGCTTTCTCATTTGGTTCTTGAAAACATTTAAGTAGCTCTTGAATTGTGTTTTCTGAAAATAAATACGTTTTTGTGTGGATGGATTTAATCCTTCCATTCTTCCCTTTTCCTGAACAAATAAATGGGTATGAACTCATTTTATGAATACATGCAAAGTATTTCATCTGTGTAGAAGGTAGATCAATTGCCAGCAGTTGCGGATACAGAATTTCCTGAAGGGAGAGAGGAGCTGTCTAAGAACAATCACAAAGTGTTGACTGACACTGATGGTATCATTGGGGGAGTGCACAAGAGGGGTTGTCCCCCTCTGGTTGGTGGTGGTCTGTGGAAAACATTGTAATACTAAGTGTTAAAGTGGCTCTCTGGTGACATATTTTGTTGTGCTGCCATAGTTTTTCCAGTTGTCAGAAGGACAAACTTTTATTTGCAGCACATACATTTGTGGCTGTTCCTGCACTGTCACATACTTGAAAAAATATCCTCTTGATGTAAATGTAAAGCATGGAGGATTTTTTTCCAAGTACATGACAGTGCATGAACAGTCACAAATAGTTCTGTAGCCCTCATCTTATAAATCACCAGAACCTGTGAATAACAGTGACGTACTATGCATTCCTTTGAATCTGATGGAACGGTGCATATATTGGCATAGTTCCACAATAGATATGATAGGCTTCCTGCACTACCTGCAGTGAGCTTTATCCACCCCCCCCCCCCCCCCCCCCCCCCCTTTAACTCATACCAAAGAGTGACTGCTCCCATCTGTATGGGAGGTCTTCAAAAACATACAGTAGGTCTTCAAAAAAGCAGTGCCATTTTCCTATTCATTTGGAAAAAAAAACTAACGCTATTCATGCTCCTAAAAGATAGTTATGACCCTTCTGAGAAATTAGCTTGGCAAGCTCATTCCATTGGGAAATCATAGCTATGTATCATAAGCTAAAATGGAGAAAATTGTGAGAAAAAAATGGGCAGTTAGATGGAATGGGTCATTTTTGAGTTATGGATAAGATAAAGGGTTATACAGTATAAAATCATTAGAATGAGTCTGTAAATTGAGATGGCAATTTCCACTGGCTGGTCTCTAACAGATTTCCATTGAGTAAAATCATTAAAGATTATCTTATCAAAAAACCCAGTTTTGAAGTTCACAGGCAACCAAAATATCACACAGAGTTTGTTTTGACATCAAACTCTAGCCACCAATATCTGTATGTATCATATTGCACTGTTTAAATGCTTGGGGGTCGACATGATTGCAATATCATCATGTACCAGTGCTATATTAAAAACACTATTGGCAGATCTGTATCAGAAGTCTTGCCTGGGGTGTTGACCAATCAAATGTTATTATGGAGGCTTGTTGAATGGGATCATTAAACTTGTGGAGGTGGAGACAGCATCACAGGAATAAAGTGACGAGTTTATTCATAACTTTACCACTTGGTGCAGACTAGAGAGTGGAATTTATTTTCAGTGCTTCAATTTGTTTACAAACATTATGTAGCAGCAATGTCACTTAAACGGAACTTCTTTTTCTCTTTCATGGTATTTACAGCAACAACATCAAGTAGAGATAAAAAGTAAGTAAAGTTTTTTTTTATTTTAACCCTCTAATCTGTAACTGCACAGTTTTTTTTTTAATCTAAAGACAGTGATCAGTATTTTAGATCCTTCACATATACACATTTTTGTGTTGCCAGGACTGGGTGTCCCTTTTCACTAAATAATTATAAATGTTTTTTTACATTCTCCTTAAAAACTTATCATTTCTAACTCTGAAGAACCGGTAAATCTGTTTCCAGTAACAGTGTTGGATTGAGCCCTTTGGCTGGCACTTTACCAATTCTAGTAAGATAATTTAACTCCTAGCTCTAAAAAATTGCAATACAAGTTTTGTCGAATTTTAACCTTTTCTCTTCAAAAACTAGCATATGGCCTCTCATAGTTATTCTCATTCCAGTGAGGAATCGTTTATTTATCTTGTTTTGGAGGGGAAATGTTGAGCCATTTTAACACTGCATGCAGCCTTAGTGACTGGTTGAGGGTGGGGTGATGAGTACTGGTGACTTTTCAAAAGATCCTGTGTTTGAATCCCACTCATGTCAGGCTTGGTGTTTTGAAAAATGGTAGCAAGCCATTGGTAGCTCTCCTTAATTTTTTCCAGGTGGGCGGTGCTCTCCTCAGCTGAAAATTGCTCAGTAGTCTATAATATCATAACTCGCAGGGACATTGAGCCGCTGATCACTTGAATATTCTCAGTTGTGCAAGTTTATCTGTACCAGCAATTTAAAAGTTGAAAATTACGGGAGTGCATCAACTTCAGGGAATGAACATTTTGACACATTTGTGTATATGATCTCATATTTTCGTGTGTAGGAAATAAAATTACTCCTAAAATCATTTTGGGGAGGGTTTGTTTTAGTTATTCTTTCCATCTGAGAAAGAGATAAAACCTTGATTAACCTTTCCATCAACACTGCCACTGTTAATTTTGAACTTATGAATATTAATGAGCTGTTCAATGGCAGTGAAGGCATGGGTAAGATGTCCCGTCACTTTTGGTACCAGTTTGAAAAAATGACAACTGGCGATCTCAAACTGAACTTTTTTTTTCATCTCTTCAGATATTTTTTTTTTTTTACAAACATTATCCCATAAATTAATAATGAATTCAAATAAACATAATATTTATATCTTAACCCTCTAAGGGATGTAATATCCTCGCATCACATCAGGTACAGTTCTGGGGTATGTGAGTACACATGGTGGAGAAACAGACAGAAAGAAAGAGAAAGAGAAGCAAGCCTGCACAACAATAATCCATTCGGACCTTAATAATGGCCGCTTACTTGAACATTAATAATTAATACAAACATACCACTTGGCATATCTATTAACACTAAAAACACAATAGCTCATAAGAAGAACCAAACAATAGGGAACAAAACACACGGTACGAAGTGCCCACACCCATAGCTGTGTTAATATTCATGACAAATGAAACCATAGACTGCAGTGACGGATTGTGGGATATTGTTTTTGAAGAAAAGGTCATGGCACTTGTTTTCCCTCATGATGAGATGTCCAGCATATCTTGTGGTTTTAAAGCAAAATAATAAAATAACACTGCGCATGTTTACAAAAAAATGCTTTATTAAAGTTATTGGTTTCAGCTCAGCTGGTGAGGACTGTAATTTAAAGTTCATTCAATTGTTAATTGCCGAAAATTACAAAGCCAACTCAATACAGAATACAATGCTTGAATACAGATCAGCTGTAAGTTGTGTAACATTTGCTGGATTATTGCACTTTTCATTGTAATATGCTGATGTTCATGACTGTCACTTGACGAAGCAAGCGATAAAATGCTCACCTGGAGAGAAAATTAGGTGGGTAATAGTGTTCGGAGGCGATCGCTTGCCTCAGAACACCAAGTCTGTTATGTCACAAGCGTGGTGTACTTCAGCAAAACTCTAACTTCTTTTGCTGTAATAGGAACACATTAGCAATTTGCTTAAGCATATGTTACATTGACAGTTAAGCATTTACCTACAGTGTAATGATCACAAGAGCATACAGAGAATTTCAACTTGATAGCGACTGGGTCATGATCTGGTCACACTTTTCTCTGCTTTCCTCTCGACAATAGTGTATAGTGTGCAATCTCAGCTGCCAAAACGAAAGGCAAGAATGTTCATTTCACTTGCCATTTACATTGCTTTTGTTGATTCTGTCTTGATTTTAAAATATTTTATTTATGAAATCTGAACCCAGTGATGTAAGTGTGTTGTGATTAGATTATGATCCGATCAAGGATCAGACCATTTTTGTGATCACAATACAGGAAAAGAATTCAGGAAAAGTCGTATCTGGCCTGTACTGCTCACAGAAATGTCCATTCAAACTTTATTTGATTTTATTGTTCAATATTTTCTTCTCATTGAGCTCATTCCATTGAGGGGTCATCAGCTATATTTTAGAGGCAAAAAATGATAATCTTTAGCCATTCAAAAACAGTGACTGTTGGAAATGGCACGACATCACACTCGCAAAATAACTCACAGGTGCATGAAAAATATTGTGCCTGTATTGTTCTCAGCTGACATCACATGAAGTAACAATAAACAGACGGCTTCTCTATTATGAAATGAGCTTCACCATTGACCGATTTCATCTTGCAAACAGCAAACATTACCATGCCATACAATCGACCATACCCATTATAAATGGTCTCTTCTTTATTCTTCAACAACATGGCAAAAAAACGTTCTGCTTGCTGTTGTACAGGAGTCATTCCATATATATTGCAGTATGTTGTGCCAGAACTTATTTTGATGAAGAATTTGTCTCTAGAAAGCACAATATTGATAAACGGTGAAACCTTCATAATCTCTTATCGATTCACAAAATAAAAAGTTCTAGTTTCAAGTGTTACCCTTGAAAATTCATGCATACTGCAGCCTGTTAACAGGAACTTATTTTAATATGGAACAATTTTAGAGTCTTTTGTTTTTAGCTTAACTTGATAAAGTCAAGATAAGCTATTGCAATCACGTGTGCAGAAGTCTGTGAGTCTGTTCAGATTTTCTTTAGTTCACTCAATACCCTGTAGTTCTTGTCGGAACATCACTAAATTTCATGTGCATGTTCGAGGTCATGTATAGATGAGAATGTCCCATTTTTGTTCAAAACCCGAAAACCTTTAGTATAGGTCATATTTTTGAAGGGATTTCATTGTAACTTGGTAGGATAACTCTGTATAATGTCTAGATGAGAATGTCCTATTTTGGTTGGATTCGGTCAACTGTGGCAGCTGCAGGGGCATGTTACCTGGATTCCTTTAGCACAGTATACAGGCTGTATTTATGAAGGAATTTCATTATAAATTGATAGGATGGCATGGTATAATGTCTAGATGAGAACATCCTATTTTGTTCATGATCGGTCAGCTGTGATGGTCACACAGGCACATAACCTAGATTTGTTTAGCACAGTCTACAGTTTATAATTATGAAGCGATTTCATTATAACTTGGTAGGATGTCTCGGGATAATGTCTCGATGAGACTGTACTATTTTGGTTACGATCTGTCAGCCATTACCATCACTTCGGCACGTGACAAAGGTTCCTTTAGCACTGTCTACAGGTCGTATTTATGAAGGCATTTCATTGTAACTTGGTAGGATGACTCAATATCATATCTAGATGAGACTGTTCTATTTTGGGCATGATCAGTCAACCGTGACTGCCAGATGGGCACATGACCTAGATTCCTTTAGCAAAGTCTTAGTCATATTTATGAAGGGATTTCATTGTAACTTGGTAGGATGACTCGGTATAATGTCTAGATGAGAACATCCTATTTCAGTCGCGATCAGTCGCCCATGATGGCCTCACAGGCATGTGACTGAGATTCCTTTGGCATAGTTTACAGGTCCTATTTATTTTGGAATGATTTTATTGTAACTTGATAACTTTGGTTGACATACTTTAACTGTGAGGGCCACATCAACCCAGGCCTCACTTCTTTAGTACAGTCTACACCTCAAATTATTATGCCCCTGAAAATTTTTTTAGAGGGTTATATAGTGGAGGTCTCCATCCGTCCGTCCGTCCGTCCGTCCGTCCGTCTGTCCGTCCGTCCGTCCGTCCGTCCGTCCGTCCGTCCGTCCGTCCGTCCATCCGTCCGTCCGTCCGTCCGTCCATACGAACATTTTGTATTATAACTCGAACATCAGTTGTCGGATTTTAATGTTCTTTGGTATGGTGATAGGGCAGCTTGGGGGAACGGATGTCCTTGTACCTAGGGTTTCGTCCGACAAATCTTACAGGAGTTAATGTTCCTTATTTACTTTTTCCATCCGTCCATCCGTACAAACATTTTGTATTATAACTCGAACATCAGTTGTCGGATTTTAATGTTCTTTGGTATGGTGATAGGGCAGCTTGGGGGAACAGATGCCCCTGTACCTAGGATTTTGTCCAACAAATCTTACAGGAGTTATGTCCCTTATTTGCTTTGAAAATTGATGATTTTTTGGTTTCCTACTAATTAAAATTGTTTGGCTGAACCGATGAGTTTCAAATTTTATATGCTGATTACTCATGGCAAAGTACAGGTTGGTTTCAATTTGAGGATTGACTCGGCAATTTTTGATGCAATTATGCCCCCTTTTTCACTTGGAAAACATGCAAGACCAGTTCTACTTTTTCACTGTTTTGAGAATTTTTAACAAATACCAAGATGGCACAAAGTGCCATCCTGATTTGTGCAACATGACAGGGTATTCTGCCGGCAGCTGTACGCGCAAGGCTGCAGGTGTTCACGCGGAAAGATATTCACAAGTTAATTACACTGTCTGTTTGTTTCAATGTAACAGGTCACGCATTGGTCAATCAACAACACGCATTAATTGAGTGGTGAAGCGGTCAAGGTGATCGCGCTTATTACACAGTCATGTGGTCATTCTTACAAATAATTTTGGCGAAGACAGCAAAGTTAAAAGTTTTTCATTCGTTACCGCCACCACCCCTCCATCCACGGCGTGCTGGGTCCGCTCATGAAGTACATGTCAAGGGAGGGATGTTGTTTATACTATTCCTATTTTTGCCTCTTTCAGTTATTATTCAATATGGCACCATTCAAGTCATCTGCAATTATTTTTATAACTTTTTCTCTATTACTGACTCCTTAGTTCTGTTCTGCAATGTAGCAGCAGTGAAGCTGTTGTCTGTTGTTACAAAACATATTAACAAAATATAAGTAATAATAATTTTATTGGCACTTGCCATTCCTTACTGTTGTTCTGCAATGTAGTGTTGTTCTGCAATGTAGCAGCAGTGAGGCTGTTGTCTGTTGTTACAAAACATATGAACAAAATAATTATAACTAATAATAAATAACTAATAATAATAATATTATTGTTACTTCGCCAACATACTTTTTGCAGAAGGCTTGAATCCACCTTCAGGGGCATTAGCACACGCGTTAGCGTTGCTCTTGTTCTTTTTGAAAACATAGCATGTAGGGTACAAAACTTGCTTTATTTCCTAATCCTTTCATATATATTGAACATTATCCTTTTCATCAAACACTACACAGTGTCAAGTTAAGCTGCAGTGTCATTGACACTTTCATTTGTGTTGTGCCAGGCATGTGATGGATACAGCATTATCTTGAATAATATCTGTATGGGTTTTTTTGTGCAACCCAGGGGGTTTGAATAAACAATGAAAATTATTGAATGACAGTTTATTTATTTTCTTCTAAATGTGATTAACATTGAGAAAATAAATGTGCTTAGGAAAATATTGCACTGCCAATTCTTTCACACCTGTGAAATGGAAACTGCGAGTGTGATTTCTCACATGCCTACATTTGTAGCTCACCTGACTGAAAGTCAGGGTGAGCTTTTCTTATCACTCTTTGTCTGTCGTCCTGCGTGAAGGTGGTGTTTGAGCCTCTTTCTCCTAAACCATTGGCCACATTTTTTAATTAAATTTCATGTAAGTAGTGGTTATATAGGGGCATTTTGATTTTTATGCAAATTAGGTTTTGGCTCGTATTGAGCAGAGGGGTGTGGAAAAAATGGCCTTATTTTTTGAAAATCTCCTTCTAATGAACCACCAGTAGCAGAGACTTGATATGTGGTATACAGAGTCCTTTTGAGGTTTAGAATCAAGTTTGTTCAAGAGAAGTTTGTGGGGCATTATTTGCCTTCATTATGGGAGGGGCAAAAATTTTGGCCACGCCTAAAATTTCTATTTTCAAAACCGTGAGGTCAATTTGAACCAAATTTCATATGAGATGATAATGGGTCATAAGTAGTTGATTGATGCAAAAAAAATTTGTTCTCATTGCCCCGTGGGAACCTCAGGAGCTAAAAATAGGAAAAACCTTAAAACTGCCATTTCTTATCAACCTACTCACAATTGTTTACTACAGGCTTGCACTACAGTGGAAGTCCCTAACTCGGATAAAATACTCTCTATTTTTGTCTTTCCCAAGCAAGTTGGGAAAGAAAAGTGGTGCAAAAGCACCAATAAAAATAAGCCAAAACTGGGTCGAGTGCAACCGGCGCAGACCCAGTACGGGACGCTCTCTCCCAAGTACAACTCCACGACTTCCGTTGCCAGTGCGCATATACCGTCTCTAAAGACTCATTCTTTTTGAAATCCGCTTCGTGTCGAGATGTTTTTGCGCGCTTATCAGTGTTCCACCAGCTCGATGTTTGATGATTCCTGATTCATTATACCACAGTGTATCCTTTGTATTCTCAGGAACAGTGTTTTATATTCTCTTTTTTTCTATTATATGTCCATAATGTATATTTATTTGCTCTCTCTCGGGTCGCGCGCGATTTTCGCGGGCCACGCGGTTCGGACTTAGATTTTCACAATTATTGTTCATGCTTTTTTTGCAAATTTTTCTAATTGTGTTAGAGTTAGGTGTCAGCGGGGTACCACTCCTGCAGTGTTTCTTCTTTCTGTTGAGAGTAGTCTTCCTGTTGGGTGGTTCCCGGTCGACCGTCTGGGGTCTTTGTTTCTGTCACCTTTCTCTCTTTGGGGGTGTTCTGTTTTCTGATCTCACCTTCTCTGCTCCTCTCACCTCTTTCATGCCTAGGACAATTCCTTGTGGGCAGTGTCTGCTGCCTAAGCATGTGGACGATGTACATTCGTCGTGTTCCTCCTGTAATGGGTGTTCGGCCGAGCGGCCGTGTGGTGTCTGTGGAACATGGTCTTCCACCTTTTGGGCGTCTGTAAATCGTGTCGTTCGTTCTCGTGGCCGTGCCTCCCGCTCCCGCGGGAAAGGAGAACATGGTCGTTCGGGGCCTCCCGAGCCGACTTTGTCTGGTGAGAGTTATTCCTCCTCCGTGGGGGATGTGCAGTCTTTTCCTGTGGTGGATACTGCGGGAGCCGTTGAGTGTTCTGGTGTAGAGATGCCTGGTTCCGGGACTTCGGTCCCCCTCCAGTCGACATCTGAGGCTGTCACTAGGGTTGTGACTCCTCCTTCGGAGCCGAGCCGGTGTGCTCTCTCCATTATTTCACCAGCCTCAACGACTCTCGACGTATCTACTACTGCTGCTGGTCCGTCTGCTTCGTTGTCTGTTTCAGCCGGCCTCGGCTTTTCGCTGCAGGGGACTGCAGAACTGTCCGATACTGTAGACGTGGGATATCGGCCCCAGCCTTCCCTGACTTCAACTCGGCGAAGTCGGAAGGGGCTGCCGGCCGAGCCCATCGCTGTGGTCTCGTCGCCGTCGAGTACCACAGTTGTGTCTTTGGATTCGGATGTTCGTAGTGGAAACACTATGAACTCTGTGGCGTTTCCGTCCACTCACTCTGGTCACACGACCAGTTTTTGGGGACCAACGCCTTTTGTGCAGCCTGGACCTTCTGCCCCGCAGAGGTCCGCGGTGACTCTCATGAGTTCTCGCAATATTGATCCTCGGGTGCATCGTACCCCTATACACGTCTGCCTTCAGATGTTTCGGCTGCCGCCCGTCGTCCCGCGTCGGGTGTTTTGGAGGATCGTGACCCTTCGCTGGTTAAGAGGGTCAGAGGTGAAGCCACTTTGCCGGTTCGCTCCCCTGTCGAACTGGTCGGTTCAGGCAGTGAGCTTAGGGAGGCCCTCTCCTTACTCACTCAGGTTCTCTCAAAGAGCCTTCCTGTTGCTTCCAGCGAGGCTATGGGTGGTTTCCAGGTGCCTCCTATGGCGCTGCCTCCCGGGATTGGAAACAGGCCGGTTTCCGATTCCTCTGGTGTCCCGATACCATGGGAGGCGTCGGCTGGTTTGCCCACGATGGGCTATGTGTCTTCCGACTCTGGGGAGGAGTCCGACATGCTTGAGGTCGAGGGCCAGCAGTCTTCGGACTTGGGGGCGGCTCTTGACTTTGTGTTTGGGTTTCTGCCTGAGCTCAAACCTGCTAACCAGCCGACAGTGTCAGCCTGGCCGCGATCCTCGGTCGCGCGCCAACAGCCTATGGAGCAACCTGCTTCTGGGCGCCTTCGACCGTGCCAGTCGGTACAGGTGGTTGAAGCTTTTTCAGCATTGGATGCCAAGCTGAATTCAAGGCTTTGAAGACTTCGTTCTTCACCAGGGTTGACACCTTTTTGCCTCCTGTGCGTTATCGTTCCTACGATTCCGCCAATCCGTCAGTCTGCCAGACTTTGACGGTTCTGGATCAGGACTCCACTTCCCTCGGTCTTTCCAAGCCCAAGTCTGCCGTCATTCCAATGACGACTCTGGAGTCCACGTTGGGCTTATCTAGAGAGATGCTTGGCATGCTTTCTCTCTCAGATCACGTCGTCTCAGCTTTGGCTGCTTATCTGCCTCCAGATAAGTTTGACGAGGTACAGGCTCCTTTGCGTGTGCTGTCCAAGGCGCTTATGCACCTTACTCACACGCATGCCTGTAACACGGCCAATTTGGAATTAGTTCGAAGGGACGCTGTGCTGGACACAGGACGATCCCTTCCCGAGGAGCATCGTGCTACTCTTCGATCTGCTTCTTTGGCAGGTCCGCAACTTTTCCATGGTTCCGTGTCGACGGTCCGGGATGACGTCCTACGTCATTCCAAAGATCAGCTGCTGTTTCGTCAGCTTGATCAGCCTTCTCGGGGAGGCAAGGGCCATTCCAAGCCTAACAAGTACCCTTCTGCTTCCTCTGTGAAGCAAAAGGCTGGTCCTTCTGCCGCCGCCTCTACTTCTTACTCACGGGGTAAAGGTAGGGGTCGGCAGAATCGAGGGAAGTCTCAGGATTCTTCATTTAGCAGAGGAGGTGGTTTCTCCTCTCGCGGGCCTTGTCGGGGCTCGAAATGAAGGTCCTCACCTCGACTCGTCCCAGGTTGGAGGAAGGATAGCAGAGTTTGCAGACCATTGGACCACCATCACATCCGATCCATGGGTGGTGTTAAATGTTGTTCGGTCCGGGCTGCGCATATCCTTCCGACGGCACCCCACTCTGTCAAGGGTGCCTCTTCCAACCACAGTTCCTTCAGACGTTTTACGTCGGGAACTTTTGTCCACGGAGATTGCCAATCTCCTGGCAAAGGGGGCGATCGAGGTCGTCAAGAACGTTCAGTCAGTGGGTTTCTATTCCCACCTGTTCTTGGTGCCGAAGAAGGACGGCCGACTCCGACCGGTTATCGATCTGAGCATCCTGAACCAGTCTATCATTGCTCCCAAGTTCAGCATGGAGACTTTCAGGTCGGTCCGCCAATCAATTCACCAGGGAGATTTCTCAGCCAGCATCGACCTGCGAGACGCTTACTTCCACGTTCCGATGCATCGGGCGTCACGGAAGTATCTCAGGTTCGCTTTTCTGGGGCGAGTTTACCAGTTCAAGGCCATGCCTTTCGGCCTCAACCTGGCTCCTTGGGCGTTCACCAGACTGATGTCGCATGTGATAGCGTTCCATCGCACACAGTCCAGGGTGACTACTTCGGCATATCTGGACGATATCCTCCAGAGGCATTCCAATGCTGCCTTACTGGAATCGGATGTCGCCACTCTGTTGAGCTTGCTCACGTCGCTAGGATTCAGAGTCAACGAGGAGAAGTCGGACCTGGTCCCTTCTCAGTCGTTTTGTCATCTGGGGATGTCTTTCCAAACCAAATTCAATTTGGTGGCTGTTCCCCAGGCCAAGGCTGTGATTCTCTCAGCTTTTGCTCTGACTCTGTCCCAGTCCAGGTCCGCGACCGCTCGGAGTTTTCTCCGGCTGATCGGTCTCTGCGGTTCGGTGACGGATCTCATTCCTCTAGGTCGGCTGCGTGTCAGACCTCTCCAACACTTTCTGCTCAGTCGTTGGAGACCGAATGTAGATTCTCTGGATCAGGTGCTTCCGTTTCCGGACTCTCTGTATCCTCACCTTCTTCCCTGGACAGATGTTCAGTGGATTACACAGGGTGTTCCGCTGGACTTACCCACGTCCGATCGCGTTCTGACGGCAGATGCCAGCGATCTCGGATGGGGTGCGACGTTGGATCCTCTCGGTCTTTCCCTACACAGGATGTGGGACCAGGATCAAGCAGCTCTACACATCAACCAGAAGGAGCTTCTTGCTCTTCTTCTGAGTTTCAGGCAGTGGATCCCTCACTTGTCGAATCGCCAGGTCATTCTACTATCCGACAATTCGACAGTGGTTGCTTACATTCGGAACCAGGGCGGCACGCACTCGCTTCCGATGTACGAGTTAGCTCGGGATCTTTTACTGCTCGCTCAGGAGGTTCACGCCGGGGTGGTTGTTCGTCACATTCCCGGTCGTCTGAACGTCCTAGCCGACTCCCTGTCCCGACAGGGCAGGGTTATTTCCACCGAGTGGATGCTTCACAGGGCAGTGTTCCAGTCGCTTTGCGATCTCTGGGGACGTCCCCACATTGATCTCTTTACGACTCGTTGGAACCATCAGGTGGACACTTTCGTGTCCCCGTGTCCAGATCCTCTGGCTTTTGCCGTGGACGCTCTGTCACTCGATTGGAACAGTCTAGTCGGCTACGCCTTCCCGCCGGTTCCGATTCTTCCTCAGGTTCTCGCCAAAATTCGAACCTGCAGTTGTCGAATCATTCTGATCGCTCCCCTGTCGCCTCAGCGGGTGTGGATCAATCAGCTCCGCTCGCTGATGGCGGCGGTTCCGGCACGTCTCCCGCTACGTCGCGACCTTCTTTGTCAAAGTCGCCCGAGGAGGTTTCACGTCGACCCAACTTCATTGTGCCTTCACGCATATCTTTTGTCAGGTCCTGTCTCCTCCGTAGAGGTTTTTCGAGACGAGCAGTGGAGTGCATTTCTTCTTCAAGGAGGCACTCCACTGGTTTAGCTTATGCAGCTAAATGGAAGGTCTTCTGTCGATGGTGTGCTGATCACTCTGTTGATTATGCCAATCCTTCGATTTCACAGATTGCGGAGTTTCTGGTATATCTGTTTGATTCTCGGGGTCTCCAGCCTGTTACCATCAAGGGTTACAGGTCTATGCTTTCAGAGACTTTTTCTTATGTGGGGAAGCGTCGTATCGGCACTAATCCTTACCTCTCCAAGCTTGTTCGGCACTTTTCTTTGAAAAGGCCTCGGACTTTGCAGCTTACTCCACGATGGAATCTTTCGTGGGTGCTGCTTTGCTTGGGGGGGGGGGGGGGGGGGCGCCGTTCGAACCTTTATCCCAGGTGGATATGCAATTTCTCACATACAAGACGGCTTTTCTGATGGCATTTGCTTCGGCCAGACGGGTTAGTGAGCTTCACGCCCTCTCGGTTGACCCGGCCTTTTTTAGGAGTTCTCCCAACAGCTTTACTTTTACCACTGATTGCTCCTTTTTGGCTAAGAATCAGTTACCAGATACTACTCCTCCTCCTATCTGTATCAGGGCTCTTCCCTCTGTTGAGGGTACTCGCCCTTTGCTCTGTCCGGTCCGTGCTATTCGCATTTATCTTGATCGGACACGCTTCATACGGAAGGGCAGAAAACGGTTTTTTCTGTCTCTCATTCCGGGTCGACAGAAGATCTCTCCTCAATCCATTTCTCGATGGATTTGTCTTGCTATTCGTACGGCTTATAGTCGTTTAGCAGCTGGCGATTGTATTACCAATCGTATTTCTGCCCACGAGGTGCGGGCACTGTCTACCTCTTGGGCTTATTCTAACTCCGTCAAGTTGTCGGATGTTATGCAGGCAGCCTACTGGAGAAATGCTTCTACTTTCTCCACCTTTTATTTACGCCAGTTGCAGGGGCAGTCGGAGGACCTTTTTGCCTTGGGTCCTCTTTCTTCTGCTCAAGCTGTTGTCTGCCATAGCCATTAGGCTTCTTGAAGGTCAGTTTCAGCCTTGTGCTGTTACTGCCCTTTTTTCTGTCTGTGTGTCACACAGGCTCATATGTCTCTTTTCATTGTCCTTTACCAATGATTGCGACATTATGGTTGATAAGCCTCGGGACCTCTTCCTTCTGCTTCACGGTTCCAGTGCACTAGGGTTATGTGGGGGTTGGTTATGCGATTCCCTCCAGCCTTTTGTCTATTCAGCCTGTAGTAAACAATTGTGAGTAGGTTGATAAGAAATCTAAATTTTATAGTAAATTTCCTTTCTTATTATACCTACCACAATTGTTTACATGGAGGCCCTCCCGTCTTCTTTACGGGTAAAGAATCTTTCCTCCCCGCTGATCACATAACTCTAACGTTTACGGATTCAAAAAGAATGAGTCTTTAGAGACGGTATATGCGCACTGGCAACGGAAGTCGTGGAGTTGTACTTGGGAGAGAGCGTCCCGTACTGGGTCTGCGCCGGTTGCACTCGACCCAGTTTTGGCTTATTTTTATTGGTGCTTTTGCACCACTTTTCTTTCCCAACTTGCTTGGGAAAGACAAAAATAGAGAGTATTTTATCCGAGTTAGGGACTTCCACTGTAGTGCAAGCCTGTAGTAAACAATTGTGGTAGGTATAATAAGAAAGGAAATTTACTATAAAATTTAGATATCTCTAAAACTACACGGCTCAGAGAATTCTCTTATTTTGTATAAAGCTTACTTTTATCCAGTAGAATAGAATGGTTAAAAAAAAAATCCCTGTCCATTTGATCACAAGGTACTTTTTTCAGGACTTTTGAAAAAGTGCTGAGTCAGCACTTTTTAACACTGTAGGCAATGGGAAAAACATTAAAAAATCTTCTTCTCCAGATCCAGCAGGCAGAATCTTTTGATGTTTGATATGCAACATTGTGGGGTGGATCTGATTCAAGTTTGTTCAAATCGGCTCCCTGGATTCATATTTGGGCTCACTATAGAAGCTCGAATTCGAACTTTGTGCATTTCAGGCAAATTTCTTAAAAAATCTTCTCAAGATCCAGCAGGCAGAATCTTTTGATATTCGGTATGCACCATGCTTAGGGGGGTGAGATTCAAGTTTGTTCAAGCCAAGTCCCTGGGTTCATATTTGGGCTGACATATTTAGCCTGAATGATAACTTAGTTCAAAATGAGGAATTTTCTTTAAAAATCTTCTTCTTCAGATCCAGCAGTCGGAATGTTTTGATATTTGGTGTGCTGCATCCTAGGGGGGTGAGATTCAAGTTTGTTAAAGCCAAGCCCCTGGGTTCATATATGGGCTCCCTGTGGGAGCCCGAATTATAACTTAGTTCAATATGAGGAATATTCTTTAAAAATCTTCTTTTTTTAGATCCACAGGTCAGAATCTTTGGATATTTGGTATAAGCTTTTCTTAGGAGGAGCAGATGCAACTTGTTGAAATCAAATCTTTGGGTTGATATTTAGGCTACCATGTCAGGTGAGCGCCCTCAGGCCTCCTGGGGCCTCTTGTTTTCCAGATATCACTGCAAGAAAATGTTTAATAAATATTGTCTTCTATCCATTCTAGTTGAAGGGTTGACATCTTGGCTTTCAACCAAAGCAAAGTGAGCACCAAAACTTCTAACCAGTTATTAAGTTGGAAAATGTGACAATTACTTGTCACTGCTTTGTAGTTTTCTCTAGTAGTCAGGGTTTATCCATCTGTATCTATCTCCAGAATGATATCATATGACTCTGGCAGTTTAAAATTTTGAATACAGTAGAGACCAAACTGCTTCAGTGAGGGAGCTTTGATGGGTTTAAATTTCCATTTATTTAAAGGAGTATATTAAGATAGGCAAATCAATATTTTAACCTGCAGCTGTGGGACTGCAAGTTGAACATATTATTAAATTGATCAATCTAACCTGAAATATGGACTCATCCAGTCACAGTAGCCTGGGATGGGAGAAATCATTTTGTTTAATCTGTGTTGGAAGAGTTGACCCTTTACTACCATAAGTTAAAAATGACACTACCAATATTTTCTAATTACTAAATAACTAAAAAAATTCCACTTGGCCATTCAGAAACTAGATTTAACAGGTGGGTTGGCCATACTGAGAGGAAGAACCCTATTCATGGTGGGGACATTGTGCCTAAAGTTAAGGTCACATTGGCTGTGAACTTAAAATTTGTTTCAGCTCCATAACTAAAGTAACTAAACATATCACTATCTGATTTGGTGTACAATGATAAGTAGGTTATATTATGAGAGGAAGAACTGTTTTTAATTCTCATCATCCTGCCAAAGATCAAGATAACAATGGCCTTGAAATTGATCTCTATTCCATAACTTGAATTTCCACACTCTATATCAAATTTTGCTTCACCTGTTGAAGCCCATTTTGACTTGTGGGACATTGTGGGTTGCATATGATGAAAGGAAGAATCCTATTGATGTTGGAAAGGTCAAGGTCACGTTGACAATGGACTTGATTTTGATATTTGATTTGATTTCTGCTCCATAAGTGAAGTGCTCTTTGAACAATTTGAAGTTAGGCCTTCATGGTATTTCGATATTTGTACTGAAACTCAATATTTTTTAAATACCGATTGCATACCGAGAAAATTTTCACTCATTTGATATACCAAAATTTTCAGTTTTATCAATTAACATTTTATTAAAGTCCCAAACTAAGGCAGAAAAAGTACTTTTGTCTCCTGTTTGTGTTCCAATATCTCTCAAACATACAACGAAGTTGCGAAATTCGACACATGTACAGGGATGCACAAATTGAAAATTTAGACAACCCCAAAACGTTTATGCCAAAAAAATGTTGATAACCCTCCAAATTTAGATAACCATTCACATGTATATTCATTTTTTTGTTAATGTGTAATATATAGAGCTGCCATGGTTAGCCGGATATCCAGTTTGCATCCGGTTACAAAAGTCATCAACCAGATAATATGAGGTATTGATTACTATTGAAGTCGGGAACAATCAACATTGAACTACTAAGAAATTCATCTCCATACCGGCATACATAGGGGGTATATTTCGTCTATATTATTGACAGAAAACTGATGCACTGTAGACACAATGTCGTTAAACGTTAGCTTTGTACCTGTCCAACATTATGGAATACTGTTTTGTCGATCAACTTCAAAGAGTTATGAAACCTATGATGTTATCAACCTGTCTGTGCATTTCGGAGAACACATGCTTTGCTTTGTACTTGAGATTACTTACTCGCCCATCTTCGACAATTTCATGGATAAACTTCGAATACAATGGCCATTTCTTGAATGTGTTGACACTCACTGAATAATATTTTTTTTTAGACATTGCAATGGGTTACCGTTAGCTCGATTACCCTTCAAAGTTTTTTTTTATTCCCTATAGTCTATTTATTTCTGCATGTGAGGTCATTTAGCTACTGCCTATAGTACTGCTTGTGCATTAGTAGAAACAGATTATAGTGACTCGCTTTGTTTTGTTATCCACACTGTTGCATCGAGTGCGCTTTGTTTGTCGGCACGTTCTTTGAAATTGTGAAGTAACATGTTGATTTCTTTGAGGAGCTAACTCAGAACGCGTTAACAATTTAGAAGAGTGAGATATGGTTATCCAATTTTTTTTACGAAAACCGGTTGATGAACGTAACTGACGTTTGTCCAATTTGTGCATCCCTGATGTAGAGCAGCTACCCAATTATACAGATAAAAATGACATGTAAAGCCAGTCAACTATATTGAGTAATTACATAGCACACAAAAGATGACTACTCAGAGTTATTTAATTTTAATCCCCTGACAATGCTGACATCTCATGGCTTTGCTGAACTTAGCACCTGCACATGTGCAAACAGATCCTAATAGCTTTTTATTAACGTGAATCCTGTTTCAATGATAATTCCATAACTAAAATTTTGGCGATTCTGTGGTCAAATACTTGTACATTGTACATTACAGTGATATTCAGAATTTGGTATATTATGTGTGTGTATTATATTTTTAATATCTCGAAATGTACAAAAATTTTACCAGTGTTTTTGGAGAAACTGGTAAAATATTTGTATGTTTCGATGATATTCAATATTCAGTTATACCGCAGTGTTCTAAAATACCGAAACTCTGTATAGAAAATTGAATACCGTGAAGGCCTATTTGAAGTACACTTGATATGTATGTTGGACATGATAAACCCAAAGTTGTAACCCAAAAGTTGTTATTTACTTCTGTTCCATAACTGAATGTCTCAAATTGTTTCCACTTCATCACTAAAGATATCAGACTAATTTTGAACACACTTGATATGCAGATTGTAGGTGATTGGAAGAAGAAACCTATTCGTCTTAGTGGCAGTGAACCCAAACTCAAGGTCTCAGTGATCTTAAAATTGAAACTAGTTTCTATTCCATGGGAGTTTGTTAAAAGTATCTTTCATATGACCGACAAGATGAAAATAAGACAATACAGTTACACTTGTAATATAATTTGTGTGAGCGCAATGGCTCAGTAGCTACAGCATTGGACTTTAAAGTAAATGGTTCGATGGTTTGAACCTGTCCAGTGGTAACCGTGTTGTGTCCTTGAGTAAGACACTTAATCCTGATTGCCCACATGATGGCTTGGTTGCATTGTGTACAAAAGCATACTGCATGTCGATGATGCATTAATTTAATGAATTGGAGAGTCTGACAGTTGCTTGCTGCTGCTCAGTAGTTCCCTCCAGGTACCCAGCTTCCTCCACCCAGAAATGCTGTTCCACACAATGTGACCCCGGCTGTTGAAAGTGTCATTAAACCCCAGTAAAGCAAACAGTAACAACATTTGTTAGAAAAGGAAATTTCAGCATTCCACTACCAAAAATTACATTTTTTACTTCTTTTAGAACCCTCTGTTTATCCCTTTACCCAATTTAACGACCAAAACCGGCCAGTGCTATTCTTCAAAATCACCATTCAATTTCCATTATTTTTTTCAATTTTTGTGTCGAAAAAACATAGCTTATGACTCTCATTAGAACGAGCTTATTGAGCTCATTCCAGTGAGGGATCATAAACCATGTTTTTACGAAACAAATAAAAAAAATGTTATTCAAGAATTTTATTTGCAAGTGTCATCTTGCCTTTTGTGTTGGGTAAAGGGTTAAATAATATTGCTCTACAATTTACTTGAACACTTCACTAGTAATGTTCCTCCACAATGTTCACTACAGCACAAGCATTCTATTTCTTGATTCTGTGAAGTCTTTGTAATTCCTAGTTTACTTACTGAAATGATGCATTGTTTTGGGGGGGAAGCGGCCAACATTGGCATCCACCTCTGAATTGTGGTCAGGATATAGCCTTGAAGGAATGAATTAAGCACCAATAAACAAATAACATGACTAGGAGATGGCACAATTTGATTTACTGAATACAGTGGAATCCTTTTAATTGAATGGCCATTTTGCTAGAGAAAAATATATTCACAAATAAAACTAGGTGAGCTCTCTTGCAATCAGAGGGTGAGGATTTTAGTCTTATTAAAACAAGGTATTATATGCTCATCTTTCGATTATAAAAAACATGGCGAGAAAATAATAATTGCATCCCCCGCATTGAATGTATAGAAAGTTTCACTTTCACTGTGTTAAAAACGTTACAGGTTTTTTTGTGTTTTGATTTGAAGTCTAATCAAGGTGAATATTGGAGAGTTTTTAGCTGAAAACTACCAACTTCTATAATAAAAAGAAAATTGAATGCTTTTGAGTGTATACCAAAAATTATCTCATAGGTGACCACAAATGTTTATTTTTAAGCTTGTGGCAATCCACTCGTGAAAAATAAACATTTGCACAGTCACTTATGAGATAATTTTCGGTATCCACTCAAAAACACTATATGTCCACTATATATATCTCCAGAAGTGATGTGCATAATGAAAACAGTATGTGGAGAGTGGATTATCATTAAAACTGTCATGGAGTTGTCTTTCTACACAGAGAATAAATCTTAACTTCTGTGAAAAAACTCAGGAAGTTCAAGCAAAGTTTCAGTCATTAGACTGGGTTCACCCAGAGGTCTATTGACAGAAATTTTGTTTGTTTTTTTTCATGCTTTTTTTTTTTTTAGCTCATCTGACTGCCAGTCAGTGTGAGCTATTGCCAGCCATCGTCTGTCATCCGTTATCTTTTGGAAACTTGTCTTCTTCTTCCCAACCATTAAGCCAAATTCAAACATCTATTGCACAGACCATCTATGGAGTATTCCCTTTCTTTTTTGTTCAAATGAAGCAGCTGCCATCTTCAGACTCTGGTTAATGCCACAAAAGGTATCCGGACATAATGTCCATAGGACAAAATGTCCACGGACATAATGTCCATGGACAAAATGCCCACGGACAAAATGTCCATGGTGGTTCTGCATTGGTGGACAAAATGTCCATAGGACATAATGTCCTTGGACAAAATGTCCATGAACAAAATATACATATAGTAGTACACCATAAAATCAGTTGGGTTGAAAATTAACCCAAATAGACTCCGCTGAGTGAATATGAATCTTATTCACTCAGCCCAGTCGATTTTGGTTAATTTTCAGTCCAGCTGATTTTAGAGTGTAAAATAATATAACAAAAGACTGAATACCCATGAGACAAAATACTCTTGATAAATATCAATACTATGAATATAGTAGACTATAAAATCAGTTGGATTGAAAATTAACCAAAATCGACTGGGTTTAGTGAATATGAACCCAATTGGGTTCATTTTCACTCAACTCAGTCGGTTTGGGTTAGTTTTCAATCTGACTTATTTTAGAGTGTAAAATAACATAACAAAGAAACAATAGTACAGTTTACAGTCTAATGACATGGCCAAGGGAATTTAAAACTTCTGAGAGGTTTTTCTTTTTGTCCTTAAAGTCAATACACAGATTCTTGAGACATTGCTGGTGGTCCTTTGTAACTCGCTTAACCCTTTTCTTTGGCGGTTCGCCGAGTGAGTCTTTGTAGAATTGGGTAATAGCCATGGAATGATCCTTTCTGATAGCATCAATGGTTACCCAGACTGATGCATGGTGGTAACCTATGGACTTATTAAACGCACTGTTCCAAGATTCACAGATGTTATTTGTTCTATGATCGTCATTCAGAGTTGAATCATCGACGTTCCAAAGAGGAGGTGGGTAAAGTGCTAGTACATGGCGAAACCTAATGCTTGGAATACCGTCGGAGGATGATTCTGCTGGAACTTTGATTTGCTGATAAGAACCAGCCACGTATGTTTTGTTGAAATAATCCACTAATGGTTCAAGAATTTCAGGAGCAGAATCTATGATGTGTTCCATTCCATTTTCACCTCTTCCACTGGCAAAAAAGCGAAGGCATCCAACATTGCCCAAAAATGTCTCACTTCACTGTCATTTTTATATATGTCAACAAGTCCCAAAGCCTGAATCTTGCGCCACGTGCACTGGGTTAGATGATAAAAACACCCTTGGAGTTGTATATGCTGTACGAAGACTGTCTTGACAGAATTCATCATGGCCTGCTCAAAGTCCATCACAATCTTTTCAGGGTCGGGTGTATATCCGTTTGTGTCACAGTTAGTCACAACAGCTTGCAGCAACTCATCATAAATATCCTGGGATTTGCCACTGAGAGAAGCACAAACACATGACACGGCACTGTCGCCAAGGGGGCACCGAATAACATATATTTGTTGAAAGAGCTTTGGTGCAGAAGAGAAGCAGCCATCCATATACCACACTTACGAACGATATAAGTGTCTGAGTCCAGTTCCAGAACCGAAGACAAGCATTCTTTTGGACGTTTCTGGACCATTATCATGAATGAGAAAGTTGTCGAAATTTGGCTCACCGGTTGTCTTCCACTCGCCGTCAATGATAAGGTCTTTGAGATAAGATGGATCTTTTTGGGAGAGAACCTTGCCTGTTTCTCCTGATGAGACGCCTCACTTTAATGATGTTATGCATCGCTGCACGTACTTCTAAAGGCTTATGACTTACAAAATCCGCAAGGATTTGTGCTGGACGGCCTCTGTTAACACTTGCTGAGTCTTTGATTTCTGAACGTACTTTAGTAGCTTCAACTTTTGCTGTATTTGGGGCGTTATTATGATCTGTAACTTTTACAACCTTAGTTATCTGCAACAGAAAAAACACTTAATTAAATGGAGAGAAATAATATACTGAGCCTAGGTTGTTCACTTAATATGGTTTGTAACAATAAATGCATTTAATCTATTATATCTTGCTTGACAGAGCACATTGAGCTTTGTCAAACAAGATATAATAGAATAAATGCACAGTTGAACCACTGGAATATAACCAAATCTTTGTTACTTTATTTTAGATGCAGTCACCAAACAGTTTTGATTGTTTTCATAGCCAAATTAAGAACAATATGTCAAACACCAATCACACACCACAAGCTCATCATTGATGTTAGAAAACCAATAAAGTAATGTACACAACACATGCACATTTACCCTAAGCTAATGAGATATTCATGGTATTCTGATAACATGAAAAATATATACTTAAATTTTCAAAATAATTATTAAAAAATAAAATTCAAATTAAAATTGGGAAAGTACAAAAAATAGGAAAAAAAAACTTGGACATTTTGTCCACCATGCCAAATTAATCAAGGATATTATGTCCATGGACATAATGTCCTATGGACATTACGTCCAAGGTGTATTTTTTATTGGACATTTTGTCCATGGACATTTTGTCCTATGGACATTATGTCCCACAATCCCACAAAAGCCTAAAACTCTTTAAAAAGAGAATGCCTTGATATTTGTATGGAACATCCCTCAAAGTTGAAGATTAAATTTTATTCAAGGGAAGTTGGTAGGTCAATATTTGGGCTCTCTGTTGGAGCATATCTGTTTTGGGCTCTGTACAAAATTTGTTTTTCAATAACCGGTAGGCTGATTTGAACCAAATTTGGCATGTAGTATAAATGGGTCCTAAGTAATTGATTGATGCCTGAAAAATGTTTTTTTAGAGCCCTGTTGGAACACCAGGTGCTAAAAACAGAAAAAAATTAAAACACCCATATTTCCCAAACCACACAGTTTTAGGACCAGTAGAATGGAATCATAAAAAAACAAATTGCCATCGGTTGTGTTTGTCTTTTCTGTACGGGCATTGAAAAAATGCCGAGTCAGCATATTTGCAAAAATTGAAAAAACCTTTTCTTCAGACCGCCTGATCAGAATCTTTTGATAATTGGTATACAGCATCCATAGGGGGGTCAGATACAAGTGTGTTCAAATTAAACCCCTTGATTAATATTTGGGCTCAATACAGGAGCCTAAATAATTAACTGAGGACATCATGGGGTATAAGCTTTAAAAATCTTCTTCTTCAGACTCAACAGTCTGATTCTTTTGATATTTGGTATACAACATCTCTAGGGGGTTCAGATTCAAGTTTGTTCAAATTGAGACCCTAGGTTAATATTTTGGCTCCTTAGTTTGTTCAGATCGACTCTCTGGGTCAATAGTTGGGCTCCCCTTGGGAGTCCGAATTTTAACTTAGTGCAATATTGGGAATAATCTTTAAAAATCTTCTTCTTCAGATCTGCAAGTTAGATTCTTTTGATATTTGGTATACAACATCTCTAGGGGATCAGGTTCAAGTTTGTTCAAATCGGATCCTTGGGTTGATATTTGGGCTCTTTATTGGAGCCCAAAGTTGAACTTGGTGGAATATGAGAAACTTTCTTTCAAAATCATCTTCTTCAGATCCACCAGTCACAATTCTTTCATATTTGATATACAACATCACTAGGGGGGTCAGATTCAAGTTTGTTCAAATCAAGTCCCTAGGTCAATATTTGGGCTCCCCATTGGAGTCTGAATTTTAACTTAGTGCAATATGGGGAATAATCTTTAAAAATCTTCTTCTTCAGCTCTGCCAGTCAGATTCTATTGATATTTGGTATACAACATCTCGGATGGGGGGGGGGGGGGGGGGGGGGGGGGGGGGAGTTCAAGTTTGTTCAAATTTGGCCATTGGGTTAATATTTAGTCTGTTTATTGGGGCCCATAGTTTAACTCAGTGCAATGTGAGAAAATTTAAAATCTTCTTCGGATCCACCAGTTAGAATCTTTTCATATTTGGTGTGTGACATCTCTAGGGGTGTCAGATTCAAGTTTGTTCAAATCGAGTCCCTGGGTTAATATTTGAGCTCTGTATGACGGTCACTTACTGATACACTCAACTCTTTTGACAACTTGAGCCAGGTGAGCATTTTAGGCTCACTTGAGCCTCTGGTTTACAGAATGTTATTGTCTTGGTGGACACTCGTGGTCGATGAGAGTTTTATTAATACTCCAATTTTCTTGTATTACGGATGGGAGCATGCTGGTTCATTGGATTAGAACATTGAACTTTAAATCAATGGGTCAGCAGTTCTATCCTGACTCGCGGCATCTGCACTGCTGTATCCTTGGACAAGACACTTATTTCTGAGTGCCCATGTGGGGACATGAGGCTCTTGCCTTCAACCACTGCTAACTTTGCTTGAGTCAGGTTAGTATGTTGGAGAATCTGACAGTAGCTTGCCATTGTTTGGTGGTTCTCTCCTGGTACAGTGGAATCCTGTTAATTGAATAGCCACTTTGCCAATGAAAATTATTCAATTAGCAGGAGTATTCAATTGACAGGGATTGTGCCACTTTCCTGTATTAGCATTTATTCTATTATATCTTGTTTCACAGAGCTCCATGTCTGTATTGAATGTGCTGAGGCCAAAATAGGTCTATAAACAAAGAAAAACTGGGGAGAGTCAGGGTAATTTCTCAACAGGATACAAGATTTTTTATTCAGTTAACAGGAGTTTACTCTATAACCAATATATTCTATTAACAGGTCAAATTTGTGCTGGAGGAATGGAAAATGGTTTTGTGTTGGGAAATTATATTCAATTAACAGGGTTTATTGAGTTAAGAGATATCCAATTAAGAGGGATCCATGTACTCCGATTTCCTATGCCCAAAAAACTATCTGACAGAATATGACCCTGGCTGTTGAAAGTGTAGTTGAACCCCTCAATAACAAACAAACATGTATTGTACATCAAATACTATGTTTCATACCTACACACATACAGAAACCATGCGAAGGAAATATCATAAAATACACAGAATACAGACCATCATATAAATAAATACTTATATCACCAGAAGATGAATCAAACTGTCTGGGGGGTTGGGTGGGATTTGTGTCCTCTATCCCTGCAGAATCTGTGACCATTGTTTTTAGAAAGTGAAATGTTAACTCTTCAAACTAAATCTTGGGATCAGGGGTCATCCACACTGTTTTACATCACTGCTTATGATAAGTAAACATCTGCCTGGTCCATAAAGATAACAGAAGCTTCATCTCAATTTTCCATGTTTCTTAAGTAAATGGATCTTGATAAAACTTTAATGCAACTGAGAGCATTTTTAATACAAACATCCATATCTCTTCAGCACTCAATAAACCATACTATGTTTCTAGTGTACACAGTGGATTAGCATTGCATACCTTTCATGGCTACTCTTTGTAACTAAACCCTTACTGTACTGGAATCATCATCAGAATAACTGAACCTTAAATTTTTAAGATGCTACCTGCCTGTCTTTTCACTTTGTCAACATTATTGTCTCCAGGTCTTTTCAACCAAGTCTTACTCTCCTGTAATTAAAGACAGCTTAGAAGACTTAATAAGAAACTACTGCCCGAGTAGCTTGACTTTTGTTTGGTTGTGTCCGGGTGGGTATATGTTCAGATATTTGTATTGCCAGAATGACAGAACTAGGCACTTAAGATGGAATACCCCAACAGTAATATGCAATAATTTTTTTTTCATAAAATCAAGCAAAGTATATTGATTGATTTGCAGTTAATATTCTTATCCTGCAGACCTTGTTTTTCTCAACAATGGAAGTCTGATAGTATTTGTGTCTACTCAAGAGATTAAATGGAGACATTTGTTTGCTTGGCAACAATGATTTGTTGAGACCTTACTTGATAATATTTACATCCATATTTTATGTATTTATTTCCCTGTGTGACCCTGGGAAGTGGAGCATTGCCCGTGGGCAAAGCAAACAAGTTCTGTTTTATCGGTACAATGAGACCAAGTAAACAGTGCCTGTTGTTAGAGTCCTCTAAAGTGGACATCATAGAGTAAACAATTGGCTCAACTTGAATTTATACTTCTTCTGCAGCCATGATATAACTACAGGTGCTGAAAACCAATAAACAAACAAATAATAATGTACTTATTTAGCATATTGCTGACCCTAATTTTATTAAAAATGACCATACATTTATGTGATATGAGATTTTTTCAAGTGCTCACCTAAGACTCACAATGCAAGTCTTGATCAACACTGGCGAAAATGCATGTCACATATTTTGGGAACAATTTTGAGGCACTAGTTAGATTCAGAGAAACAAATAAATGACATTTATGGATGTAAATTTTTAACCATAGTTGGTTCTGACAGACTGTGTGTATCAGATATGGTGGAAAACAAGCTGTGACCTTGTCAACACTGCCTGGAGTGGAAGTCCTCAAAATGGGTAACATGGGTACAAACGATTCTCTAGACTTGACTCTATATCCATGTTGTGATCATGATGAGCCATTGTGCAGTAATTTGTAACCTTAAACACCAATAAGTAAATATATAAATTTGGCACAAATTGTCGAATCGAATATTGTGATCGAATGATGCGAATCGAATATCATTTCGAATACCAAATATTTGTACAGGCCTAATTTAGGGCATCAGAGTTGAAAGTGTTAAAGCTCCAGAAGTGCCATGATCTATTTGACAATGGTATTTCCTTCAGCTTTCAGCCTCGGGAAATAGGGATCTCAGAAAGGTAGTACAGTCCTATACACCCTGCTGAAACACTGTGTAACTAACTGGTGACTGGGGCCTATTTTACCAGTAAAACACAGCTTGTTTACCTCAGTATCTAATACATATAGACTGCCAAAAAAGATAAAATCAGTGGACCAACTATGGTTGAAAATTTACATCCATAAATGCCATTTGCCTGGCTGAAAGCTGGAGGAAATACAAATCTCAGAAGGGTAGTACAGTCCCATACACCTTGCTGAAACAGCGTGTGACCAATTTATTACCCTACCCCTTCAGTGTATCGAGTTCTGTTTTATTATATAATCCCCAAACGGTATTCCAGTGACAAAAACCTCAATAAAAGTAATAATTAGAGAAACTGAAAGAAACATATCTTTCTTTATTATTGAACAAGAACAAGTTGTTTCCCTTCGATTGAACTCATACATTTGAGAGACTTCAATTCAAGGACATTGGGGAATGACGTGTCGTTATTATTGTTGGTCACAAGTTGACTTTATTAGCGTTTCATTCGATACAGTGGTGCATTGTGTGTCTTGGACACTATATTCAAACTTGTACAAGAGCTTTGATAAGTTTTACTGAAGAGACAATTCACATAACGAGATAGGTAGTATGTTTCGTGAAACAACAATGGATCTGTGGTGTAGAAACACCACAACAGAATCACTCTTCTCGACATTAAAACTGGACGTTGGGGGTATGTACACATGTTTTATTTCAAGTTTTCAGAATATTATCATGAAACAATATTGTTCTCATTTTGTTTGTGAGTATGATTGTTTATTATTACTGACGAATATGTTTTAGGCATTGGGTGAAAGGGAATTCGGCAAAGTGTACACCCCTTTTAGCTGTCACATGACATTCTCATAAACCCCGCTAAACTTTGTACGCCCCAGTGGAGTTAAATGTACCATAGTGGGTGCATGCATGGCTTACTGACTAATCAAGAAGCTTGTATAATTTTCAAAAGGGTAATAATAACCTATATATACTCTTGTAAATTTTTAAGAAACCAGCATTTCAAGGCATCAAATCAAAAACTACAAAATAACCTATATTTATGACTGAAACTGTGTATGATTCATTACCTCCATTTATATTACAATTGAAATAGTGGTTCGCTATGGAGACATTTATCATGGTAATTTCCTGTATTTAATAAAATTACAATAGAAATGATACCCATTGTTATTAGATACAAGCTTATGATGATTATAATGATAAAACGTTCACAGCTGGTTGTCAGTTAACCCATTACCCAATGTAATGTTCAAACCAGAAAGTGTTATTCACAAAAATTGGCATTCAGTTATATTATTTTTTCAATTTTTGTCTCAAAAAATAATACTTCATATGACCCTTCATTGGAATATCTGTGTTGCTCATTCCAACAAGGAGGCATAGGCCATTACTGTTTTTAAGGGAAAAAAATGAGTTATTCAAGATTTTTTTTGCAAGTACATGTATCATCTATTCTTGTTGGTTAAAGGGCTAATTTTGGTACAAAATATGTTTTGATTTGTTTGTACAATTTGTATGATAGAAACAGAGAAGGCAATATTAAATCTACCAAATAAATGAAGCTATTAATGATTAACACACTTTACATCATATGGTAATGGAAATCGTGATTTAGTACAACATAATTATTTTGAATTCATAGTATCTGATCAGTGTATCATTTATTGGAACCCATTCTGCTGTCAGGCCCCGACCCATAGTGCTTTAACCCTTTACCTAGCATAATGCCAAAAAACAGCAAGCTCTATTCACAAAATTTGTCTTTCAGATTTTATTATTTTTTCAAGTTTTTGATTCAAAAACATAGCTTATGCACACTCAAAGGAGCAAGCTTGTTCCAGTGAGGGATTATATTGGGTATGTTTTGGGGGCAAAAAATGAAAATGTGCAGTTAAATATAACACCAATAAATAATTAAATTGTAATTGAAGACTTTAATATTTGGTTTTTCGGCAGTTCAATCCTGAAATTTGTCTTGTGTCCTTGATCAAAACACATAATCCTGATGGTTCATAAGTAAGAGTTCAATAGTTACTTGCCACTTATAGGTAGTTCACTCTGGACTTTCTGGCTTCCTCCACCCATAAAACTTTATGATATGACCATAGCTGTTAAAAGTATTGTTACACCCCAATCAATAAACAAAAAATATAATAATGCTGCGAGGTCCTCTCCAATATATTGCAAGCAAACAAATTTATTGTTTTGTTGAATTCAGAACATGGATAGAGGGAAAGTGAAGCTCATATATTTACTTCCAGGACATTCTAGGAAGACCTGATAGTGAGTTCCATCACAGATTCCTATTCCTTATCCACTTCTTTCCTTTCACATTTCCAGTAATATTGAAATGTTCCTAAAAGGTTTTTTGATTGACAGTATCTATAGGGTTAAATGTTTAAAATAGTTTAGTGGGAATGAGCACTTTTTTTCATAAGTTGAAATCAGAGCCATGGTTATGCTGGGGAATTTATTGTATTTTTGATTTGGTTCAGGATTTTGCAGCAAACCAGAAAACTGAACTCCAAGGCCCAGCAAAATCCAACTGAAGAACAGTTTTACTGTGTGTGTGCATAAACTGATCAAACTATCTTTCTCAGAGGGAACTGGACTAGTGTCCCATATGGACTATCGTCACTTAGTCTATCACTCAAAGGGGCAAATACAGCAGGTTCTCACTTATTGACTCACCTATCAGGCAAAGGGGCAAATACGTCATGTTCTCACTGTCACATTTTTTCCTGGTGTTCGAGTCAATAAGGGAGAAAATGCAACACTTGGAGAACACAATATATAGATTAAATGAACTTTATTAGATGTTACCCGAATTTAGTTATTTTCTTACACAATAGGCTTGGCAACTGATCCTCTAGAATGCGTAAGAATCATTAAAGGGAAGTTAGGCTAAACCCAATGGAGATACTTACAGACATGGCTTTTTGTGGTGAGTGGTGTCTTATAAATTATTGTGGAGCCTGCAGGGTTGTTTACTATATGTTTTTACACTTAGAAATACTGAACCGAATGCAAGGTTTTTTCCTGAACTGATACCGAATCTGAAGAATCAAAACCTTCCAGCTCTAGCCATGATCACTCCCATCTACCTCATGCCAGCCCCACATGCCGCTACCATCACACTAAAATGCCCTTCCGCATTGAAGAGGTAGATTTTACATGGTCAAATGTATTAAAATAATTACTTAGTACGGTTTGTCTGTTCATCCTTCATTAACCCTTTACCAAACAAATTGGCCACATCCTCCCACATAATATACAAATTCAGCAGTTGAAAAATATTTTCCCAAAATTTCATTAAAACCATATCATATGACCCCTCATTGGAACGAGCTCATCGAGATTATTCCAATGAGGGTCATAATATATGATATGGTTTTGTTGAAATTTTTTGAAAAATAGTAAATAAAATAACAAATTTTGATATTGGGTAAAGGGGTTAAAAAATTTGGTTCAAACTCCTCACTTCCACACACAATTCTTTCTAAAATACTCTCCAATATTAAAATGCTAGTAGCTAAAGGGTTAATATATATTTGATACAGTTAAGATCAATTGGTCGATCCTCTTCATGTGGATGAGAAGTTTATAAGAAGAGGGAGAAAGTAAAATTTCTTTCCTTCTCCTTAATGTGATGGATGATTGATTGACTTGTAATTGCCACAGACAGTATCTAGCAACATAAGACAGCACTAGTTTCCAAAGATAATCCATTCCATACTTTCTTTTGTTATAATTTCACAGAAAAATGTGGATGGCTTTGATTCCACCAGTTTAGTGAACATTCCATGTCATGTTAAGAATGACAAAGATCTCATCGGGGAAGCCTTTTATTTACATTTGTTTCCAGCATATCTAGTGGGTTGTGGGAAGAATCTAAATTGGAATAAGAAAGAATTCCAATAAGCAGAAGTAATCATGTTTTTGGAAGAATCCAGACAATATAAAACATCACCAAGTTTGCTTTATATGCTATCAGTTCAGCCTAAGTTATCCGCCATGACTGGAAAATTGATGAGATCTTATATCAGAATTGGATTGTCATATCATGAGCTGCAGTACTCCTGTATAGAGTGAGAGAGGGGATGATTATAGGGCTGGGCCAGACTGACGATTTGAGCTGTACTGGTTGTCTGGGCTAGGCTACAACCCAGTTTTATATCAGATTGGCTACACACAGCTAATCAAATAAAATACTTTTCAGAAAATGCGAGCAAAGAAATTACGACATCTTTTACTCGGTTTTGCATTAGCTCTCACAATCTGAAAAACAAAATGGGAAGGTACAAGAAGCCCCCCACCCCCCTCCCTCCTGGCCGATTAAAGATCCTGTCCACCGTACACCAGTCTCATAGAGGATGAAATTCATTTCCTTCTGGAGTGTCCCCTGAACACGTCAGATAGAGAATATCACTTTACACATTTGCGTAATGTCACACCAACATTAATTAACAGTAAATCTTCAGATAAGGTAATTTATTTCATAGACAATTGTGACCATGACATTACACCGCATGTGATGACATGTGCACAATGCCTTTCAGTGTCATTCTCATTTAATGAACCTTTAGGTTATGTACCAACAAGATTAGAAAACTATTCCACCTATGGTGTTACAAAAACGGTATGATCTAGCCATTCTAAAAATTATTGAGTCGCTATGACTTTTTGACTCCTTGCTGAGCACCCTGTTGTAAACATGGTAAGGAGTCTCTTATTGTACACACACTCCACAGATATAATCGCTGTTATTTTTTCACCTTATCTTATATTTATGCATTTTCTTTTGTTCAACATCTTAATTTGTTTCATCTCTCGTGAGAACCTTGGGAAGTGAAGCAGTGCTTGTTTATTCTGGTAAAGAAGCTCTGTTGTACTGGTAAAATAGGACACAGTCACCAATGCTTGGGTTTGAAGTCCTACAATGGGCAACATGGGTATAAATGATTGACTAAACTTGACTTTATCTTCTTGATGCACTCATAATTATGTCTCCCCTTCCCAGAAGGGAGACATACAGTACATGGAGAGTGGATTGTAACTAAATCACCCACAGAGTGGAGTTATCACCCAAAATATAACTTTTAAATTTTGTACATATCGACAAAAACACAAGCAATGTTTCGGTCAATGGACCTCCGGCTTTAACCCGGAGGTCCATTGGCTGAAACTTTGCTTGTGCTGGTTATGCTTTGCAACAAATTTTCAATTATCACTTGGGTGGAATCTCCACTCTACAGGTGATTTAGTGATAATACACTCTCCACGTACTGTATTGTTTTAGTGCGTATTATTATTCTTCTTCTTCTTCTCATACAAACTTTGTCTGGGGCATAACTTTTTTGTCTTTTGACCTAGACCTTAGATATTTGGCATGTGGATGTATCACCATGAGCTGGTGTGTCGCGTGCCATAATGACTATCATGTGACCTTGACCTTTGACCTGTTGGTCAGATTTATGTGCTTTTTAAGGGAAACTGTCCGGGGCATAACTTTTTTGTCTTTTGACCTAGACCATAGATATTTGGCATGTGGATGTATCACCATAAGCCAGTGTGTAGCATACCATAGTGATCTTTATGTAGCCTTGACCTTTGACCTGAAGGTCAGATTTATGTGTTTTTTAAGGGAAACTTTGTCCGGGGCATAACTTTTTTGTCTTTTGACCTAGACCTTAGATATTTGGCATGTGGATGTATCACCATGAGTCGGGTGTTGCGTACTATAGTAACCTTCATGTGACCTTGACCTTTGACCTGAAGGTCAGATTTATGTGCTTTTTTAAGGGAAACTTCGTCCGGACCAAAACTTTTTTGTCTTTTGACCTAGACCTTAGATATTTGGCATGATTGTCAATATTATTCATGTATATATAATTTGCAGTGCATTAAATAGAAAGGAAGGGGAGACATATGTTTTAGTGTGCTAAAACAGTTTCTAATCAGCCATTGTACAGAAATATGTGACCTTAAACACCAATAAATAAATAAATAAATAATTTGTTTCATATTATGTGTGAATGTTATGTACCTCTGTACTGGTTCACAAAACATTAAATAAATAAATAAATAAATAAATACATAAATAAATAAATAAATAAATAAATAAATAAATAAATAAATAAATAAATAAATAAAATATCACACCAAAAATTCATAACAGAAGCATGTCAATAACAAACATGCTGACAACTTGGTACATACATGAGCAACGTCCCAATATTGTTTAGTAGTATCTACTTCACTTTCTTCATTCATTTCTGTTGACCACTCCAACTTTCATATAACGTTTCATTCCACCATTCTTTCATCCCTGTTGTTGTTTTTGAGGAAAAACCTACTTTGGTCTGTTCAGCCTTCTCCTTCAAAATGTTGCATCATAAAAAGTGGCATGTATGCCTGCATGTCTGATGTCATTCACAGGTTGATTTGATTTCAGCTAATGAATGGCCTATGTGATCAAAATTATGCACATCACAACATGGATTGAAATTATATGATGGTGAGCTGACACAGTTAACTGGGCTAGCCCAAGTGTTGAAAGCTAGCTCCACAGCAAACCGAGCTTGCCTGGGATCTTATTATTACAGTTTTTATTTTATAGACATTTAAACAGGATACCAAAGATGAACCTACCCAGACCAGCACAGGTCCATCTCATTACTCACTGAATATTTTGGGAGTTTATTCAAACTATAATTTGTTTTTGTGGTACAGTTTATTTTATAATGAGGTAAGAAACTTGGTAACATGGGAAACAATGAGGGTGAGGTATGGAGGATGAGTCCTGGAGTCAACAACCTGAAATATAGGACCAACAAGGGTCATTGATTCCTGTCCCTTCCACTACCTGAGTTATGTTCTGTATTTATACCATGAATAGACTTGAATACAGTAGATGAAGCTGATATTAAAGAAAAATATCACCTTCGGTGGTCTATTTACTCTCATGCTTCAAAATGTTTGTGTTGAAGCATTTCCTTCACATCATAATATCACAACGACCGATCGGATGTGTTCTTACGTGACGTTCTTACACATAGTCCAGTGTACCTAGCACATTTCTCAGTGTGTGTATGGTATCTGTCAATCATGGTATAAGTAAAATCCTGCCTTAATTAATAAAATATTATGTGACTTGCCATTGGAAATGTCCTCCTGATCCCATTCTGCTGGGTGTCACTTTAACAGCATACCCAAGCTTCATGGAACAAAAGATCAGAAATTAGCCACAGTATATGGGACCAAAATTGCCCTGGATATAATACAGTACACAAAGTATGATCTGATACACATGTCACCTGATGAGTTGATGTCTACTGTCAAGGAGTTAAGAGATATCAAGATAAAATTGTCCATGAACTCCAAAGTTGCTAGTTACATTATCAAGTTTCTACAGTCCAGCAAGTAAAGGTATTGACTAATGACCACCCACAGATTGACTGAGTAACATTTCATCTTGTTAGTGCTGTGAAGTTCATGAAAACAAAATTGAAGTTTACTTGATTGATTACCTTTGTGTTGAATTGATTTAGAATCATCACTAAACTATGATGTTTTTGGAGTAAACATGACCACACAATGGTTAATTGTTCCCCATCATGTCATAACACCTAAAAGGGAATCTTGGAACTGCCACTTTTCTGTGTGTACATGCATCCAAAGCCAATCTCAAAGATGGCTGATCGGATTTTGTTCAACTTGCATAGCAATATCTTATATTGTGCTGTCAAGATACCTTTCTTTTCAGAATTTAGACATTTTCTGCACTCCCAAAACTAATGATGTGACTGCATGTTTCTGTGAAAAATACTTGATAAACCTTCTCTGTTGAAATGCCACACTGTATGGATTGGGGAATATCTAAATGAAGTTGAAAACATTAGAAAAATTTAGTAGAATACAGAGAAAGAAGTAGCAGAGAAAAGAAATGTGATTTTCTTACATCCTTCTGTGGCCAGGAACCTTTTTGTTGAGTAACTTTGTTGGTAAGACATTTGGGTACATTCTGCTACTTTTATGTGAAACAACAACTGTTGCAGAGGATCATGGTTGCTCAAGATGAAATTGTCCATTTTCTGTCAAGGCTCTGATATTATGTTTTAGTGGCATTGTGCGTTTTGGATCTTAAATAATGTTCTCTGTGCTCATAATTATATTTCTTGTATTTTTTTTTTAAAAAAAGCAGCAACATATAGTTAACTGTTTCATAAGTAAAGAATATCGTTTCTCTTTGCTGGAGTTTATTCCAGTAGACCTATGATATGGAATTATGACACAATGTTGCAATAACATCAATGAACTTGTTCCAAAGAGGTGTCACATGTTATCCAAGGGAACTTTATTCACTGAAAAGTCACTTTGCCAGTGAAAATATTCAGTTAACAAAAATACTCAGTTCTCAGGAATTTGACCATTTTCTAGATTCCATTGATAAACTAAGCATTTATTTATTCTTTTACATCTTGTTTGCCAGAGTCATGCATGGGGTTCTTTTAAATTGGGTATAATAGGTTAAATGGCTTATATGTACATGAACGGAGGCCAAAGAGGTATAAATGTGGGAAATTGGTAATTCTTCAAAATATTTCAAAAATTTTTTTTTCAGTTAACAGGAAATTTCTTTTTATTCATTTAACCCTTTGTGGCTTTGTCAAACAAATCGGCCGTATCTGCCCATGTAATATCCAAATTGTGCAGTTGAAAAAAATTATTTTTCAAAAAATTTCAACAAAACCATATATGACCCCTCATTGGATCAAGCTTGAACAATTTGGAAAAACATTCATTCAAATAACAAATTTTGATATTGTGTTAAATGGTTAACAGGAATTACCCTATCATGTATAAGCAATTTCTGATGGGCAAATTTGTATTGAAGGTATGGTAAATGATTTGGTATTTGGAAGTTTATGCAATTAACAGGGTTATCTAACTGGTAGAGTGCTGAATTATTTTTGGTCATAAAAATTAGCTCACTTGTCTTTACCTTGTTACAATTTATGGTAGAGTGCCTGGAGGCACTCTTCCATAAATTGTGACCAGGCAAATGGACACAGACTTAATAATTTCACATCAAAGATAACATGAAGCACATCCATGGAATGTGAAGCCTTTAAGTTGCAGCAGCTGCTCGTTAGAATAAAGCCTAAATATGGGCTTCCAGCACTCTACCAGTTAATAAAAAAAAATATCCAATTAAGTGATTTCCACTGTATTTTGGAAAGAAAGATTAAAAGAAGTAATAAACTTTGTTGAAGTGATTCTAAGAATTTGTTAAATGGTTAACCCACTGCCAACACAAATGAAAACAACACTTGCAAAAAACTTTCTAGAATCTGCTTGAATAACTAAAGAATTCATTTTTTTGCCTTAAAAACAAAGCTTGTGGCCCCTCATTCGAAGGGCTTGTTCCAATGTGGGGTCATAAGCTGATTTTTTTTATGCCCCTGACCTCCTTAGAAGGCTTGGTGAATATATAGTCAAGGTCTCCATCAGTACATCTCTACGTTTGTCTATCCATACAAACATTTTGTATTAGAACTTTGGTATTGGTTGTCAGATTGATATGATATCCACATATCATGGGTTTTGTCTGTACATTCCTGCCAGAGCTATGCCCTTTTTTGTTTTTTGTCCATGGGAATAATTTTTTGCTGCATGAGAATAGTCTTTGTTAAATGGCAGCGAAAAATTGAATAATTTTTGTATTGTCCATGTTGTCATTGCAGGACAGGGCATATGTAATGCTTCGTGTTGCACTATTTCTTATAGAAAGCATATAAAGAATTACAGCATTTGAATGGTGATTTTTGTGAATAGCAGTGGATGTTTTGGCCATTTTGTGAGGTAAATGGTTAAAACATTGGAACAAGTGGCAGACTATGCTGACAATACTTTTACTGAAATAATTTTTTTTGTTTCCCATAATTGTAGCTTATAACCCTGTTTAAAAATAACACAAGCTTGTTCCAAGCTGGGGTCTGAAGCTATGGTTTAAAGAAAACATCTGAATGTTTTTTGTGTGTTAAGTTGGGTGGGATTTAAATTCATTTGGTAAACAGTTAATATGACATTGATAAATGTCTTTTGCAGAATTTTTTTATCATGTGCAAGTTAGTGAAATGACATGATGATGAAGAATAATTTGTTTAGTTTTCAGACAGAATACTTAAAAAACCTGTATAACAGACTGTTTGGGGTTGAAGGTTATATAAACATACATGCATTTTCATCAAATGCATCCTTATCAAAGGAAACCAACTTGTAGCTTTAACTCTTCTAAACAACATATGTACGTACATCCTCAATTTCCTTTGGCACACCGCACAGGTTGCATTTATGATCAGATCGTTTGAAACTGCTTATTTGGGGTGACCTCTAGATGGGAGCTGTCAATTTTCTTCCATTTCCATCAAAAATGTTGCTGCTGGCAACGTTCTTTGAACTTAGTTTAGTCAGACCTCAATATTTCCCTTTGGCACACCATGCAGGGACCATTTATGATCAGATTGCATTGAAACCTTGTAGGCTTGTTTGGGGTGACCTCCAGATGGGAGCTATTGATTTTCTTCCATTTCCGTCAAAAAATGTTGCCGCTGGCAATGAACTTTGAACTTAGTTTAGTCAGGCATCATTATATTCCTTTGGCACGCCCAACAGGGCACATTTATGATCAGATCGGTTTGGAACTTGGTAGCCTTGTTTGAGGTTACCTCTAGATGGGTACTATTGATTTTCTTCAAGTTCCATAAAAAAAATGTTGCCCTGGGCAATAGCCTTCGATGAACCTTGTGTAGTTATGCATCAATATTTCCCTTTGGCGCACCCTGCAGTGCACATTTATGATCGGATTGCTTTGAAACGTAGTGTGCCTGTTTGGGGTGACCAATAGATGGGAGCTATCGACTTTCTTCCATTTCCGTCAAAAAATGTTGCAGCTGGCAACAACCTTTGAACTTAGTTTAGTTAGACCTCAATGTTTTCCTTTGACACACCCTGCAGGGAAATTTATGATTGGATTGCATTGAAACCAGATTTGCTTGTTTGGGGTTACCTCCAGATGGGAGCTATCAATTTTCTTTGCTTTCCGTCAAAAAGTGTTGCTGCCGGCATTGACCTTTGAACTTAAGTCAGATACCAATATATTCCTTTGGCACGCTATACATGGCACATTTATGATCGGATCACTGTGAAACTTGGTATGCTTGTTTGGTCGTGACCTCTAGATAGGAACTATTGATTTTCTTTCTTGTCCGTCAAAAAATGTTGCCGTTGGCAACAACCTTTGATGAACTTAGTGCAGTTATGCATCAGTATTTCTCTTTGACACTCTTCAGGGCACATTTATGATTGAATCGCTTGGAAACTTGGTGGGCTGGTTTGGGGTGACCTCGAGATGGGAGCTATAAATTTTCTTCCTTTTCTGTCAAAAATAGTTGCCATTGACAACGACCTGTGATGAACTTAGTAAAAACTTAGTGCAGTTATGCATCAGTATTTCCCTTTGACACACCCTGCAGGACACATTTATGAACGGATCACTTTGAAACTTGGTATGCTTATTTGGGGTGACCTCTAGGTAGGAACTATTGATTTTCTTCCTTGTCCGTCAAAAAATGTTGACGTTGGCAACAACCTTTGATGAACTTAGTGCAGTTATGCATCAATATTTCCCTTTGGTACACCCTGCCAGGCACATTTCTGAATGGATCCCTTTGAAACTTGGTATACTTGTTTGGGGGTGACCTCTAGATAGGAACTATTGATTTTCTTCCTTGTCCATCAAAAAATGTTACCGATGGCAACAACCTTTGATGAACTTAGTGCAGTTATGCATCAGTATTTCTCTTTGACACCCTTCAGGGCACAATTATGATTGAATCGCTTGGAAACTTGGTGGGCTGGTTTGGGGTGACTTTGAGATGGGAGCTATCAATTTTCTTCCATTTCTGTCAAAAATAGTTGCCGTTGGCAATGGCCTGTGATGAACTTAGTAAAAACTTAGTGCTGTTATGCATCAATATTTCCCATTGACACACCCTGCAGGGCACATTTATGAATGGATCACTTTGAAACTTGGTATGCTTGTTTGGGGTGACCTCTAGGTAGGAACTATTGATTTTCTTCCTTGTCCGTCAAAAAATGTTGCCATTGCAACAACCTTTGATGAATTTAGTGCAGTTATGCATTAATATTTCCCTATGGTACACCCTGCCGGGCACATTTATGAATGGATCCCTTTGAAACTTGATATGCTTGTTTGGGGTGACCTCTAGGTAGGAACTATTGATTTTCTTCCTTGTCCGTCAAAAAATGTTCAACCTTTGATGAACTTTGTGCAGTTATGCATCAATATTTCGCTATGGTACACTCTGCCGGGAACATTTATGAATGGATCACTTTGAAACTTGGTATTCTTGTTTGGGGTGACCTCTAGATAGGATCTATTGATTTTCTTCCTTGTCCGTCAAAAAATGTTGCCGTTGGCAACAACCTTTGATGAACTTAGTGCAGTTATGCATCAGTATTTCTCTTTGACACCCTTCAGGGTACATTTATGATTGAATCGCTTGGAAACTTGGTGGGCTGGTTTGGGGTGACCTTGAGATGGGAGCTATCAATTTTCTTCCATTTCTGTCAAAAATAGTTGCCGTTGGCAATGACCTGTGATGAACTTAGTAAAATCTTTGTGCAGTTATGCATCAATATTTCCCTTTTACACACCCTGCAGGGCACATTTATGATTGGATCGCTTGGAAACTTGGTGTGCTTGTGTGGGGTGACATCTATATGGGAGCTATCGATTTTCTTCCATTTCTGTCGAAAAATGTTGCCACTGGCAACGACTTTTGAACTTAGTTTAGTCAGACCTCTTCAGGACACATTTATGATCAGATAACTTTGAAACTTATGTGTTTGGGGTGACCTCTAGATGTGAGCTATTCATTTTTTTTCAGTTCCATAGAAAATTATTGTCATTATCTCCAGCCTTTGAACTTCCTGCATTTGTGCAGCAACTTATCCATTTTTCACTCTCTGCAGGGTATATTTATGAATTTCCATAAAAAAGAAAAAAAAAACATTGCCACAAGCAATGACCTTCAAACTTGGTGCATTTGTGCATTAACATCTTCCTTTGGCATGCCTCAGAGGGCGCATTTATTATCAGGTTGTTTTGAAACTTTGTATGCTTATGCAGGGTGACAAAGATAGGAGCTATCGATTTTATTTTCATTTCCATCAAAAACTCTTGCTGTTAGCAACAATCTTTGAATTTATTGCATTTGTGCATCAACATTCTTCTTTAACATGGCCTACAGGGCACATTTATCGTAGGATTGTTTTTTAACCTTGTGTGCTCATTAGGCAAGACTTCTTGATAAGAGCTATTGATTAGCATTCATTTGTGTGAAAAAAAGTTGCCATGCATGGATTACTCTGACGTTGTGCACACACAATGCTGTTATGTTGGAACTTCTGAGCTGACGTGAACCGAACCTGGCAGGGATAATCTATGGGAGGTCTTCTACATATGCTCCTCATTTTTGTTACCGTGCATTGAAAAACATGGCTGCCAGAAGCAGTTTTTGATTCCCATTGGTGGATTTTGAAAAATCTTCTCCTCTGAAACCACAGGGCCAAATGTTTTGAAACTTTGCATGGTTGATGACTGGGACACCCTCTACCAACGATCCTCATTTAATGTTGATCATATTGCAACCATGGCCACAATTGCAGCTTATAGTTACTATAGAAACTATGGGAAATCACCACATTTTCATCTTCTGCTCTGGAACAGACATGTTAACTCTCCCAGAATGCCTGGGAAAATCCCGGAATTTCAGTGTAGTTCCCGGCCTCCCGGACAGGAATCAGTTGGACCAAAAATCCTGGAAAACAACAGTCAAATGTTTCGTTTCCGCAAATAACAGTTATTTTATGATTTTTTAACACAGTATAAATGCATCAGCATAGTTGACAACTAGCTCTGGATATAACCTGGTGTTAATAGTGGTCCATGAGCTGAAAATTCACAAGTTTTTTCTTTTTAGCTCACCAAAGGGAGCTTAACTTATCACTTGCCGTCCGTCGTCTTCCGTCGTGAACTTTACATTATCGACTACTCCTCCCAAACTACTGGATCAAATTGAACCAAATTTAATTTGGTGTGCATGTTCCCTATCATATGTCAATTCAAACTTATACAAATAAACTTGCCGCACCCACAGGGGGCACCACAAGGGGCATAACTCTGATAGCACCCATGAATTTCTTTCCAAAATTAAAAAAAATCTTCTTCAGATCCACCAAGCAGAATTCTTTCCTATTTGGTATACATCATCTCTAGGGGGGTTAGATTCACGTTTGTTCAAATTGGCTCCCTGGGTTCATATTTGGGCTCACTATAGAAGCCCGAATTTGAACTTGGCAAATTTCTTGAAAAATCTTTTTCTCCAGATCCAGCAGGCAAAATCTTTTAATATTTGGTATGCAACATTGTGGGATGGATCTGATTCAAGTTTGTACCAATCGGCCCCTGGGTTCATATTTGGGCTCAGTATAGGAGCCCGAATTTCAACTTAGTGTATTTCAGGCAAATTTCTTGAAAAATCTTCTTCTCCAGATCCAGCAGGCAGAATCTTTTGATATTTGGTATGCAACATTGTGGGCTGGATCTGATTCAAGTTTGTTCAAATCAGCCCCCTGGATTCATATTTGGGCTCACTATAGAAGCTTGAATTTGAACTTGGTGCAATTCAGGCAAATTTCTTTAAAAATCTTGTTCTCCAGATCCAGCAGGCAGAATCTTTTGATATTTGGTATGCAACATTGTGGGCTGGATCTGATTCAAGTTTGTTCAAATCGGTCCTCTGGGTTCATATTTGGGCTCAGTATAGGAGCCCGAATTTCAACTTAGTACATTTCAGGCAAATTTCTTTAAAAATCTTCTTCTCCAGATCCAGCAGACAGAATCTTTTGATATTTTTGGTATGCAACATTGGGGGGGGGGGGGGGGGGGGGGGGGGGGGGGGGGGGGGGGATCTGATTCAAGTTTGTTCAAATCGGCCCCCTGGGTTCATATTTAGGCTCAGTATAGGAGCCCAAATTTCAACTTAGTGCATTTCAGGCAAATTTCAGGTTTGTTCATTCCTTAGTGTTTTTCCATAAAATTTGCCTTTCATGACTTCATTCCTTTGTAGTGTTGATGAACCATGTCTAACTGAATGTGACCCCAAATACTTCTTTGAACCACTTTGGCAGGTGAGCGATTAAGGCCACTTGGGGCCTCTTGTATTTTGTTCCCACGCGAATTTTTCCCTGAAAACCATCCCATTTCCCTGAAAATCACCCTCAGGTTCCCTGAAAAATTATTCTGTAGGTTAACATGTCTGCTCTGGAACTACTGAGCCGATGTGAACCAAACTTTGCAGGAATGGTCTATAGGAAGCCCTCTACAAACAATCCTCTTTTTTGTTCCCATTGGTTGGAAAATATGGCCACTTGAGATATTCTCTGATTCTGACTGATGGATTTTGCAACAATCTTCCCCTCTGAAACTACAAAAGTCAAATGTTTTGAAACTTCACATGATTACTGCCAGTGAGAGTTTGGACACCTTGGGAACTTTCCCTGACTTTACCAGGATTGAACATCTGGCATATTATGAGACCAGTGCACTTACCCTCTTGACCATCACTATAATAGACACATCCTACTGTACAAGTTGAGCATTTCAGCCCCATTACAGGAGAGGAATAAAAAAAACTTGGTGTTTTTTTGGGGAGGGGGGGGGGGTCCTTGCTTTTAATTATTTTTGGAAGATACAGGGTGGTTTTTACTGTGCAAATCAGGTGTAACACATGGCCCAGGAACTGTCTATAGCAAGAAATTTGGACGCACAATAAGTGACAACCAGAGGCTTCTGCCATGTGTCAGAAACATTTGGTGGATGGACACAAGAGGTGGGTCAACTGTGAAGTTTAAAAGGTTTCAGGATGTTTCCCCAATGCAAACATGGTGGAAGTTCTGTTATGATTGGGGTGAGTGTTGTGCTAAATTAATAAGAATAGAAGGTCAGAACTATGATTACAATTATGCATGGTGTGTCTAGGGTAGCAGCAGCAAGGAGATGGGGGATGGGAGGGTTTGAGAGAGGGTGTGACCTCCACCCCTCATGGTTGTCAATTTTTTAAACTACATGTATAAAGTATGCTTATTCCTTTATTATAAACAGAAAACGTAAAGATTTTTTTTTTATGTTGGTTTTCTTGCTGATATCAGAAGAGAAACATTGAGAGGTATCATTGAACAGTTTGTTTCTGGATGCTGGGAAGATAGGGTGGGTGGGGGGTAGAAGATCTATTCTAGTACCGGGTCATAAATTTAAAACAGTTGGCAGGCCAAGTTCATAGAAACACAGTTTTACAAGATTACAAATAGCAATCACAAGCTAGTGATAGAGAAGGAGCAGAGTCTGCAATCACCTATTAAGTTTTTTATTATTTATTTATTTTTTTATTTTGAAAAATTTCTCATGTGTGGCAGATGACCACACACAAAAACAGCACTCTGAGATGATACACTCTGGAAAGAGATCTCAGAACCAGTTTCGATAGTGTGTCACATTATAACAGCCCTATCTCCAGTTTGAAAAAAAAATATCAAGTGAAGCTATGATATTCTGGTACAAGAACAGGAATTGAGGATCTAGTTACCTACATCTGTGGTGCAAGCTCTCAAAGTATGTATGTCTCAATATATTAAGCTATTAACTTTCTAATTTGTTTTTTAACAACTCTGCAGTCCCAAAAGTGGCATTAGACAGCAGTGAATGAACAAAAGGGTGTTGTACACATATGTTATGATAAAAAATAAATTCAGGTTTTTTATATTTGCATGATTATATTTATGAAAATATTACCTTTTTTGTAAAAACTAGTAAGAGTATAATTCTGGTTAGAGAGTCATGCAATCAGCATGCAAAGAGTTTGAACTTGGTACATCTACAAAAGACATTTTGTTCAGATTTATGTCCTGACCTTTTGTTGCTTTTCCTTGGTTCACTATAAAACCACTTTCTGGCCCAAAGTTGATGGGGCGGGAAATGGGATGACCTGCCACCTATAAACCTGACCATTGGAAAGTGTCCTTAGAAAAAAGAATATAATTCACTTACAGAAGTTTTCATATATACAGTACCAACTGAGAGATTTCCAAGAAATTATGTCAAACTAGGAAGTTTCCAAGAAATTATGTCAAACTAGGAATTATCAACTGAGTAAAAAAGTATTAGAAATTTGGTTATACCTATTCTGCAAACTATTTCAGCTCAACAAACAGATAAATTTATGAAATGCATTGCAAAATTAAGACAAGTACGATAGATACCATGGATAGCTTCAGTAAGCTCTACTTATTTATGCCTGATTTGTGCAGGTCGCAGACCCCCCCCCCCCCCTCCCCCCCCCTTCATGGAAGACAATGTTTTTAGAAATCATTCTTCCATTATTATGTAACTATAATAAGTTTGATAGAAAAGTGAACATTTATGAAACAATAGTTTCTGATAGTTCTTGTTTAAATGGTCCTTCACAAAATCACAAGACTAAGGAGAGAAAACCTAAAAGCTCATAGAACACCTGCTGTGTATAGTATGAAGTGGAAACCTGTTATACTTTAGATAGATATAATGTGCACTTGATGCTCATTTAGTTTCCTATCTTTCAATCACTCACAGGAAGTGAGATGAAAGACTGTGGTGCCAAATAGCTGAACAGTTCCATGCTGACATTCATGTTGATTAAGAGATATGCATACCAGATTAAATCACATCATTGAAGAAATTCTATAACCATACTTTATTGCTGGGTTAAAAAAAAATAGTGAATTTTTTTTTTCAAAAACTATTTTGCCGTGGACACAGTGAAAGGTGTTTGAAATTTTTTCCATTTGGAATATTTTCACCTGGATTGGAGTCTTAGATATCACTTCATCAAGCCTGAAAATAAGGAGTCTGACATTTGCAGAATGAGGTCCTCAGAGGGTGAATTTGATGATGCTATCCCATAGAGCGGGCCAATTTATCCTCTGGGTATTTATGAAGGGATTTCATTGTAACTTGGTAGGATGACTCCAGATAATGTCTAGATGAGAACGTCCCCTTTTGTCGTGATCATTCAGCTGTGATGACTGCCCGAGCCAAAAACCTTTAACACAGACTACAGGTCATATTTATGAAGGGATTTCATTGCAACTTTGTAGGATGACTCGGTATAATGTCTAGATGAGGACATCCCCCTTTTGGTCACAATCGGTCAACCATGATGGCTGCCCGAGCCCAAAAGATTTAGCACAGTCTATAGGTCATATTTATGAAGGGATTTCATGGTAACTTGGTAGGATGACTCTATATAATATCTAGATGAGAATGTCCCCTTTTGGTCATGATTTGTCAACTGTGACAGCTGCCCAAGCCTGAAACCCAAAAACTTTTAGCACAGTCTACAGGCCATATTTAATATGGAGGGATTTCATTGCAACTTGGTAGGGTGACTTTGTATGATGTCAAGATGAGAACTTCCCCATTTGGATGTGATCTGTCAACCGTAATGACTGCCCGAGCCCAAAACCTGAAAACCTTTAGCACAGTATACATGTCGTATTTATGAAGTGACTTCATTGTACCTTGGTAGGATGACTCCATATAATGTCTAGTTGAGAACGTCCCTTTTTGATTGTGATCATTCAGCAGTGATTGCTGCCTGAGCCCAAAACTTTTAGCACAGGCTACACGTCGTATTTATGAAGGGCTTTCATTGTGACTTGGTAGGATGACTCAGTATAATGTCTAGATGAGGATTTCCCCTTTTGGTTTCGATTGGTCAACTGTGATGACTACACAGGCCCGAAGCCTGAAAACCTTTAGCATAGTCTACAGGCCGTATTTATGAAGGGATTTCATTGTAACTTGATAGGATGACTCGTTTTGGAATAATTTCACTGTAACTTGGTAACTTTGGTGGTTGACATACATTTACTGTGAGGGCCACATTAACCCACCCTTCAGTTCTTTAGTACAGTCTACACCTCAAACATAGCATACAGGGAACAGAAACAGAAATTAACATATTCCCAATTATCACAATTCTTGTCTTATTTCATAATCCTTCCATAAACATTGAACATTATCCTTACAACACAGACAGGTTAAGCTACAGTGTCATTGACACATTCATTAACTATAATCTTCACTGACTAATATTCCAACTCAAGGCATGACTTCAGCCATCAACATTGGGACAAGTCAGGTTACCTCCTTCCCTCCATGTTGACCGCATGATCATCTTTGTCTTAGAACCCTCAAGAACTGAAATTATTCTTGTTTTCTTTAAAATAGACAATTGTAGTTTCGTTTTTCAGTAGAATAGGACACAATAGCTAAAATCTAGGTTTTAATGACTCGGCTTACAAATTTTTCTGAAGACAATTTATAGTTCCTGAGGCCATTGATGTACAAAAAGGCTTTCTTGGAAGTTCCTGTAGCTAAGGATAACTCTAAAGGTATTTTTTCCCCCCCTTTATTCAATGAAATATGTGTTTTACCCTTGTTTCAAAATTTAATGGTTGTGGGTTGAAAAGATCTTTCTTCAAGAACAGTACAGTATTCATTCAGAAATCTTTGTGTGAGAAAAAAAATATTCACATGTGTCACAGTTTTCTTTAAAATGTAACCTTTTGATCTCTGCTCATAAGATAATCTCTGAGCATTCATTAAATCTTTTATCTACAGCTTGTTTAATGCTAATCTTTTACATCATGTGGAAAAATGTCTTACATAATGTTCTGGCCATGGCGCCAGTGTTAGCTGTGAAACACATTAGAATATTTCTATCAAAGATTTTTAGTGGAATTATTTTAACAGATTTGGAAAGATGTTTACATTTCACCTATTCTATCTTCTGGAATGAAGATTATGGGCTATTCAAATCTAGCCATATCTCTTGTGGTATTTTTGAGTGTGTGATTGGAGGAAGGTTTTTTTACCTTTTAAGCAGTCCTGAAGTTGGTGGAAGGGGAGGAGCCCCCCCCCCCCCCCCCCCCATGTATAAAGCCCACTGTTCAAAAGTTGTTTTCAGGGAGAAAATGTGCTTTATATGCAGGAATTTTCATGCATAAAGTACTAGCTGCGAACTGAAATAAGTTGTGCCTTTGTTGATAATTTCAAACCAGAGTTTTCCAGCAAAAGATGTCTTCAAGACTTCAAATTAACAGCAACAAAGAAAAACATCAGAATGTACTGTATAGTGGGATGAGATGCAAAATTTACAATATGCATTGCACAAATATGGCATTACAGATGCCAAGGTTTTCTTCTGTTATCACTAGTTGTAAGTTTTTGAAACTTTCACCAGGTGTGGAGAAACCTGTACTGCAACATGGAAGACACACTTTCTCCCAAGCCAATGTTCACACTTTGCAGTATGTCTGCAGCATGCCATGTTAGTACCCCTAACAAAAAATTTCATTTGTCCGCCCTCTTCTGTTAGGTTCCCTAGCTTCTGGCATGGAGTGATGAGTTGAATATTTTTAAGCAAACTGTGCTCTTCCAGTCCCTTTTCCAAAACAGAACTTTTTATCCTAATTGAAACAAGTGCGATGAGCTTACTCTTAGCTAGTGTTCTTAACTATTTCAGTGTCATGCCCCATTTTAGAATGGGCACAACATTTTGGTATATTTTCTGATGAAGAAACAGTCATGGGAGACAATGGCTTTCTGAACTGTTTCCAACAGTGTGCCCCCAGGCTCTGACAGGACTATGCAAATTGGGAAAATGATTGCTTCGTTTGTCCATCATTCACCTCAAATAGGTTGAACAAGTGATTTTTAGCTCAACTTTGACAAATTCAAATTTGAGGTTTTGTCATGGCCCATCGTCCATCTGTCCGTCTGTCAACAATTCAATATGGTTCGGGCTAGAGGCTGTATATATGAACCGATCTTTATGAAACTTCTTGGGTACCTTTGTTATCACCGTGGGATGAGAACGAGTGTTTTTTGGGTGCGGTCCAAAATTCAAGATGGCCTCCGGCAGCCATTTTGTATCAAAATTAGTGCAATCAGTTTTTAGCTTAACTTGACAAAGTCAAGATAAGTTATTGCCATCACACGTGCAGAAGTCTGTGAGTCTGTTCACATTTTCCTTTAGCACAGGCTACACCTGTAGTTCTTGTCCGATCATCACAAAATTTCATATGCAAGTTTGGGGTCATGTCTAGATGAGAATGTCCCCTTTTGGTCGCGATCTGTCAACTGTGATGGCTGCCCAAGCCCAAAACCCGAAAACCTTTAGCACAGTCTACAGGTCATATTTATGAAGGGATTTCATTGTAGCATGGTAGGATGCCTCTGTATAATATCTAGATGAGAACGTCCCCTTTTGGTCATGATCTGTCAACTGTGAAGGCTGCCCAAAACTTTTAGCACAGTCTGCAGGTCATATTTAATATGGAGGAATTTCATTGTAACTTGGTAGGATGACTGTATGATCTCTAGATGAGAACTTCCCCATTTGGTCGCCATCTGTCAACTGTGACGACTGCCTGAGCCCAAAATTCCGAAAACCTTAAGCACAGTCCACAGGTCATATTTAGGGAGGGATTTCATTGTAACTTGGTAGGTTGCCTTCGTATAATGTCTTAATGAGAACGTCCCCTTTTGGTTGCGATTGGTCAACTGTGACAGCTACAGGGGCCCGAAGCCCAAAAACCTTTAGCACAGTCTACAGGTCATATTTATGAAGGGATTTCATTGTAACTTGGTAGGATGACTCCAAATAATGTCTAAATGAGAATGTCCCCTTTTGGTCGCGATCATTCAGCCCCAAGCCCAAAACCTGAAAACCTTTAGCACAGTCTACAGGTCATATTTATGAAGGGATTTCATTGTAGCATGGTAGGATGCCTCTGTATAATATCTAGATGAGAACGTCCCCTTTTGGTCATGATCTGTCAACTGTGAAGGCTGCCCAAGCCAAAAACCCAAAAACTTTTAGCACAGTCTGCAGGTCATATTTAATATGGAGGAATTTCATTGTAACTTGGTAGGATGACTGTATGATCTCTAGATGAGAACTTCCCCATTTGGTCGCGATCTGTCAGCTGTGACGACTGCCTGAGCCCAAAACCCGAAAACCTGAAGCACAGTCCACAGGTCATATTTATGGAGGGATTTCATTGTAACTTGGTAGGTTGCCTTCGTATAATGTCTTAATGAGAACGTCCTCTTTTGGTTGCGATTGGTCAACTGTGACAGCTACAGGAGCCCGAAGCCCAAAAACCTTTAGCACAGTCTATAGGTCATATTTATGGAGGGATTTCATTGTAACTTGGTAGGTTGACTCCATATAATGTCTAGATGATAACGTCCCCTTTTCTCATGATTGGTCAACTGTGAAGGCTACAGGGGCCCAAAGCCCGAAAACCTTTAGCACAGTCTACAGGTCATATTTATGAAGGGATTTCATTGTAACTTGGTAGGATGACTCCAGTAATGCCCAGATGAGAACGTCCCCTTTTGGTCGCGATCATTCAACCATGACGGCTGCCCGAGCCCAAAACACGAAAAACTTTAGCACAGACGTTTTGGAATAATTTCACTGTAACTTGATAACTTTCGTTGACATACATTAACTGTGAGGGCCACATACATTAACTGTGAGGGCCACATTAACCCACAATTCTTTAGTACAGCCTTCGCCTCGTATTATTTTTATTGAAAACATAGCATACAGGGAACAGAAATTAACATATTCCCAATTATCACAATTCTTGTCTTATTTCATAATCCTTTCATAAACATTGAACATTATCCTTTTCATCAAACACAACACACAGACAAGTTAAGCCAGTGTCACTGACACTTTCATTTGTACAGAGCCTCTGTATAATAACTCTTTGGCCAGCCGCTGATTTGTCGCGGTCCTCATAAGAGAAGGCCATCATTCCCCCTGCACCTCACCCCCTCTTCCCCTCCTCTCCTCCCAGCATTCAGATATAAACTGCTTAATAGTGTCTCTCACTTCCTCTTTTTCAATTTCTTCAATAAGCATTCCTACCCTCTCCCTCGTGTCCCCCTTCAGCCATCTATCCTTTGTTTCTTCACCCCACTTCTGCATTATTCTTCCAGTAAATTTTATTCTATGAGGTATATACTGTGGGCATTCCAAGAGAAAATGTTCCAGGGTCTCCACTACTCCAGAGTGGCACATTTGGCATCCCTTTTCCCCATCTCTCCCAATTTTTCCCCGAAGTTCCAGTGATCTTGATCTCAGTTTGAACAGCAGTGACCCTCCAAAGGTGCCATCTAGGTACTTCTCAAAAGCTGGCTTTTCTTTATATTGTAACCCCTGCAGTGATCTTTTCACGCTAACCCCTGCTCGCCAGTTTCGATTGCAATCTTCCATGACTCTCTCTTTGACAAACCTTTTGCCTTCTTTCATTCCTACTTCTATGTTTGTGACCTCTATAGAGTAATTGTCCATTAGTTCCCTCACATGTTTTGACCACCCCGTTTCTATATTAGATTTCCAAATGGTATCGAGCATCAATTTGCACCACCGGTTGTCAGGCAGGTTTCTCAAGTAGTTAAAGTAACACAGTTTTCCCAAATCTACCCTGTCCTTGATTTTCATCCACCCAAGCTCCCCCCTTACTGCTTCCAAAGCTGCAGCATTACTCGACCCTGTTATCCATCTGCCGGCATCATTCTGAGTACTTTCCAACTTCTTAATAACGGTTTGGTTTAATGGAATCACGTCCGTGCCATACGTTACACTTGGTAAACCCACCCTCTCCCACAGTGTTTTCCCCACAAAGACCTTGTTGAAACTATTTTTCCCTAAAAGTTTTAGTTGGTTCAGAATTCTTTTCCCCTTCAGAATCAGTTTGGCTGAGTAATTTCTGTACACCCCTCTTCCCGTTATATTTATGCGTACCCCTAGATACTCATACTCTCACGTTTCTCCTACAGTGATTTGTTTGCTTTCCCCTTCGGGGATTGAGAACTCCCCCACTCTCCATCTCTTCGTCATATCTACCTTGCATCCAATGGGTATTACCTTGCTTTTATTTTCATTTAGTTCGAGCCGAAAGTTCTGATTTGAATAAATTTTTGTATGAATGTTAAGTAACATGGAATACATCACATACTATACAGGTTTTTTTCTCATACAGAAATTATGCAATTTAGATTAACTTTGATTTATTCAGCGCTACTTGTACACAGTAAGTACACATGTCAATACGGCTCGGGCTAGGGGCTGTATTTATGAACCGATTTTCACAAAACTTCATGGGTACCTTTGTTAGCAGCCATTTTGTACCGAAATTAGGTACAATCAGTTTTTTGTACAGAACTTCAATATTTGAATAAATTTTTGAATGAATGTTTAGTAACATGGAATACATCACATATAATGCAGGTTTTTTGGAATACGAATACGAATACCCCAACCCTGATTTACATATAAACAAAATACCTTGCTCTCAATCGTATCCATAAATCAAAGCATTTTCATAACTAAATAACATATTTACAGTCTACAAGTGTTCGCCTGGGCGTCCGTTGCTTCATCTTTGCATACTCTCGTTCTCCTCTCCTTTCTTCTCGCCACACTATATATATATATTAAAATGTTCCTTTCACATGGACCAATGGGAAGTTCCTTGAGTCACAGTCCAATCTCTGACACAAATCTTAACCAGTTTATAAACACTATTCACCAACCTCGTTCAGTTCTTTAACACCATTTAATAACTTACAAGAGTTCTCAACTTTTGCTACCACACATTATTTCACTGTCTGCTTTAACCGTATATTAAAAATCACCAGTTATTCCACTCTTCCACAATTTTGCCTCTATGCTTGTCCGGGGCCTCCCCCGACCAACTCCCGGACCTTCCTCGACCTCTACCACTCAGATCTGACCACAATGTGATGAATTGAATGGTTTTGCGTGCCAAATGCGCGCAGGGACAGTTTGGGGAGCAAACCCCTTTCGGCCCTCTCTGACAGTTTAGTGCCGTTTATGCCATTTGTTTTTCTTTTTGGGTGGAGGTGGCTGGGAAGGAGAGACTGTAGTGGTTGTTGGTGTAGTTGGACTGTTGATGATGGAGGACTGACTATGGTGGAATGGTCGAGTCCTGGCTGCTTCAGAAGTGCTGTGGCTGGTGCACTGTTCCAGGAGTGCCATCGTATTCTTGGTGTAATCAGCTGACTCTTTTCGTGTATTCCTGATTTCATCCAGCATTCTGCTTACTTCTGCCGTCATGTCAAGTATTTGCTGTAACATTTTCCATGCCTGATCCTGATCCGGAAGGAGGGGTGAGATTGGAGAGGGAGACTTCAGAGAGGCAGATTCCATTTCCGTCTCCGCCTCGCTGGTGACATCGCCATCCTCCAGGTTGCCCCTCAAAGGAGAGGCAGCTGGGGAGTGGATGGGAGTTAAAGGAGTTGGAGGGGGGGGGGGGGGAAATAGTAGTGGCCTCCTCCGCCTTCTCTTCCTTCTTCCTTTTCAGGAACATTTCCAGCCGCCGGGCATTCTGGTGGATGGGCTCTTTTTCTTCTTACTCTTCTTTTCAGGGCCAGGTCCAGGCTTCTTCGGGTGAGGACCAGTGTGAGAGGGGTTCCTCTCACAAAAGGTGCTACCTCTCCCCAAAGAGGATGTGGTGGTGTTCTCCGAGTCAAACTCCAGCGTCAGGTGGATGTTCTTGCCTCTTGTCTGGAGAGTCCAGTTGAGAGGGCAAGAGATGCCCAGAGCTGACAAAGCTTTCTGTAAGTTAATTGGTAGATCCAAATTAGCCATCATGCTTTGTGAATGTTCAGGTGGTGTTCGCACTCTGAAGTCAGAGGTTCGAATGAATGATGCTGAATGCGTGAATGACCACAATGTCTGAAAACACTGACCTTATATTCTTTTAGGGTGGAAACCTATCACAAAGCTTACATTAAAGTGCTATGTTGCACTATTGTTCTTAAATCTTTTATCGAAACATGCCATAATATCTTACAAGTAATTAAAAACCTGGACAAAGAATTAATCTCTTCACACCTTTGGGGAACGAATTAGACCACCTTAATTACAGTCTGGGGAAGGATTAATTTATACCTGTGAATGTCCTTTACACTAAGTGAATTTAACTATTTACAACTTGAATAAACATGCCTTAGTGGGGACTATGACATGCCAATTTGGCAACACCCACCACTAGGTCATGAATAAACCAATCACCAAAAATTAATAAAAATATTTGACACTTGCCCCACCATAGACACGCCCTATTGCCTGACAACCCCCTCTTGAAGAACAAACTCTGTTTGTTTCAAAGAAAAGAGGCAATAGCGGTGTCCATCCACACCCATTCACACGCAACATACTTATCCAGTCTCACTTTGCTTCTCATACACCTGAGTTTCATTGCCACTTTCATGGGGAGGTTTCCGCTTTCAGCACAAGCTATATGGCAGATGCCTCCCCACTCTTGCACAACAGTTTCTTACTTCTTACTCAACACTTCACAAACTATGCGCCCGATTCACTGTTAATATAATACTGGCTTACGCTCCTGCCGAAGGTGCCCACTGGGACCCCTTAAATATCCAGCTATTTACAAATATACATGTTTGTACTTCCAATACCAACTCAAATTGTCCATTTAATACAACTTGACCATTATGTACACCCATCAAAACTCAATAGGCATATACCCCACCACATGCTCCCATCTTGTGGGTTTATGCACAGAGTATATTTCCACCGGACACTTGTGCCACCAATAATTGCTGTAACCGATGACCTATGATGACCTACCCCTGGTCCCTTATAACACGTTGTATGACTCTACACTCCCTCAAACCCAGATTTCCCGTCCATGCACATTCTACAGACGAGTTGACTAGCTCATTCCGTGCTCACCCAACACAAATTTCCTGTCCACGCACATGCGACAGACAGGTTAACCAACAGAGTATAGCTTTACCAAGTGCTTTTACCATCGGTAATCGAGTGGTGGTCCCTTCACCCCCTAGTACTGGCGGCTAAGGTAGTCTGCTGCATCATTTTCAGTACCTTTGACTGCTTCAGTTTTAAAACGGTAGTTTTGCAAAAGGAGTGACCACCGCATTATCCGACTGCTTTCTACCCGGCACTTCTGTATATATGTCAGAGGTCTGTGGTCAGTATGCAAGATGAATTCCCTCCCATAGAGAAAGTTCTGAAATTCTTAATTGCAAAGATTATTGCCAAACATTCTCTCTGAATGACTGAGTAGTTTCTTTCCCTTTCCAATAGCTTTTTACTTGCGTAGGCCACTGGAAATCGCCCATCTCCATGTTGCTGCATCAATACTGCCCCCACCCCCCGTCTGAGGCGTCTCTCTGTATCAGAAAAGGTTTAGTGAAGTCCGGCAGTCTGAGAACAGGAGATCTTCTCAAGATTCCTTTGAGAACCTTGAATGCTTGTTCTTGATGATTTCCTCATTTTACCTTATTGGGCTGTCCTTTTTTCGTCAAGTCAGTTAATGGAGACTCTACCTCAGCAAAGTTGGGCACAAATTTGCTGTAGTACCCGGCGAGGCCAAGAAATGACCTGACCTGTCTCTTCATCTGGGGGTGTTTCGCATCGCGAATCCTATCCAATTTTTCCTCGTCCATGGTTACATGGCCATTCTCCACCCTATGACCTGGGAATTCACCGTCTTAAACCCAATTTAGCACTTAGATGGTTTGATGGTAAGCCCCGTGGCCCTCAACCGTCCAAGCAATTCCCTGAGACCTTGAATGTGTTCTGACCAGGTCATTGTCTTACACAGCTGGTCATCTACACAGTGGACAATGTCACAAGTACCAGCCAGTAGACTCCTCATCATCTTGTTGAATGAGGCCCCCACGTTTACCATTCCGAAAGGTAGCTTCCGAGATTGGTAACATCCATCAGGGGTGGTGAAAGCCATCAATGGCCTGTCCGATTCCCTAACTGGGATTTGCCAATAACCCTCCTTGCACAAGTCCAGTTTGCTAAAGAAATTTATCCCTCACAAACCCGTCAAAATAACCTCCATGTTACCCATTGGTTCAGTGTCAAATTTGGTAATAGCATTTAGCCGCCTAAAATCTATGCAGAAACGCACTCCTCCATCTTTCTTTTTCACCAATACCACAGGTGAATTATACGGCAAAGTTGATGGTTCAATGACCCCAGCCTTGATCATTTTCTCCACCTCCTCTCGCATCTCTTGTCTTTTGGCATATGGTATTGGGTAGGGTCTGACACGAACTGGTTCAGTCGTAGTCAGCTCAACTTTATGTTCCAAGAGGCCTGTTGTCCCAGGCCTCTCGGAGAACACCTCACTGAACTCGTCCAGAAGTCTTGTCACCTGATGTCGCTGATCGCCTGTCAGGTTGTCGCCATTGACTACATCCCTATGGGTTTCTTGGCCATCTACTTCCCCTAACACTAACAAGTCATTATCGTCGATAACCCCCATGTCGTCAGCCAACTCTGGCTCTATGATTGCAATACCGGCTATCATCTCTGGCTTACTGTCATCAGGGGCTGCTCCACCCGCTAATAGCATGGTTTCGGGCCTGTCTCGTTCATTGTATTGCCTCAGGAGATTAGCGTGATAAAGCTTCACCTTCCCACCTACGTCCACTCAATAGTCCATTCTACTTCAGTCACCGTGTAAGGCCCCTTCCATTGCAAGAGCAACTTGTTCTGGTCCGTGGGAAGCAGGACTGTCACATTTTGCCCCACCGCAAATTTCCTATTCTTAGTCCTCTTGTCATAATGGTGTTTGTAATGACATTGGGCCCTACCTAGGCTCTCCCTTGCTATCCGACAAGTCTCCTGCAATCTATTCTTTAATTCAAAGATGTACTTATAGGTATTCCTAACCTCGGATCCCTCGGGTTCTGACCACATATCCCCCAAAACCTGCATGGGTCCCCTTACTACACTGCCATACAACAATTCAAAGGGTGAAAACCCTGTGGGACCTCTCTATATGCAAACAGGACTGCCGGCAAATACCTATCCCAGTCTTTCGGCCTCTCCTGACACATCTTCAGCATGTTCTTCAAGACACCGTTAACTCGCTCACACAGGCCATTGCATTTTGGATTATAGGGAGTGGTAAATAGTTGCGTAACCGACACCAGCCGACTAACCTCTGCCATGAGCCCTGATGTGAACTGTGCCCCTTGATCACTCAGTATTTCCTTTGAGAAGGCCATCCTACAGAAAACCCCCAGTAAAGCTTCTGCCACCTCTCTGTTTCTATCTTCGCCAGTGGCACAGCCTCTGGGTAGCTGGTGGCGTAATCTACGATAGTTAATATATATCTATTTCCCCGATCCGAAACTGGTTGAATGGGATCTACGAGATCCACTGCAATCCACTAAAAAGGCTCATTCATCAAAGGCATTTGACCTAAAGGAACCAGTGGTATGCTGCCTTTAGGGACTGTCTTCTGACAAATATCACAAGATTGGCAGAATCTTTTCACATCCCCCGAAATACCTGGCCAGTGGAAGCTAGATGTGATCCTATCGAATGTCATCCTTGAGCCCAAATGTCCCCCAACCAGTGATTCTTGGGCCAGGGTCATCACCCATTTCCGGTGTTCAGCAGGCACCACAACCTATTTTACACTGTGTACGGCTTCTCCTTGCCATTTTGTAAACACTCGGGTCAGCACTCCTTTATCAACCTCCATTTTGTATCGACCCTTCCCACGTGTTTTGTTGCCCTCCCCATTTCCGACAAGTCCCCCAGAGTTTACCAAGGGAGGGGTCGTCCTTTTGAGCGACCCTAAGGTTGTCTACCCTGATGTTTTCGACTGCCTTTACTGACACTTCCAAGGGTCTTATGGGGTGCTTCTCCCTAGCAGCCTGGGCCCTAGTGACTACCGCCAAACCTTTCTCGGGCACTTTCCTCAGTGACCACTCATTATCAGGTGCCACCCTAGCCCCCGGAATATTTCCAACAACCAAGTCAAATACAGGCACATTGCCTCCACTTCACCACTGTAGAAGGGAGTATCTATCTTCACCTTTGCCAAGGAAAATCGCCTTACTGTACCATCAATCAACACACAGAGGTGGTTGTCTCCCGTGAGCTGCTCTTCACTAATCAACCCCCCTCTTTACCACCACACTACTACATCCTGTATCTCGTAACATCTGCACCTCTTGATAACCAATATACCCTGGGTGTACTGGCATTCTACCCTTATCACGTACGGTTGGGTGTTCACCACACATGCCACTTATAATGGGTACAGTTCTCCCCCTTTTCAACCTAAGTTGTCCCTCCTCTATACAATCACGGAGGGGGCTTTCCTCTGGTCTAATGGACTGACACAAGGCTGCAGCATGCTTCCTACCCCCATACTGACCATTGTTGCCCCTATCTCTCCAATTCTTTGGCGAATGGTCTCTCTTCCCAGGCTTGTTGCTCACACTATTGGTATTAGTTGGGGGAACCCTCTTCCAACAATCTGTTGCCATGTGCCCCTTCTTATCACACACAAAACAAGTCATTTCCCGAGCTACCGATCCATTGTAGCTCCCTTGGTGATTTGTTTGGTTTCCTTTTCCCCCAGCGCCACCTACCGAATAGGTGGTGCTTTTCGACGATCTGCTATTCCCTAAGCCACTTCCACAAGCCTCTAAGTACTGTTCAGCCACCCTCGTAACCTCATCCATACTCCCTGGTTTTCTCTCCCTCACAAATATGGCCATGTCGGGAGGAAACGTACCAATGATTTCTTCTCTAATCAATAAGTCCCTCAAAGAATTGAAGTCCTGTTCAATTTCAGAAGCTCTACCCACCGATCGAAATACCGAGATACCTGGGCCACAAACTGGTGGACATTCTCCCCTCTTTCCGATTTACAATCCCTAAATTTTGCTCTAAACCCCTCTTCGGTGAGCTGATATCTCCTCAGTACCGCTCTGTTCAGTTCATTATAGTCATTAGTTTGCTCAGGGGGCATGCTAGCATACACCTGAAGGGACTTCCCGGTTAACAGAGGACTTAATATTACCCCCCAGGCATCTTCTGACCCCTCATTGCTCTGGGCGAACCTCTCAAACCGCTGCAAGTATGCTTCGACGTCATCTGTCCTTTCGTCAAATGTGGGTAGTTTGGGACAAAGAGCCCTAAAATGCCCCTCAGCATTCCCAAGTCTGTGCCCCCATTCGCTTCAGGTAATTGAGCTCTCGCTCTCAAAATCTAACTCTTGCTCATGGTCAGCTGTTCTCTGTGCAGCTTCTTTCTCAGCCCTTTCTCTCTCAATTTCGTCCTGCCTCTTGGCCCTGTCTCTCTAAATCTCACTCTCAAATTTGGCTTGCTTTTCAGCCCTCTCACTCTCAATTTTGGCTTCTTCCCGTTTCAACACCACCCGCCTTTCTAACTCAGCTGTGGCCTCTTGGCCAATCTCTTCTGCTCCTCTCTTACAAATTTTTGTAACTCACCCCCAGTGTAACCTAACCGTTCCCCGGCTGTAATCAACTGATCGAGGATCTTTTGTGATTCCATATTTTTATGCCCTAAGTCAAAATTGGGTCGCGATTACCTTAACTGAAACAAATAAATCACTACTTCGAACCTAACATGGTCACATTAGTGGTAGCAAAAATTGAGAGAAAAAATTTAACCTAAAATGCTTTTGAACTGTCTTGTTCCATTCCCCCTTTGAATCTTTTAATTTTACCATTTAGGAATGATCCGGTTAGCCACCCCCCCCCCCCCTCCCCCCAATGTCTGAAAATAATGATTGTTCAGGACGGAATGGTTTTAGAGCGCCAAAGGCACGCAGGGACGCTTTGGGGGAAGCCCCTTTCGACCCTCAGTGACTGTTTAGTATTCTTGCGGTTTCATGTCAAGGCGTGATGAAGGAGGAAAATGAACTGCGGAAAGGAAAATCCTAGCGTTGTTTGTGTTTCTTGCTCTTTTTCTTTTGAGGAGGTGGCTGTGATGGCGATAGAACAGTTGTGACAGTAGTTGGTGGTGTTGGTGGAGAGGACCCGCTGTTTGGTGTTGATTCTGCTTTATACTTTTCTATAATTTTCATTGCTTCTTTCTTTGCTTCTTGTTGAATTTCCTGTACTTTTTCTATTTTTATTATTGCTTGTTGCCTTATTTCTTCCAGGGTTGGTACCTCTTTTACAGAATCTTGTGTGGGTCAGGTGGTTTCGGTATCCTGATCCTGGCTTTCTGGTATTGAAAGGAGAGGCGAGTGGGAGCAGGAAGTAGCGAGAAAGCAGCTTCCATTTCATCTGGCATCTCCAGCTGTGAAGCTTGAGGCAAGATGGGTGTCTCTGTGGGAGTAGGAGCGGAAATGGTGACTGTCTCTGGCTCCTCCTTTTCCTCACTCTTCTCTCTCTTCTTTTCCAAGAAAGCCTCCAAGCGTCAGGAATCCCTCCGCTTGGTGGACGGACTCTTCTTCCTGCTCTTTTTTATTTTCTCTCTCTTTTCAGGGCCACCTCCTAACCCCCTCAGGTGAGAACCAGTGTGAGAGGGATTCCTCTCACAAAAGGTACTACCTCTCCCCGAGGAGGGTGGTGTATTTCTTTCTTCAACGATGAATTCCAATGTCAGATGGACGCTCTTGCCCGTTTCCTGGATAGTCCAGGAGATGGGACAAGAGACGCCCAGAGCTGATATGGCTTTTTCCAATCTGGCTGGTATTTCCAGATGGCTGCCGGTGGCCATTTATAATCAAGTTGTTCACGCTCTGATGTCAGAAATAAGTCACGGAACGATGACGGAATGGTTTTGCGCACCGAATGTGTGCAGGGACGTTATGGGGCAAGCCCCTTTCGACCCTCAGTGACTGTTTACAATCAATTTTGTCTCATGTCAAGGCGTGTTGAAGGAGGAAGAGGTTCTGGTACTCGGCAGATGTCTCTGGATAAGGTGTCTGGCTTCGTTGATTGATGTAGGTTGAACCCTCGGGTGAGGACCAGTGTGGGAGGTTAGGTCCTCTCACAAAGGTACTACCTCTCCCCAAGGGTGCAGTAGTGTTAAGGGTGCAGTAGTGTTAAGTCAGAAATGTCTGAAAACACTGACCTTATATTCTTTTAGGGTGGAAACCTATCACAAAGCTTACATTAAAGTGCTATGTTACACTATTGTTCTTAAATCTTTTATCGAAACATGCCATAATATCTTACAAGTAATTAAAAACCTGGACAAAGAATTAATCTCTTCACATTTTTGGGGAACAAATTAGACCACCTTGATTACAGCCTGGGGAAGGATTAATTTACACCTGTGAACGTCATTGACACCAAGTGAATTTAACTATTTACAACTTGAATAATTCTTCCTCAGTGGGGACTATGACATGCCAATTTGGCAGCACCCACCACTAGGTCATGAATAAACCAATCATCAAAAATTAATAAAAATATTTGACACTTGCCCCACCATAGACACGCCCTATTGCCTGACATAGATGAACTTTGATTTATTCAGTGCTACTTATACACAGTACTTATACACAGTTACACACATCATACCTTGGACTCCGAGGTGCTAACAACTTGACAATGGAGCTCCCACTTGTAATCCAAGAGACACTCATCAGAGTGAAGGCTACCCTTGCCACCACCTGGAGTATCCAGGTGCTCAAGGGTAAAATTCACCTGACAGTGGATTTTGACAGAGAATCTGAACCGTCATCGTCGGAGAGGTGTAGCACCTTTCGTGAGGGGATTTACCCTCACACTGGTCACCCTCCTAGTGACACGGATAAGCAGGATGAAGGCCGCCGGAGTAGCACAGCCACCAAGGAGAAGAGCACGAGAAAGAAGGGACCCTCCGCCAGACGACGAGATGCCCACCGAATGACGGAGTTCTTTGAGAAGAAGAAGAAGGAACAGGAAGAGAAGGAGGCAAGTGAGGGCATCAAAAGGGCAACCCCTGTCACCCCTGAACAACCCTTGTCCAGCCCGGTACCCCCCTTCCAGGAGGAGGGTCCAGAGGACTGTGGGTCGTCGGGTGACAGTTCATTCTCCAGCTCATCAGACTCTTCATCTGAAGAGGAGATGGAGGAAGATGCTCTGTCAATGGTGCAGGAAGCTGTCTCAGATGACACACCTTCCACCCCTCCAGCTCTTGCTTCTCCAGCTTCTTTGGACCAGGAGTCCTACCAGGAGGAGAGCTTCCCAGAGTCCGCGGAGGCATTCCTTGGGGAGGAGGTCGATGACGACAACATCCGAGCCAAAGCCCAAGAGGAATATAGCATCTATGTATCCAGAAAATTCCCAGCACACTCAGTCAAGACAATCCTCACAATATATTTAAAAAACTCCAGGAAATCGCAAGAAGAAACAGCTGCTAGAATTGGGCCATTCACTACCAAGGAACCTACTAATCCTCCAGATCCAACAACGCCACCAACATCTATCTCTCCAACACATCCTCCTCCCACCAAGAAAAACCGCAGGAGACACAGACGCCGCTGAACATCTTTACTCTTTCCCTCCTCTACCACGCTCTGACATGACAAAATTATACAGCCAACGAGGGTCGAAAGGGGCTTGTTCCCGATACCGTCCCTGCGCACCTTCGGCGCGTTAAACCATTCCATTCCTACACAGTAAGTGCACATGTCAATATGGCTCGGGCTAGAGGCTGTATTTATGAACTGATCTTCACAAAACTTATTGGGTACCTTTGTTATCACCTTGGGATGAGAACAAGTGTTTTTTGGTGCAGTCCAAAATTCAAGATGGCTGCCGGTGGCCATTTTATACCGAAATTAGGTGCAATCAGTTTTTTGTACAGAACTTCTAGGACTACGTTTGTTATCATCATGGGATGGTAACGAATGCTTTTTCAAAAATTCAAAATGCCTGTCGGCAGTCATATTTACACGAATTGTGTGAATTACATTTTTTGTACAGAACCTGTAAAGAAGATTTTTTATGTCAGTAATGTTTGCTATAAATTTATTGGGTGTCTTTGTTATCACTGTGGTATGAGAACAAATATTTTGGGGTTCAGTCAGACCCACTCGGGATCTTTTTCCAAAAACACCAGACAAAATAATGTTTCTTGAATTCAGCATCCCTAGGATGTGTATATTCAAATGTGTTGAAGCCAAGTTCCTGTGTTAATATTTGGTGGTGTTTGGGGAGGGTAAACATTATTAGCACAACCCGATTTTCTATTTCCAATGCGAAAAATAAAACCTCACCCATGGGAACCCTATGCGCTAAAGATAAGTATTTCAAATACCTATATTTTAAGAAGGACTGGACAAATATTTATTGATTAGTAAGAATCAACCTTAGAAGGTTTTAAATCAAACAGGCCAAAACAATTGCTAACATTTGGCTTATGGTGCACCATACAAGGATCCCCTTTGTAACATTAACCCCATGGAGATTTCTTTTCTAGTTTAGCATCTGTCACCCACCTTTACAATACTTTACCTGTACATTTGTTACAGGCTACGGTCAGTATTTGTGTACAGACATTTACAATACTTTGCATGTACCTTTGTTATCAGGTCATTACCTAGATGTGTGTCATTGCTGTGTCACATACTATACATGTACATGTCTTACACATGTTGAGCTACAGTGTCATTGACACTTTCATTTGTTTGCCTTCATAGCTGGACCATTAGAATAACATACAGAACTTTTGCCCCCAGTTTCCCTTCATATCCATCCTTTCATTCTTTCAGAACAATTATCTACATTTTTTGAAAATGAGAAAACCTTTTTTTTTTACTTTGGTGTTGAAGTGTTGTGATGTAGTACACTGTAACTGCTTTCAGAGCCTTTCCCAACAGTGTTTTACATTACAGCTTATCACTGGCTTAATAAAAGGTATTCGTGAAGATGCTGTAGTATTCTAGGATGCACATCTCTGCCATTGTTCAGTATTACTTCCTTCTACTTTGAGAACTCAAAAAAGTGATGCCTGGAAAAGGGATTGCCTGAAAAAGTTGAGGTAGCCCATTTGCAGGCCACCTTAATTTCTAATTTGTACAGGTATGCAGCATGCATGACATCATATTATCCCTATTATGAGCCTTAGTTGGGGCCAATCATTTCAGCCTAGCTTCTAAAACAGTAATGCTCTGTTTTGTAAGAAAGTTTAAAATTAAACTTTCACATCCATACAATTGGTTTTGAATGCCTTTTGCCCACGTACAATAATTACTTGCGTAAGCATTTTTGTCATGTGAACGCATTTACATACCTGTGTAAAATTACACTTGAAGTAAATTTATACCATATCCGGACAAAATGCAAACATACTTTTTGCATATATAAAAGTACATCATACATGTAAATGTTTTTTGTCATTATGAATACAAAGTAAGTTTCTTCAGATGAAATTAATTGAGGAATTTTAAGTTTTTTTGTAGCATAATAATTGAAAATAACCTGCAGGTGATCTTGACTGCAGGTGGTTCTGCATGAACCTCAAACCAATGTCAGACTTCATATGGAAGCATTGTCCTTTGGATTCATAGAACAATACACTTTTGAGTAAATTTTGTACATATACATGAGTCTTGATAAACTAAAGTAAATTGTTCCGGTTTTTTCACTTTGTTGGATAGAGTTGGTGTGTTTCAAAGAGATCAGTTTTTGCTCTGAACATATTACATGTCATTTATTTATTGGTGTTTAAGGTCACATACTTATGCACAGTGGCTAATCATGACCGTGACAGTTTTATGGGTGGAGAAAGCCAGAGTACCCGGAGAGAACCACCGAGCAACTGTCAGCTCCTCAACATTCTAACTCTGTTCAAGCTCTGCTCAAGCAGGGTAACAGCAGATGAAGACGTGCACTATTACATGTCATTCTTTCTTCTAAACATTAGCTCATAGCTTTTTTATTGGAAAGGTCACAAGATCATTCCAGTGAGGATTTACAAGGAATTGAAATTGCTGCTTTTTTGTGTTAATGGAGACAGAAGGGGCAGTATTCTTCATTCTTTATAATTTTCTTTTTATTTTGTTTAAACTTGACATTTCCTATGTGATGCGGTTTCAGTATAGCGATTGGTGCTGAAAGTGACCTTAAACACCAATAAAAATAAATAAATTAAAATTTATAATTTTAAATGTGAACCCAAAATAGACCAAGTATTTGCTTTGGATAAAATAATGTCATTCAGAAATATGGGATTGAAAGGGTTCCTGACATTTACAAATTGGACTTCTGATTGAGTAGTGCTGTTGAACACTCCAATGTTCCAGGGAAAAAATGTGTGACTGCACCCATCCTTTGCTCTTCTTGGAGTTAAAATAAAAAAAAAACATGATGCAAATTCATCTTTTTTAGACATGGAAAATGAAAATACCTACTAATGATAACATAAAAAAAATGATAGAATATGAAATAATCCCTAGCAGTATAGTTCATCAGTCCTCATTGGGGCTAATTGAACAAATGAATAAGGAAATTTTTTAACTAAGGTGCACTGAATGTGTGAGTTCTGCATATTGTTTTTTTTGACTATGGGAAGCAGTTTATAAAAAACACTGGAAAAGTTTTGGATCTGACATTCAACATTCATATTATCAATAATTTTGCTAATGTGTTATTTGTGATGTAGATTAGAACAATTGAAGAGAATGCCTTTGGTTTCTCTCTGACCTATTTGCAGATGACATTCAGGGGCTGTAATAATCAATCAAGAAAATGTCATTTCAGTGGGGATCCACCTGACATTATTTAGCCCAATCAAACCTAGTAGAATTGGATTAATGATAAAATTATCATTTTGTTTTTAGCTTAACTTGACAAAGTCAAGACAAGCTATTGCCATCACGCGTGCAGAAGTCTGTTAGTCTTTGAGTCTGTGAGTCTGTTGTTAGTCTGTGAGTCTGTTCACATTTTTCTTTAGCACAGTTCTTGTCCGATCATCTCGAAATTTCATATGCAGGTTTGGGGTCATGTCTAGATGAGAACATCCCCTTTTGGTCATGATCGGTCAAACGTGATGGCAATCCGAGCCCTAAGCTCGAAAACCTTTAGCACAGTCTACAGGTTGTATTTATGAAGGGATTTCATTGTAAATTGATATGATGTCTCTGTATAATATCTAGATGAGAACGTCCCCTTTTGGTCATGATCTGTCAACCATGACAGCTGCCCAATCCCGAAACCCAAAAACTTGTTAGCACAGTCTGCAGATCATATTTAATATGGAGGGATTTCATTGTAACTTGGTAAGATGACTCCATATTATGTCTAGATGGGAACTTATCCATTGGTCGCGATCTGTCAGCCATGACGACTGCCTGAGCCAAAAAGCCGAAAACCTTTAGCACAGTCTACAGGTCATATTTATGGAGGGATTTCATTGTATCTTGGTAGGTTGACTTCATATAATGTTTAAATGAGAACGTCCCCTTTTGGCTGCAATTGGTCAACTGTGATGGCTACAGAGGCCCGAAGCCCGAAAACCTTTAGCACATTCTACATATTTATGAAGAGATTTCATTGTAACATGGTAGGATGACTCCAGAGAATGTCTAGATGAGAACATCCCCTTTTGGTTGTGATCATTCAGCCATGATGGCTGCAAAAGCCCAAAACCCGAAAACCTTTAGCACTGTCTATAGGTCGTATTTATGTAGGGATTTCATTGTAACTTGGTAGGTTGACTCCATATAATGTCTAGATGATAACGTCCCCTTTTGGTCGTGATTGGTCAGCTGTGATGGCCACAAGGGCCCGAAAACCTTTAGCACAGTCTACAGGTCATATTTATGAAGGGATTTTATTGTAACTTGGGAGGATGACTCCAGATAATGCCCAGATGAGAACGTCCCCTTTTGGTTACGATCATTCAACCATGACGGCTGCCCAAGCCCAAAACCCCGAAAACTGTAACACAGACTACAGGTCGTATTTATGAAAGGATTTCATTGTAATTTGGTAGGATGACTCAGTATAATGTCTAGATGAGGACATCCCCTTTTGGTTGCAATCGGTCAACCATAATGGCTACACAGGCCCGAAGCCCGAAAACCTTTAGCACAGTCTATAGGCCACATTTATGAAGGGATTTTATTGTAACTTAATAGGATGACTTGTTTTGGAATAATTTCACTGTAACTTGGTAACTTTCGTTGACATACATTAACTGTGAGGGCTGCATACATTAACTGTGAGGGTCACATTAACCCACCCCTCATTTCTATAGTACAGTCTGCACCTCATATTATTTTTATTGAAAACATAGCACACAGGGAACAGAAATTAACATATTCCCAATTATAACAATTCTTGTCTTATTTCATAATCCTTTCATAAACATTGAACATTATCCTTTTCGTCAAACATAACACAAAGACAAGTTAAACTACAGTGTCATTGACACTTCCATTGTTATTGTCAGCAAAACATCATATATCAAAAAAACAAGAACATCCTTGAATCTTCTGCTTTGGGTTTTTTATTCAAAAATGAGAAAGATATGCAATGAATCCAATTGTTTGAGACACTTGGCATAACACAGGATGCAATGCAGGCAACTCCATGACACATTACTGAAATTTGAAATGCACTGTTGAAATCGAAAAATGTTGGTTATGAAGTACATATTCTTAATTTTGCTTTTTTTCAAGACAAAACTAACATCCTTAAAAACCTGGAACAATCAACATTTTTGTTGGTATGAATAGAAATGAAATTACTTGCCAGGTTTGACTGTAGCATTTAAACATTTTTTTTTAACCATTTGAACCCAAAAGACTGTTTTTCGGGTCCAGGATCATGAATTTGTATGGAAGCCCAATCAAGATATTCAACGTGCAGCCCTGAGGCTGCCCCTTGAAAATCTTGATTGGTCTGCCCCTAAGTAATGAATATAGACTCTACCAGTTGATGGCTCTGAACAGGCATGGAAAATACCATCAGGGTCCAAAGGGTTAATCCCTTTTGCCAAAAGGCACTGATAAATTGTAGGAAAGTGAGTTTTAGCTCAACTTGACGAAGTCAAGCTGAGCTATTGCCATCACTTCTCATCCGTCAGCATACGTACGTATGTACGTATGGGTGTACATACATACTACGTCCACAATTGCCTTTGACACACCGCACAGGTCGCATTTATGATCAGATCGCTTTCAAACTTGGTATACTTGTTTGAGGTGACCTCTAGATGGAAGCTATCGATTTTCTTCCATTTCCATCAAAAAATGTTGATGCTGGCAATGTTCTTTGAACTTAGTTTAGTCAGACCTCAATATTTCCCTTTGGCACACCCTACAGGGCACATTTATGATCGGATTGCTTTGAAACCTTGCATGCTTGTTTGGGGTTACCTCTAGATGGAAGCTATCAATTTTCTTTGATTTCCGTCAAAAAATGTTACTGCTGGCCGCGACCTTTGAGGAACTTAGTGCAGTTATGCATCAATATTTCCCTTTGCCACACCCTGCAGTGCACATTTTTGATCGGATCCCTGTGAAACTTGGTATGCTTGTTTGAGGTTACCTCTATATGTGAGCTTTCGATTTTCCTCCATTTCCGTCAAAAAATGTTGCCGCTGACAACGTCCTTAGAACTTAGTTAAGTCAGACCTCAATATTTCCCTTTAGCATACCTTACAGGGCACATTTATGATTGGATTGCTTTGAAACCTGTCATGCTTGTTTGGGGTGACCTCTAGATGGGAGCTATCGATTTTCTCCCATTTCCGTAAAAAAATCTTGCCACTATCAACGACCTTTGAACTTTGTTTAGTCAGGCATCAATATATTCCTCTGGCATGCCCTACAGGGCACATTTATGATCAAATCGGTTTGAAACTTGGTATGCTTGTTTGGGGTGACCTCTAAATAGGAGCTATTTATTTTCTTCCTTGTCCGTCAAAAACTGTTGCCGTTGGCAATGGCCTCTGATGAACTTAGTAAAAACTTAGTACAGTTAAGCATCAATATTTCACTTTGACACACCCTGCAGGGCACATTTATGATTGAATTGCTTGGAAACTTGGTGTGCTTGTTTAGGGTGACCTCTAGATGGGAGCTATCGATTTTCTTCCATTTGCGTCAAAAATATTTGGCGTTGGCAACGACCTTTGATGAACTTAGTGAAAACTTAGTGCAGTTATGCATCAATATTTCCCTTTGATACACCCTGCAGGGCACATTTATGATTGGATCGCTTGGAAACTTGGTGTGCTTGTGTGGGGTGACATCTATATGAGAGCTATCGTTTTTCTTCCATTTTCGAAAAATGTTGCCGCTGACATTTGAACTTAGTTTTGTCAGACTTCAATTGTTCCCTTTGACACACCCCTCAGGGCACATTTATGTTCGGATCACTTTGAAACTTGGTATGTGTGTTCGGTGTGACCTTTAGATGTGGGCTATTGATTTTTTTCATTTCCATCAAAAATTAATGTTAACAACAGCCTTTGAACATGATGCATTTGTGCAGCAACTTATCCCTTTTGCACTCTCTGCAGGTATATTTATGAATTTCCATAAAAAAAGAAGAAAAAAAACATTGCCACAAGCAATGACCTTCAAACTTAGTGCATTTGTGCATTAACATCTTCCTTTGGCATGTCTCAGAGGGCACATTCATTATCAGGCTGTTTTGAAACTTTTTATGCTTATGCAGGGTGACAAAGATAGGAGCTATTGATTTTCTTTTCATTTCCATCAAAATCTCTTGCTGTTAGCAACAATCTTTGAATTTATTGCATTTGTGCATCAACATTCTTCTTTAACATGGCCTACAGGGCACATTTATCTTAGGATTGTTTTTGACCTTGGAGTGCTCATTAGGCAGAACCTCTAGATAAGAGATATTCATTTCTCTGAAAAAAGTTGACATTTACAATAACCTCTGAACTTACTGCATTTGTGTATCAACATTCTTCCTTTAGCCAGCCTTACAGTTTACATTTAAAAATGCATGGATTTCTCTGATGTTGTGCACAATACACAATGCTGTTATGTTTAAATTTCACCAAATAACATTGGTACTAATGATCTTCAATTTTGCCATTTCACTTATAACTTTCCAAGTTCAAGTTTGTCAAGTTGAGGTACAGTGTCATTGACACTTTCATTGATCTTTAGTATTTGTTTTGTCCAATAAGTACCGAGTAAATAAATGAAATTTGGGCTTTTAACACTTTTCAGTAGGGGCGCTTATCGTTCTTGCACCAAACCACAGAATGATGTGCCTAAAAGTTAATGACTTCATGGTCTATCAGTTAAGAAGTACGGAATTTTATACACCAACAGATTCATTTCTCTAATCCCATTAGAATCTTGTGGAGTTGAGCAATCTCAACAGTACGTGTTTGCTATTGTACACAAGCTTTGCTATGCTGCTATTACCTATTCTGATATTATCTGTGCTGATTGGTTACCTAGTAACCAGTGTGTGGTGTGAAAGCCGAGCACCATAAACACAAATAATTGGTTCAACTCTACTACATTTGTGTTGTGATTGCATTGTAGCCATGAATGCTGCAGGTGATCTAAAATCATAATGAATGACCTAGTCATTTATCCACAAATTTATTTCTTACTGCAAGACACCGAGGAGATTTATTCAATGGATTTGTTAAATGAACATAACAAGTCAGCAAAAGAGTTATATTTCTAAGGTGTACTAAGAAGATCATGCCGAACATGAAATTGTAGGTTAATCCTTCACCAAACAAAATCCACCCAGCACTATATACAAAAGGTGCATGTAACCTTATGTACTGGAAAGGGTATGACTGACTTCCTTCATAATCATACATTCTTACTGAGGTTTTGTGGATTATTAGGGCCCCGCCGTGAGGCGGACGCCCTATAGTGATCGCTCTGTCCGTGCGTGCATCCGTCCGTCCATCCTTCCGGGCTGTAATCTTTCTCTCTTAATAGATAAGGTTTTGATATTTGATATGTGGGTATATTATCTCAAGACGATGTGTCGCATACCAAGGTTGCCATGCTTTAACCTTGAACTTTGACCTCGAACTTTGACCTCAAGGTCAAATTATTCCATTTTCCAGGTTCTTTTCTGACAAGTCCGTTTCCAGGCTGTAACTTTTTTCCCTTAATAGATAGAGTTTTGATATTTGGTATGTGGGTAGATTATCTCAAGACGATGTGTCGCGTACCAAGGTTGCCATACTTTGACCTCAAGGTCAAATTATTCAGAATTCGGGGTTCTTTTCTGACAAGTTCGTGTCCGGGCTGTAACTTTTTTCCCTTAATAGATAGGGTTTTGATATTTGGTATGTGGGTAGATTATCTCAAGACGATGTGTTGCGTACCACGGTTGCCATGCTTTGACCTTGAACTTTGACCTCAAGGTCAAATTATTCCGAATTCGGGGTTCTTTTCTGACAAGTTCGTGTCCGGGCTGTAACTTTTTTCCCTTAATAGAAGGGTTTTGATATTTGGTATGTGGATAGATTATCTCAAGACAACGTGTCGCGTACCAAGGTTGCCATGCTTTGACCTTGAAGTTTGACCTCAAGGTCAAATTATTCAGAATTTGGGGTTTTTTTCTGACAAGTTCATGTCCGGGAAGGGATTTTAATCAGATTTTGCCTATTGCTTGAAATATTTTAGTATTACGGTTCACATCAGTTTATACCTAACATCGGTTAGTTGCTGCAGGGCCCGCAGAGATGGATTCCATCTCCGTGATATCTACAGATCAGGTTTGAGTTTCATGCTGATTGCATTATTCTTGTGTGAGTTGTGCCCCTTGGAAATATGGAAAAGCGCCAAAATATCAGTTTTCTGGACTTTTTGGGGAAATGCTTCAACGGAATTCATGCTGATCACATCTAGGTTATAACATTTGTTTAATTATTAATGCTCATTAGTCCGGTAGGGGACATTGTATTGCTTAAGCGATATGTGCGCTCTTGTTTCAACTGGGTCTGTATATGTCCTACTTGTGAGAAAGATCATCAGAAACACAAACAACTTTTCAGCAAATTGATCAACATGTAAAACGTTAGCTAGTGCTTCATGTTCTGTTTCTTTGGAAGTACAAATATCCATCTGGTGGAAAAGCCTCTCCATCATTATTTAGTAGTTATCCCTCAGTACAGGCATAGCAGACCCACAATTATCATCAGATATTATGTGGTGGGGGTGTTGGACGTGGTCCATGTTTGCCAGATGAAACCATGAAGTTGTGTGACAATTCTTTTGTACACAAACCTTTGCATTTGAACTATTCAGGTGAGAAATATGGTCACTAAAATCAGACACAGTCGTTGGTAAAGCCACGGTAGAATGTTTTCTGTAAACTTCATCAAGTTAACTAAGAAAGTGGCTGCAAATTAATTGAGGAACCTATTGCTAAATGCTAGTGATACAAAAAATGAGGTTTTCAAATGGCTGTTCATTATTATACTAGCAATTCATTAAACACAAGTTATAGAAAGTTTGCTGGAAAAATCACCTCTTGAAGAAGCTATTTCAGTAAAGGGTCAAATAAGACTGATAAATAAGTAATCACTGTTTTGAGATTGCAAGTAGTAGTAGTAGCATAATTCAAAAGTAATTTTCCAGTTGCAAAATGTCCGATTTGGTTTATATAAACATTATACAACAGCTGCACAACTTGTAAACTCATAAAATAGAGCAGAGCAGTATTATTAGTCCACTTAATGCAAAAGAAATAGAAGTTGAAGTTCAAATAAACTACAACACTGGATATACACACACAAACATTGTATACAAAACACCCTGGGTGTCAACTAATTAGTCGAGTGTGAAATTATATACAAGATTACATGTTACATCAATATTGTCATAGTGTGCACTTCCAAATGATTACTAATGGTTCAAGTTAACTCCTGACATATTGATTGCAAAACATTTTAACACTTCAATCAGTGATTTATTTCTTTGAAACATATGACATATTGATGTCAGGCACAACTTGAGTTTTTATGACCATCTTGCTCTTACATGGTATGTTAGATAATTCTGCACATACATGCCATTATTAGGCATCCTGAACCCACTCAACTGTATGGCACAAATCTTTCCTATCAGTTTTTAACCCTTTATTTACTCAATACAACTTGAATGACCGTACTGTTACAGGTTCAAAAATGTTTTGCATTATGCAGTAATGATAAAACAGTCAAAACATACTTTTTAATTATCTTCTATCAAACCGTTTTTCATTGAAATGAAGAAAGGGAAGTGCATGTTGATGCTAGTTTGATGGTTTTGCTCAGCTGATGAAAGGAGCTATTGCAAAAGGTCACCATGGAGCCATTAGTGACCAGGTCAGAAAATGTCAAGAAGTTTAGCTTGGGGATGAGTGAGACCTAAGAACATTTCCTGTTGAATGCTGATAGTATTTCATTACACGCCTGTTCTATGTAATCCTTATGTGCTGCAACCCTAAACCATGCGGAAAATGAAAATCTGTTCTGCATGTATGTGCAGAATGGAAATTGTTTTAAATAGAAGCGAAATTTCACTGGAATATTCAACAAATCGTGCAATGCAATTAAACTTTGAATCGCTAGCGATAGCTGAAAATCATCCCCTGAGTTCCAGTAGGCACACAGAATACATTGGAACTCAGGGGACAAAGTAGTAACATGGGTTCCCCTCACAAATTTGTTTGGCGATAAAATGTGTTGTTTTTGTTGATAGTTGTCAAATGAATTGCTGAGTGTCCTTCTAATAATTGTTTTTATAGATGTGAAGGCATGTAATAAACACAGAACAACAGACATGTGTGAATGGGTTAATTGATGCGGAAGAATAAAACTCGAGGGCTGCGGCCTCTCGTTTTATCCCTCCGTGCTGGCATGCATTGATGGACTTCACTTTTCGACAAATGCGGCATATTTGATGCACATTAGTGGATGGATGAACATATATTTTATTACTGGCTACTACAAGCAGTAGAAGCATTATGAAATGAACGGTAGATATATAAACATTAGAAAACTTGTGTGACTCTGAATCTATTGGAGCTTCTAAATGGAGCCAATTAACTTTGTTTTAGACTTATGTCAGTGTAGTAAATTGGTCAGAAAGTAAATCGGAAGCAAAATGTATAAATGGAAGGTAAATGAGGAATAAACAAATGATCGAAAATTATGTAAGTGTTTGCAGGATTATACTCTTGAATTAATGGATAAATGGACAACAAAGAACAAAGGAAAGAATAAGCAACTCGATAAGTAAACAAATTAATAATGATCAACTAATTCCCCAAAAGCAGAACAGGATTTTTTGGTTGAAAGTTTTTTGTGTATTTAGACTGCAAGTAGTGACAAGAAACTGCTACTGAGATATGACTTTTGACTGAATTGAATGGTGTAGAGAAAACTGTAATGAAATAATTTTGTTGATGTGTAATGGTTAAACTGATTTGAGCATGTCTTATCAAAACTGTACAGATTTGCCTCTCTGCAAAGATAGTGATCTGACAAGAGTTATTACATTGTTATACTATCTTTGTTTTTCTTTCTGGTATTTTTTCTTCCCTTGCTAAATTGAAAGTGCATCATGTTTCTGCATCAATTCTGTGATGTCAACATTACTGAGGAGAAAGAAGGTGATCTATGAATTTAATGTTTTAATCCCATCTGGTGATATCATTTTTTTTACACAGTACACAGTTATTTTACTGTTCTGACAGTATTTTCCATTCATTCATCATCTCTGCTGCAGACAGCTGTGTAAATGCCTTGAAAAAATATTACCTTCTGCTAGGTACATTTTTCTTCAATACTCCTTGGCAGTATCTCAGCTGCAAGCATATCTTTCTTATCTGTGCCCCAAGGGAAAAAGAAATTTCGCTCTTCAAAAAGAAATCTTTCATTTTGGTAAAAACATAACCCTTATTGTTTAAGCTTCTGGAAGATCAGTATTTCTGTATAGAATAGTTCTTTTCTGTTTGTCATGTTAGAACTTTTGCTTATGAATTGGGTTCACATAATTCTTGTTCTTTGGTATATCATTAGAAACCCTGGGAAATTAAGCAGTGCTTGTTTACTGTTACAGACATGTTCTTCACTGGTATAATATGAACCAGCAACCAATGTCATGGATGTGTGTCCTAAAATGGGCAGTGTAAGTATAAATGATTGGTTAAACTTTAATTTATTGTGGTTTGCAATTGCAATATAGCTACAGATACTGAGAGTGACTAAAAACCCCAATAAACATAAATACAAATGTATTCTAGTAGTACTAGTGGCAGTACTCAGTCAGTCCATGTTGCTGGATTTTGTTGAGGAGAATTGACACTGAGGTGTTAATTCTTCTATTTTCCTGTTGTGCCTTGGTGTTGACAAAATTGAAACAGAATCTACACCATTTAAGTCCATTCACCAACCTAAAATATTCGATCAAATGTAAAACAAAAAGTTTGAAAAAAGTTGTACTCCTAAACCACAGAGGCATTCATGTTTGATGTAAATATAACATCTTTGTTAGCATGATTTACAAAGACATTCAAATCAAGTTCCTGAGGTCATATTTAGGGGTGTCATAGAGCCCTCAGATTTTAACTTGGTTGGTAATTGAGAAAACATTTGAACAATATTTTTTTTTCAGACCATTGTTCAAAATGCTTCGTTATTTGTAATGATGATTCAAATCAGTTTGTTCAAAGCAAGCTGCTGGGGAGATATTTACAAGTATCATAGGAACCCCATATTTCAGTTTTCTAGGTAATGGGGAAAACATCAGGTAATGGGGAAAAAACATTTTAAAAATATTTTCTCTCAAACTTCTGCTCCAAATCCTTCTACGCTCACTGTATAACATCTTTATAAGGATGATTTACAAGTTTGTTTGAAAGAAACTCCTGGATTTACAGGTATCATTGGGGGCTCCTATTTTAACACTGTAGAATGGAGAAAACATGAAATATTTTTCTTCCAAGCCAATGCTTCAGTTGCTTTCATGTTTCTTCAGAGCTATCTGTATTGACGGTTTACAAGTTTGTTCTTATCAAGCCCCTGGTGCTAACAAACCTTTGCAACTGTATCTTGAAGGTGCGTATTTTGCCTATTAATATGTGCCAATTTACCAAGTGGTAAATTGCCACAACTTTTAAAAAGGGACTGACCCATCTGTCCCCCCCCCCCCCCCCCCAGTGGGAGCCCCAGGAAGTGGAGCAGTGCGTGTTTACTGTGGTAAACAAGTCCTGCTTTACAAGTAAAATATGACCCAGAAACAATGGCTGAGCTCGTGGTCTAAATTGGGCAGCTTAGGTATAAACGATTGGTTAAACTTCACTTCATACCTATGCTGAAGTCATTCAAAATGGTCTTCAAACACCAGTAAATAAATAAATGACCCATTTCAGCGATTTATAGTTAGTAATTCAAAATTCAATATTCGAAAATGCAATTGTAGATGCTCTGTAGTTTTGGCCCCTGATGTCACGTTGGTGAAGGGTGCCAGACATTTTAAGATGTGTAATGGAGGCAACATTCAAAAAAGGTTTTCTCATAAATCACCAGTCTGAATAATTTGGTCATTTACAAGTTGGTAAAAATTAAGCCACTGATGACATTTTGAGTAGTACCACCCCACCCCCACCCAATCCCCCACCCACTAATATTCCAAAATGGTTCATACTTGGGGAGACATTAATAAAAATATTCTCTGAAACCCTAGAAGTTTGAAATCTCAATCTGTTAAATAATTAATGATTGATTCTTTTTTAAAAATCTTTCAATATTTTTAAGAAGAATTTATGCACTTTTGTCAGGTGAGCTCTTCAGCCCCCTTTGGGACCTATTGTTTTTATTTTGTTGTCTGTTTGCCGATTGCCATATTTTTCTTTACACCATTATTAAGAACATAGGTTGAATGGATTGAGTTACCTTAACTCTTTGACTAACATTATCACATCAGAACAGATATGCTTTAACCTGCTGTCATAAGATCTAGAATTACTCAAGCAATTGTTTCTTTTCAAGCCTTGGCTGAGCAGGCAGCTAAGACTTAACTAGAAATCACTGCTCCACCATCAGATTTGAAGATGTGATGTACTGAAACTTCTGGGAAATTGTCCATAATCCAGTTACCAAAGGGTTAAATCAGTTCTTGCAAAGTATTTATTGAGTATCTGATAAGCAGGATATGCAATATGAAAGTTTGTATTTCACATGTAGTTCAGTAGATCACATTGATATAATAGCCATGTAATAAGGTGTTGTAACACTTTTATCAAAAGACCTGGAAGACCTCTTTTATTGTGTGCTCCTTTATAGAAAAGTACAAAAACATCAACAAATATTTTCAAATATCCATCTATTTAATTGATATCAAGTTTTATTATACGCTAAACGATATATTATCAAAAAAATTGCGGAAAGATAGAAATCATATCCCCCACTGTGAAGATATAGAAATTTTCACTTTCACGGTATCAATCAAAATGGCGGCTTTCAAAGCATCACTTCAAGGTGCATATGAGTCAAATTATCACTGGAAATTATCAATTTGTTCTAAAAACATATAATGAAATAAAACTCGCCAGCTGAATCAGATCACAAGACGCTACTTGTTCCGAGTATCGATCAAATCACTTCTGCGTATCAATGCACATAAGCTGTTTACTTTCATGCATCAATTCAAGGTTGAAACAAGTGGAATTATCGATAGGAATGATCAGATTCTTATAAAAAGCATATAATAAAAAGAAAATCTATTGTTTTTGAGTGGATACCAAAAATTATCTCATGAGTGACCAAGAGAAATGTTTATTTTTCACGAGCGCTTCCACTTAAAAACACTAGATATCCTCTATAAATTCATTTTCAAAACATAAAACATAGCTTATGACCTCCCATTGGAACATTCTTATTCCAATGAGGGGCCATAAGCTTTGTGTTTAACAAAAAACAAAATTTGACTGATGATTTTTATGAAAGGCTCTGGCTAGATTTGGCCATTTATGCATTTGAAGGGTTCAAAGAAAATCAAAATTTGTGAAGCATTGTATAAAAAAGGAAGAAAATGTGTTGCTAATGGAAATGCCGCTCTTGAAAATGTACTGTTCCTCATATTCACTCATGAAATGCTTCTGGTATGCGCTCATAATATATATAGATGCCCTCAGAAAACATGATTTTATAACTTTTTATAAAAGGTCTCACTGCTCAGTGAATGCTTCCTTGGTGAGAAAAGAGTTGATTGAAGAATTGATAATTATATCATGAAGAATGCAAGGAGTGCTGTGAGAAATAGTCATAGATATATTTTCATTACTACAGGGAGATCTGTCTTCACCTTTCAGTTCTGTTGCAGATGAATTATGTTGAGCATGAAGTAAATGAAAACAGAGTATTTGTTTTAAATATATTCTTTGCATTGTTTGTGTGTGATGTATTCTAAACACTGTCTATGTGGCATGTTTTATGTTCTTGGTATGCATTATCATCTTCTGATTTTGTTTCCAAATGAAAGAGACAGTTACAGTTGAAATAATAGGTTATTTCTCATGATGGTACATGAATTGTTTTTCACCAGTTATGATTGAATCCAAATTTGACATCTGTAATGACATTGCAGTAGTAGGTGTTGTCATCCTTCGAAAGATGGGATAAGACAGATATGGGAATGACTAAGTGTTTCCAAAATCGTTATTTTTATTGGTGTTTAAGGTCACTTTTAGCATGGCTGTATCATTACCAAAGCACAAATATAAACTTGAGCCAATCATTTGAATCAATATAAAATAGTTAACAGGATGTTAATCTAATGTCCACCCACCTGTCTGTCACATCGGTTTATATCATATATTATATCATATTATATTGTACAGAGAAATTTGGCGAAATCAATTCTTTTTAGAATCTGATCTTGTGTGAATAACATATGGTAATCAAATTTGGGTTTCCGGTTGTATGTCACCCATCATATTTAACAAGTACACTTTTAATGTGAATACAATAGACCATTCTGAGTTCTCAACCTCTGTACCTCTGAAGTCATTGGATGATGTTGCTCAACCATCTATAAATTGGAGGAGGGTGAACAAGCCTGAAAATAAGCAATTTGTCATTTACAGAATGAGGTCCCAAGAGGGTGAATTTGCTGATGCTATCCTATACAGTGGGCTCAAATCCCACAGTTTATCCTCTGGGTACCTCTTTCTGTTTAGGCTTGAGACCTTGAATCAGAATAAGGTTCACAGAGGGTAAATTTAGTGATGCAGGTAGCATCACCAAATTCACCCTCTGAGGACCTCATTCTGCAGATGACAGTTTGCTTATTTCCATGCTGGAGGGTTGGTGAAAGAGCTGAATTTAGCTCTAGGTCTCCTGCTCTGTCACTACTCTCTTTCACTCAACTGAATTTGACTCTAGATCTCCTGCTCTGTCACTACTCTCTTTCACTCAATCTCCCTTTCTGTCTTTGTCAGTATTTTAACTCTCCGGGCAGAAGGTGGATAAACTGTAAGGATGCAAAATACAAAGTCGAAACTCCAACAAGAAGTACAGTGGAGTCCATTTAAATGGATATCTCTTAACTGAATAACCCTGTTAATTGAATATAATTTCCAAACACAAAACCATTTACCATACCTCCAGTACATATTTGACCTGTTAATTGAATATAGGTTATAGAGTAAACTGCTGTTAATTGAATCAAAAATCTTGTAACCTGTCGAGAAATTACCCTGGCTCTCCCCAGTTTTTCTTTGTTTATAGACCTATTTGACCTCTTTACATCCAGTGCAGGCATTTAATCTATTTTATCTTGTTTGACAGAGCTCATTGAACTTTGTCAAATAAGATATAATAGAATAAATGCTAAATTTATCTCTCGAATACAGGAAAATGACACAATCCCTGTTGATTGAATACCTGTTAATTGAATAATTTCCATTGGCAAAGAGGCTATTCAATTAGCAGGGTTCCACTGTTGTTATATATCTAGCTATTCGGTTGTTATCATTTCTGAAGGGATAAAAAAGAAACATTTTAGTGAATAAGCAGAATAATAACTGCAAAAATTAATGTTTGTCATTGCTTTGATTGTCAAACTGTTCAAAAACAAAACCTCTCCAGGGAGACATTTTGTGTATTTACATGTTTTCATACTTTCTGGAAAAAGAAAATTTCTTGGTGCATCATGATGTTTAATGTTTAACTTGTAAAAGGAATTAAAAACTTCATATGGTGTGTGATGTTTTTATTCAAGGGTCCCAATGGTACACAAGTGTTTTTCATATAAAGGTTTCTCAAACTGGATACACCCACAAAGTTAATAAATGTGATTTTCTGTTCAAAGGAATAGGTGCAGTGCAGAGTTGTTTTAAGTTACAACAGCATGGGGCTTGATTCAAGTGTGTGGTACATATGCAATCTGTAGACAGGATTTAACAAATTTTAGTGCAAATGTTCGATGTAGAAAAATAAAAGAAGGATGGTTACATAGCCACAGTACAGGAAAAGGTTCAAAACCGATTTACACACAACATGCAATGCATTTTTTGCATGTTAAGTCTACCAGGACTGGGTTAATAAAATATTAAAGAATATTGAATAAATAAATACTCACCTATCCCTCTGCCTGCCAACCCACCCTAAAATATAAACAATGGTTGAAAGGCCAACCATAGTAGGATAATAATTATTGTGTTGAAATATATCTGACTTATAATTTCACTGGTGATAAAAGTATTTTACCTCTAAATATGTACACCTGCCAGTAGCACCCTACAATCAATTCTTTGTCCTGTGCAGATTCTGTATGCCACATCTTTTATGATCATCCCCAATAGTTTTAATGCCTGGCTATAAAAGTCAGTTGTATTTATTGTACTGCATTTATGCTTAAAAGCTATAACTAGAGAAGATCAGGAGATTTTATACATTTTGCCACTCCTTAACAGTCTACATTTGTGGCTCTGCAGTTGTCTGTAGGCAAGTATTGGCTACCTACATAGCAGCCAATATTCCCCTACAAATATCTGCAATGGTACTAAGTATGTAACTCACAAGTTTACTTAGTCTAAGTATTGCATATTGGGTTGCAAGTAAAAAGTTATCAATGTTGGAATTAGACCTTTAAAGGTTAACTTTTGAGTGCTTTGACCTATTTTACAATTGGAACAACATTGTTCTGTATCTTTGCTTTTGCTTATGAATTGGGATCATTTAATGCGCTGTTGAACGGGTACTCAGAGCCAAAGTTGATAGTAGAAAAATTACATGACGGCCTAAATATTGCTTGTGCCTATGTCGCCATTACACATTAGTTTCAGATATTGGATGAAGCATGAGACTCTGTCCCATCACTAAGTTAAAGTTTGTGTTGATATGTTGTGATTGATTCATTCATCTATTTTTCTCCATCCATGTTCCTGTCGTATTCAAGACTCATGAGACAGAAGGAAAGTGTTCTGGAATGCTGAAGAAAAAGGCATGTTGATGATTTAAATTTTTAGTACATTCTCCAACCATGAAGCTCATAGTTTAAAAGCATTAAAACACACTTATTCACTTATGTTCAGAAAGTAGCCCCAAGTGTACCATTGTTTCAAAAAAATTCTCTGACTGAGTAAAAAATATCTATAATTGTGGACTATTTTTTGGAGTGGATATTGCATTTGTTTTTTAGTGATGTAATGTGGGGCCTTATTGGAAACACATTCTGTTTCTCAGTCCATTTAAGTATCATTTATCAGATGTTGGATCAACTGATAAATAAAATCTTCAACACTTCCCCAGTTTATAGTGAAGTTTACAAAACTCTTCCAGTGAATGTCCATCTGGCTGTCTGTCCGTAATTGTTTTCCGGACTTTTTTTTGTTATGGATGGACATATTGAGAAAATTTTTGGGGTACAGCTTTGTTATGGATACTTACAGATCAAGTTCGAATTTGGTTCCACTCAGTTGATCTTTGGTGCAGTTACTGCCCTTGAACTTAGAATTTTTAGAGTTTTCCAGATTTCTTTTCATTTTTGGGGACTTTTGAGAAAATTTTTGTTATATAGCTTAGTTGTGGATACTTAGAGATCATGTTCTAATTTCTTTCCTGTCTGTCCATCTGTTCATCTGTCCGGAATTGTTTTCCAGACTTTTTTTCCTTATGGTTGGACATACTGAGAACATTTTTGGTATACAGCTTTGTTGTGGATACTTACAGATCTAGTTCAAATTTCATTCCACTTGGTTGATTTTTGGTGGAGTTACTGCCCTTGAACTTAGAATTTTTACCATTTTCCATACTTTTTTATATTTATATTTTATGTTTTATAATTTCTGGAAGTACGGGCGTATTATGTGCCATCGAATGCCGTCCTCTGGTTAGGGATTGTTGCCTGGAACTCATTTTTAAATAGGCACATCCCTGTTAGACATTTCCCTCCATCTTATAAAGTTACACATAAAAAACTATTCTTGCATAATGTACGTAGGAGATCACCTAACAAAAGTGGCTTTTCAAAACCAGTTTATAATGCACCCACTTACTTTATTCTCCCCACAGGAACCCCAGGAAGTGAGCAGTGTTTGTTTACTATGCTAAACGAGCTGTTTTACTGATAAAATAGGGCCCGGTTACCAATGCCTGGGGTAGAAGTACTCTAAAATGGGCACAGGGTATAAATGATTAGCTGGATTTGACTTTATATCCATGTTTCTTCCATGATTAGCCTTTGTACAGAAATATGATTGTGATCATAAACACCAATAAATAAATATTAAATGCCTTATTCAGTTTGTTCCACTCTCTTATGAAAAGCTTTGATAATATCCTTGTGTGAGGTTTGTGTTTAAGGGTAATTATCACATGAAGCTGGGTACTGATGTGGTGCCAAACATCACTTGGAGATTGTGAATTTGTCTAGACCTGAGGATTTACACTAGCTGGTTCACATCTATTAAATGTTTATGGCCAATTATCTCACTGCTCTGTCCAAAACATGACATAATTACTTGGTGCAAAAAATATAATTTCCTTCAGAGTTAATAACTCTCAAAAAGTTTATCTGCAGTTCCTGCTGTATTAATTCAAAGAGATTCTTTTTGATTTTTTTAAAAACAAGTTTACTGTTCTGTTTTTTATCCTATGTTCTATTTTAAGGCTGTCTTGTCAGAATATGCCATCTCAGCAGTGATTCAGCTGACCCAGACTTTGTGGTAAAGTGGGGATGCCATGTGATTTACTACCTGGACATGCACATGTCTTAGTCCATTTTTCTTTTGTATATTTTCTTCGTAATTCATTAACTCTTAACCTGCTAAGTATTTTTAGAGATATTTTTTATCAAATCTGGTCATGACTGCTATAAAGCGGCAATGACTAGATTTGATGAAAAATTCATCCAAATTTAACTTAAAAAATCATTGATGAATAAATCCATTCAATTTAACAGAGAAAAATTTAATTACATCGGCCCAAATTATTCTTATTTCGGAGTCGATAGAAATTCTGTCCTTACAGGAATATCTTCCAGCAGCATACAAGGAGTTAATTGCATGCATGGTAGTTCATTGGTTAGAGCCATGGACTTGATATCGAAAGGGCCACAGGTCAATCCTGACTTGCATCATCTGCATTGTGTCCTTGGGAAAGACACTTCATCCCAATTGTCCATGTTAGAGCACAGTAGCATTGTATACTAAGTGTAGGGCATGATGATGGTATGCTTGCTTTTAACTGCTGGTGCCAAGTTAGTAAGCTGAAAAGCCTGACATTTACTTGTTATTGGTCAGAGGTTCTCTCAAGGTATTCTGGCTTCCTCCACCCATAAAACTGTGCAAGACAATATGACCCTGGCAGTTGAAAATGTTGTTAAACCCCAATGAACAAACAAAAACAAACAAGCTCTTTAATTTTTTTTTAAACACTAAGTTGGTTTATGCATAACAATTCACATAGCTGGAGATCATTTGCACCAACACTGCTGATCTTACATGGACAATTTTCAGTGAAGAATCTGACGACACAAAATTGCAGAATCACTGCAGGTTCATAAATTTCATGAATGACTTTAATTTTATTTACTCATAACCTTTAATTACTTCATCAAAGTTTGATAACATGTGCTAAAATATATTATATATATGTGTGTTTTAGGCAGCTTCAGAACCCACCAGCAATTGTCTTGTAAATGCAAGTTTTACTTAGTTGGTTCCTTGCACCATTAACAGTGAATAACAAGCCTTTAGTGGCACTATACCATAGTGGGACAGTTCTAGCATAACCCCACGTCATTTCGCATCAGCTAGAAAAACACCGAACTCTTAAAATTTCTCCTAGTGGGCTACTTGGTGCATTTTAAAGTGATGGACTGCAAAACGTTTTTAGCTCAACTTGACAAAGTCAAGCTGAGCTATTGCCATCACTTCTCATCCGTCGGCGTACCAATGTACGTTAGTATGTTAGTTAGTACATACGTCCACAATTTCCTTTGGCACACCTCACAGGTCGCATTTATGATCAGATCCCTTTGAAACTTTGTATGCTTGTTTGGGGTGACCTCTAGATTGGAGCTATCGATTTTCTTCAATTTCCGTAAAAAAATTTTGCTGTGGCCAACATTCTTAGAACTTAGTTTAGTCAGACCACAATATTTCCCTTTGGCACACCCTACCGGGCACATTTATGATTGGATTGCTTTGAAACCTGGTATGCTTGTTTGGGGTGACCTCTAGATGGGAGCTATCAATTTTTTTCCATTTTCGTCAAAAAATGTTGCCGCGGCCAATGTTCTTAGAACTTAGTTTAGTCAGAAGACATCAATATTTCCCTTTGGCACACCCTACAGGGCACATTTATGACCGGATTGCTTTGAAACCTGGCATGCTTGTTTGGGGTGACCTCTAGATGGGAGCTATCGATTTTCTTCAATTTTCGTAAAAAAAATGTTGCCGCGACCAACGTTCTTAGAACTTAGTTTAGTCAGACCTCAATATTTCCCTTTGGCACACCTTACAGGGCACATTAATGATCAGGTTGCTTTGAAACCTGGAATGCTTGTTTGGGGTGGCCTCTAGATGGGAGCTATTGATTTTCTTCCATTTCCGTCAAAAACTGTTGCCACTGCCAACATTCTTAGAACTTAGTTTAGTCAGACCTCAATATTTCACTTTGGCATACCCTACAGGGCACATTTATGATCAATTGCTTTGAAACCTGGCATGCTTGTTTGGGGAGACCTCTAGATGGGAGCGATCGATTTTCTTCCATTTCTGTCCAAAAATGTTTCTGCGGCCAACGTTCTTAGAACTTAGTTTAGTCCAACCTCAATATTTCCCTTTGGCACACCCTACAGGGCACATTTATGATCAGATTGCTTTTGAAACCTGGCATGCTTGTTTGGGGTTACCTCTAGATGGGAGCCATCGATTTTCTTCGATTTCCATCAAAAATGTTGCCACTGGCAATGACCTTCAATGAACTTAGTAAAAACTTAGTGCAGTTAAGCATCAGTATTTCCCTTTGACACACCCTGCAGGGCACATTTATGATTGGATCGCTTGCAAACTTGGTGAGCTTGTGTGGTGTGACATCTATATGGGAGGTGTCGATTTTCTTCCATTTCTGTCAAAAAATGTTGACCTTTGAACTTAGTTTAGTCAGACTTCAATATTTCCCTTTAACACAGCCTTCAGGGCACATTTATGATCGGATCACTTTGAAACTTGGTATATGTGTTCCGTGTGACCTCTAGATGTAAGCTATTGCTTTTTTTTCATTTCCATAAAAAATTATTGTCGTTATCACCAACCTTTGAACTTACTGCATTTGTGCATCAACTTATCCCTTTTGCACTCTCTGCAGGGTATATTTATGAATTTCCATAAAAAACCCATTGCCACAAGCAATGACCTTCTACTTAGTGCATTTGTGCATCTTCCCTTGGCATGCCTCAGAGGACACATTCATTATCAGGTTCCTTTGAAACTGTGTATGCTTATGCAGGGTGACAAAGATAGGAGCTATTGATTTTCTTTTCTTTTCAATCAAAAACTGTTGCTGTTAGCAACAATCTTTGAATTTATTGCATTTATGCCTCAACATTCTTTGACATGGCCTACAGGCCACATTTATCATAGGATTGTTTTTGAACTTGGTGTGCTCATTAGGCAAGACCTTTAGATAAGAGTTATTGATAAGCTTTCATTTCTTTGAAAAAAGTTGCCATTTACAATAACCTCTAAACATACTGCATTTGTGTATCAACATTCTTCCTTTAGCCAGTCTTACAGTTTACATTTAAAAATGCATGGATTACTCTGACATTGTGCACACACAATGCTGTTATGTTGAAATTTCATCAAATAACATTGGTACCAAGGATCTTCAATTTTGCCATTTCATTTATAACATTTATAACTTACCAAGTTCAAGTTTGTCAAGTTGAGCTACAGAGTCATTGACACTATCAATTCAGGTAATGCATGGAAGTATCTTGAAATTTCAAATTCCAGTTCCTTTTAATTTTCGAATGGTATATTAATATCTGGTTTTACTGGGAGTTAGTACTTTCTAGAATACTTTTCAGAATTTGTCTAACAGAATCTGCAATGTCGAAATGTAATATGAAAAAAAAATACTCGTGATCTCTGAATGAAAATTTATTATTGAAACAATTGATCTGTTTTGATGCTGGAAACCACAGTGTACCAGGGCTTTATTAAATACCTTTTGGTAGGATGTTAAAGCTTTACATTCTTTGGATAATCATCACATTCAGCTTGGTATTTTGATTACATATTCTTTGTCAAAGCCAGTTCATGGTTTGAAAGCAGGTGGGTTGATGACGGAGTGGGTGGATGGCGATTTGGTAGCAGGTATGCATATTCAATTATTTAATTATTTCCAGCAATAACATTAGTACAATACATGTCCACCAAACTCAAGTGGTAGGTATATCTATCGGAGGAGAAGAACCACATCAACTTTCAGATTGTTTGTCAAAAGGTGAAGGTCACTATGACTAATTTATTAATTGTTATAATTAAATGAAGTGTTCTTGTTGAAAGTCTCAAATAAATTATAACAAAACCATCACTTTTTGGCAAGCTTTGACCACAAATTTTAATGAAGGAATCAGATATCACAAGCTGTGTCTTTGGAATAAAATTTCTTTTAAATTCTGCGCTACATGTACTTTAATATGGTATTAAATGGTTCTTGTAATCCATTTGGTAATGGGTTATACAAGTTTGGGAAAATTAATGTTGTAACTGTAAAAACAGTGTATGTAAATGTGTCAGGATAAAATTTATATGCTACTTAAGACATTATTCAGTGGTTCAGCAGTTAAAAATCTAAACATGTCCTTCAACTGTCGCCAATCTAACCACCATTGCTTGAGATTAGGCAGCAAACAAGCTGTCTTTGTTTATGATATCAGTCATCACTAAATCTTTTTTTGTATATTTGTACTATGTAAACCTTGCCATTCGGAAGTGCTAAAATAATTTCCCACCAACAAACACATCTTTTCTTCATTTGGGGCTATGGAAACTATTAAGTATCTCTACAGCTCTTTAACTATGTCACCATGTAGGAACCTGGAAACCAAATTTAATGTTTATTTGGGTAGGTTGATGCAAAATAATTTTTATTTTTATTCTTATTGGAGTTTAAAGACACTTTCTACAGCACCTTATGTCAGACGGTTTTATGGGTGCAGGAAGCCAGAGCACCCAGAGATAACCGCCAAGCAGCAGTGAGCAACTGTCAGACTCCCCAGTGTATTAACTCTGCACAAGCAGTTTGCATTGGTTGAAGACAAGTGCACCACTGACACACAGTACTCCTAAGCACACAGCTCCACTATGCCCCCATGCCATAACCAATGAGCCTCGGCACCCATTATTTTTATTGACACCTTTTGTGTGTGATTTTAGTTTACCTTCATCAGGGTTTTTTTAGTTTATCTGATTTTTTGTTTTTCCCTTACCCAACAATTTTTCTATTTCTTCAAATTTTATGTAAATTCAAAGAACTTAAATGCCACCAAATGCATTATTTCTGTGGAGTATTAATTATATGGGGACATAAAGCGTGATCTCAAATCTTTTGCACCCATTCCAACAATCATTTCAATTTATTTTATAAGCCTTGGTGTGTAATCATACCCCTTTATTTCATTGTTGTTGCTATTTTGGTATTGGCAAACTATCGGAAGTTGAGAGCAGTGCCTCATCACTGTGGTAGACAAGTTTTGTTTCACTGGTATGATATGACCCCTCTGCCACAGCCTGGAAAGCGAGTTTTCCAAAGTCATTACCATAAATATAAATGATCGCTAATTTTATCTTGCACTTGTGTCATAGTCATGATGACAAATTGTTTTAGTTCCAACTCCCCTGCAGCAACTGCATTGTGTCCTTGGGCAAGACACTTCACCCCCATTGCCTATGTGGGGGCACAGTGGCATTGTGTACCAAGGCATACTGCATGTCGATGGTGCACTTGTCTTCAACCAATGCTAACCCTGCTTGTGTGGAGTTAGTATGTTGGGGAGCCTGACAGTTACTCGCCATTGCTCGGTGGTTCTCTCCAGGTACTCTGGCTTCCTCCACCTGTAAAACTGTCTGGCATGAGGTGACCCTGGCAGTTGAAAGTGTCATTAAAACCCCAATAAATAAATAACTTTAGTTCTAACTCCAAAATGATCATCTGAAAACATTCCCATTCATTTCTTGAGTTTCTTCCAAAATACTGATGATTCTGTTATGTGAAACGCTGTTTGAATTTGGAAAGGTCACGCTTACAGTGTATCGTGTAAGGTCAATTTCATCAGCAAAATCAGTGCCATAATATAGATGCTGTCCTCATTCTAGAATGGGCCAGAGCCCCAAGTGTCAAGGTTCATATAAGCTACTTAGAATTTTGCTACTTGAATTCTTGAAATTTTTAGCTTAACTTGACATAGTCAAGATAAGCTATTGCCATCACGCGTGCGGAAGCTGTGAGTCTGTTAGTCTGTGAGTCTGTGACGTCTGTTCACATTTCCTTTAGCACGGGCTACACCCTGCAGTTCTTGTCTGATCGTCACGAAATTTCATATGCAGGTTTGGGGTCATGTCTAGATGAGAACGTCCCCTTTTGGTCGCGATCGGGCAACCGGTATGGCTGCCCGAGCCCAAAACCCGAAAACCATTAGCACAGTCTACAGGTCGTATTTATGAAGGGATTTCATTGTAACTTGGTAGGATGCCTCTGTATAGTGCCTAGACGAGAACGTCCCCTTTTGGGCATGATCTATCAACCGTGATGGCTGCCCAAGCCCGAAACCCAAAAACTTTTAGCACAGTCTGCAGGTCATGTTTAATGTGGAGGGATTTCATTGTAACGTGGTAGGATGACTCCTTATGATGTCTAGATGCGAATTTCCCCATTTGGGCATGATCTGCCAACCGTGATGACTGCCCGAGCCCAAAACCCGAAAACCTTTAGCACAGTCTACAGGTCATATTTATTGAGGAATTTCATTGTAACTTGGTGGGTTGACTTCATACAATGTCTAGATGAGAAAGTCCCCCTTTGGACGTGATTGGGCAACTGTGACGGCTACAGGAGCCCGAAGCCCGAAAACCTTTAGCACAGTCTAGAGGTCATATTTATGAAATGATTTCATTGTAACTTGGCAGGATGACTCCAAATAATGTCTAGATGAGAACGTCCCATTTTGATCGCGATCATGCAGCCTTGATAGGTGCCCGAGCCCAAAAAACTTTAGCATAGGCAAAAGGTCATATTTATGGAAGGATTTCATTGTAACCTGTTAGGTTGACTCCATATGATGCCTAGATGATGACATCCCCTTTCGGTCGTGATTGGTCAGTTGTGATGGCTACAAGCCCGAAAACCTTGAGCACAGTCTACAGGTCATATTTATGAAGGGATTTCATTGTAACTTCTTAGGATCACTCCAGATGATGCTCAGATGAGATTGTCCCCTATGGTTGCGATCATTCACCCATGATGGTTGCCCAAGCCCAAAGCCCAAAAACCTTTAGCACAGTCTACAGGTCATATTTATGAAGGGATTTCATTGTAACTTGGTAGGTTAACTTCATATAATGTCTAGATGAGAACGTGCGATCATTCACCCATGATGGCTGCCCGAGCCCGAAGCCCGAAAACCTTTAGCACAGTCTACAGGTCATATTTATGAAGGGATTTCATTGTAACTTGGTAGGTTAACTTCATATAATGTCTAGATGAGAACGTCCCCTTTTGGACATGATTGGGCAACTGTGACGGCTAAAGGTGCCCGAAGCCCGAAAACCTTTAGCACAGTCTACAGGTCATATTTATGAGGGGATTTCATTGTAACTTGGTAGGATGACTCCAAATAATGTCTAGATGAGAACGTCCCCTTTTGATCGCGATCATTCAGCCTTGATGGGTGCCTGAGCCCAAAAACCTTTAGCATAGGTAAAAGGTCATATTTATGGAAGGATTTCATTGTAACCTATTAGGTTGACTCCATATAATGCCTAGATAATGACATCCCCTTTTGGTCGTAATTGGTCAGCTGTGTTGGCTATAAGTGCCCGAAGCCCAAAAACCTTGAGCACAGTCTACAGGCCATATTTATGAAGGGATTTCATTGTAACTTCATAGGATCATTCCAGATGATGCCCAGATGAGATTGTCCCCTTTGGTTGCGATTATTCAACCATGATGGCTGCCCGAACCCGAAGCCCGAAAACCTTAAGCACAGTCTACAAGTCATATTTGTGAAGGGATTTCATTGTAACTTGGTAGGTTGACTTCATATAATGCCTAGATGAGAACGTCCCCTTTTGGACATGTTTGGGCAACTTTGACGGCTAAAGGTGCCCGAAGCCCAAAAACGTTTAGCACTGTCTACAGGTCATATTTATGAAGGGATTTCATTGTAACTTGGTAGGTTGACTCCAAATAAGGTCAAGATGAGAACGTCCCATTTTGGCCGTGATCATTCAGCCTTGATGGGTGCCCGAGCCCAAAAACCTTTAGCATAGGCAAAAGTTTATATTTATAGAAGGATTTTATTGTAACATTGTTAGGTTGACTCCATATAATGCCTAAATGATGACATCCCCTTTTGGTCGTGATTGGTCAACTGTGATGGCTACAGGTGCCCGAAGCCCAAAAACCTTGAACACAGTCTACAGGTCATATTTATGAAGGGATTTCCTTGTAACTTTGCAGGATCACTCCAGATGATGCCCAGATGAGATTATCCCCTTTGGTTGCGATCATTCAACCATGATGGCTGCCGAAGCCCGAAAACCTTTAGCACAGTCTAAGGTCATATTTATGAAGGGATTTCATTGTAACTTGGTAGGTTGACTTCATATAATGTCTAGATGAGAACGTCCCCTTTTGGACACAAGTGGGCAACTGTGACGGCTTCAGGGGCCCAAAGCCCGAAAACCTTTAGAACAGTCTACAGGTCATAATTATGAAGGGATTTTATTGTAGCTTGGTAGGATGACTCCAAATAGTGTCCAGATGAGAACGTCCCCTTTTGGTCACGATCATTCAGCCTTGATGGCTGCCGGAGCCCAAAAACCTTTAGCATGTCGTATTTATGGAAGGATTTCATTGTAACTTGTTAGGTTGACTCCATATAATGCCTAGTTGATGACATCCCCTTTTGGTCATGGTTGGTCAACTGTGATGTCTACAGGTGCCTGAAGCCCGAAAACCTTTAGCACAGTCTACAGGTCGTATTTATGGAGGGATTTCATTGTAACTTGGTAGGTTGACTTCATATAATGTCTAGATGAGAACGTCCCCTTTGGACGCAATTGGGAAACTGACGGCTACAGGGGCCCGAAGCCCGAAAACCTTTAGCACAGTCTACAGGCCATATTTATGAAGGGATTTTAATGTAACTTGATAGGATGACTCATTTTGGAATAATTTCATTGTAATTTTGTTGATATATGTTAACTGTGAGGGCCACATATATTAACTGTGAGGTCATATTAACCCACCCCTCAGATCTTTAGTACAGTGTACACCTCATATTATTTTTATCATAAACATAGCATACAGGGAACAGAAATGAACATATTCCCAATTATCACAATTCTTGTCTTATTTCATAATCCTTTCATAAACATTGAACATTATCCTTTTCATCAAACACAACACACAAGTTAAGCTACAGTGTCATTGACACTTTCATTGCACTATGTCATTGAGCTGACAATAGATATGTTATGTGGCACACCTTTGAACAGATCCTAGAGAACACACTTTCCAGTCATGGGTTAGTAGGTTATGTATCAGGTTTTCTTCAACACAGACTAATACATTTCAACACTTTCCTGTGGTAACCCTGGGAAGTGGCTCTGGTCTTGTTTACTGTGGTAGAACAGTTCTGCTTTCTGATGTTTGAGCAACCAATAATCATTGCCTAGGTTAATAGTTGTGAACAACTGGCATAATTTGACTTTATACTCAACCTACAGACCTGTTATTGCTGTAGATGCTGACTGCTACAAAACCCCAGTAAATGTTGAGCAGTATCAATATTTTATCGCACCTTGATAATATTACTGCAAACCACATAAGTCCCCACAAAGTAGATCTTCTGTTTCACAGGCCATTTTGGTGTAAATTTTTTCTTTGCCATCAAAAGTTCATATTTTTGGTTTGTTTTATGTTTTAGGCTTCATAAGCTACAGAATAGCAAGGGGGTAGTGTATTTCAACCCTTGAGTGAAAGAAGGCTTTGCAATACTAAAGCATTGCAAAGACTTATTGCACTCAAGAGACAAATTTATCAGTTTTATTAACTTGGGTCAAATATCAGACACAATCCATTTAATTTTTTTTAGCTCAACTTTGACGTAAGTCAAATTTGAGGTTATGCCATGGCCCGTTGTCCGTCTGTCCATCATCAATTCAATACGGCACGGGTTAGAGGCTGTATTTATGAACCGATCTTTACGAAACTTCTTGAGTACTTTTGTTATCACCGTGGGACAAGAACAAGTGTTTTTAGGTGTGGTCCAAAATTCAAGATGGCCACCAGCAGCCATTTTGTACCTTAGTTAGAGCAATCAGTTTTTTTTGTACAGAACTTCTGTATGAAAGTTCTAACTTGAATAAATTTTTGTATGAATTTTTAGTAACATCGAATACATCACATGTAATACAGGGGTTTTTTTCGTGCAGATATTATGCAAATTAGATGGACTTTTGATTTATTCAGTGCTACTTATACACAGTAAGTACACATGTCGGGCTAGGGGCTGTATTTTTTAACCGATCTTCACAAAACTTCTTGGGTACCTTTGTCATCACCTTGGGATGAGAACGCGTGTTTCTGGGTGTGGTCCAAAATTCAAGATGGCTGCCAGTGGCCATTTTGTACTGAAATTAGGTCCAATCAGTTTTTTGTACACAACTTCTATGCAGCTCAGGCTGGAGGCTGTATTATGAACCGATCTTTATGAAACTTCTTGGGTACCTTTGTTATCACCTTTGGACGAGAACGAGTGTTTTTGGGTGCAGTCCAAAATTCAAGATGGCTACCGGTCACCATTTTGTACCAAAATTAGGTACAATGAGTTTTTTGTACAGAACTTCCATATGAAGGTTCTGATTTGAATAAATTTTTGATTGAATGTTTAGTAACATGGAATACATCACATATAATACAAGTTTTTTTCTCGTGCAGAAATTATGCAAATTAGATGAACTTTGATTGATTTATTCAGTGCTACTTATACATAGTAAGTGCACATGGCATATGGCTCGGGCTAGAGGCCGTATTTATGAACCGATGTTCATGAAACTTCTTGGGTACCTTTGTTATCACCTTGGGACAAGAACGAGTGTTTTTGGGTGTAGTCCAAAATTCAAGATGGCTGTCGGTGGCCATTTTGTACCAAAATTAGGTACAATCAGTTTTTGGTGCAGAACTTCTATATGAAGGTTCTGATTTGAATAAATTTTTGAATGAATGTTTAGTAACATGGAATGCATCACATATAATATGGGTTTTTTTCTCGTGCAGAAATTATGCAAATTAGATGAACTTTGATTTATTCACTGCTACTTACACACAGTAAGTGCACATGTCACTACGGCTCGGGCTAGAAGCTGTATTTATGAACCGATCTTCATGAAACTTCTTGGGTACCTTTGTTATCTCCTTGGGACAGGAACAAGTGTTTTTGGGTGCCTTTGTTATCACTGTGCTATGAGAACAAATATTTTTGGGTTCAGTCAGACCCACTCTGGGACTCAATGATTTCTTTTCTAGTTTATCATCTAACTGTCGCCCACCTTTACAATACTTTACCTATACATTTGTTACAGGCTATGGTCAGCATTTATGTACAGACCATTACAATACTTTATATGTACCTTTGTTATCAGGACATTACCAAGATGTGTGTCATTTCTGTGTCACATACTATACATGTACATTTCTTACACAAGTTGAGCTACAGTGTCATTGACACTTTCATTTTAGTTTGCATTGGTTATAAAAAGAGAGCATGCAGCAGCCAAAATGACCATGTGGAAGGACCTGAGAAACAGCCTCATAACTTTCTTAGGCCTAATAATATTCCTAATCACTCTTTCAATCAATTGTCTTCCCTCTTGAGAACCCCAGGGGATAGAGCAGTGCTTTATTACTGTGGTAAACATGTTTTTGTTCACTGATATAATAGGACTTATTGACCAATACCTGGGGTACAAGTCATCTAATGCGAGCAAATTTGGTTTAAATGATGAGCTAAACTTGACCAGTGGGGTGAGAGTTAGATGAATAACTGATTTCAGCTTTACAGAAGTGTTGAAATTTTATTTTCTGTAAAATTACAAGGAAATGGTGTGGAAGACCATTTCTCTGCAACATTGTAGAAATAATAGATACTTCAATCAATAATGCTTTTGTTTATTTGCTTTTTTATTGGGGTTTAACAATACTTTCACCAGTCAGATTCATATTGTGTTGGACAGTTTACAGGTGGAGGAAGCCACAGTACATGGAGAGCCACCGAGCTGTGGCAAGCAACTGTCAGAACCTCCAACTCACTAACCCAGTGCAATCAGAGGCAGGTGCCCCAAAGTGTAGTATGTCTTCAGTACACAGCTCCACCATGACCTGAATAAAGCTTTTAGATATCCATTTGTTTTTTGTTATGCCCCACGACCTCCGAATGAGGATTATTTATTATTTATTGATGTTTAAGGTCACATATTTATGCACAATGGCTAATCATGACCATGACAGTTTTATGGGTGGAGGAAGCCGGAGTACCCGGAGAGAACCACCGAGCAACGACGAGCAGCTGCCAGCTCCCCAACATCGTAACTCCGCACTGCAGCACAGGCAGGATTAGATTGGTTGAAGACATGCATACCATCGACGTGCAGTACGCCTTAGTACACGGCGTCATCATGCCCCCACGCGGGCAATGGAGATGCAGTGTCTTGCCCAATGTTACAACGTGGTTGCCGCAGGTGGGATTCAAACCGAGGACCACTCGGCTTGCAGCCTGCACCTCTACCTACTGAGCCACCGCACTCCCGAAGGAGGATTCGGGGGTATCTAGTGAAGTTCCCCCGTCCATCTGTCCATTTGTCCATCCATGCATACATCCATCTGTCTGTCTGTCTGTCTGTCCGTCCGTCCGTCCGTCCGTCCGTCCGTCCGTCCGTCCGTCCGTCCGTCCGTCCGCCCGTCTGTCCGTCCGTCCGTCCGTCTGTCTGTCCGTCCAAATGTTTTGCATTGTAATTTAAAAGCACTTAGTCGGATTTGCATCTGTTGTGGTATGCTTATAGATCCACATGGGGGAACGGATAAGCACTAGAAACAGGTTCTGTCCAATAATTTTTCCCAGAGTTATGGCCCTTTTTCAACTTAGACAATTTTTCTCAACCTCTGTATTGTATTCACTGCATGTTGAATTTGAAAACTACTTATTTGATCAAATAAAAAATTTTGAGAGGTTACTTGTGGATGACAAGACAATGCTTCCTTTCAGTTTTGTTCCAGCCAGCCAATTCAATATGGCCACCATGGCATTATGACACTGTCATGGGCATTTGCTATGCTTCGTGTTGCTCTTGTTAGCTCACCTGACTGAAAGGATGAGCTATAGTGATCACTCACCATCTGTCGTCCGGCATCCGTTGTCCGTGAACATGGTATTTGCACCTGTTTCTCCTAAACTGCTGAACCAATTTTAGTTATATTTAAGGTGATTGCTTGTTCTGACATCGCTTTTTAGCCCGACTGTTTACAGTAAGGGGTATAGTAATGACTTTTGTCCATCCGTCCATCCGTCTGTCCATCTGTCTGTCTGTCCGTCTGTTAACATTTAGAGTTTTTGGTTAAAGTTTGTGGTTAAAGTTTTTTACTGAAGGTTCAAGTGTTTTTTTTTTTTGTTTTTTTTTCTCTTTTCCTGTTCAGTTGACATTTGGAGTTTTGGTTAAAGTTGTGGTTAAAGTTTTTTATTCAACCTTCAGGTACAGGCTATACCCGGTAGTTCTTGTCTGATCGTCACGAAATTTCATATGCATGTTTTAGGTCATGTCTTCATGAGAACGTCCCCTTTTGGTCATGATCAGTCAACCGGTATGGCTGCCCGAGCCCAAAACCCGAAAACCATTAGCACAGTCTACAGGTCGTATTTATGAAGGGATTTCATTGCAACTTCATAGAATGCCTCTGTATAATGCCTAGATGAGAACGTCCCTGTTTGGGCATGATCTGTCAACCGTGATGGCTGCCCAAGCCCGAAACCCAAAAACTTTTAGCACAGTCTGCAGGTCATGTTTAATATGGATGCATTTCGTTGTAACTTGATACGATGACTCTGTATGATGTCTACATGAGAATTTCCCAATTTGGGCGTGATCTATCAACCGTCACAACTGCCCGAGCCCAAAACCCGAAAACCTTTAGCACAGTCTACAGGTCATATTTATGGAGGGATTTCATTGTAACTTGATAGGTTGACTTCATATAATGTCAACATGAGAAAGTCCCCTTTTGGACGTGATTGGGCAACTTTGACGGCTACAGGTGCCCGAAACCCGTAAAACCTTCAGCATAGTCTACAGTCATATTTATGAAGGGATTTCATTGTAACTTCGTAGGATCAATCCACATGATGCCCAGATGAGAATGTCCCCTTTTGGTTGTGATCATTCAACCATGATGGCTGCCCTAGCCCAAAGCCCGAAAACCTTTGGCACAGTCTACACGTCATATTTATGGAGGGATTTCATTGTAACTTGATAGGTTGACTTCATAATAATGTCGACATGAGAATGTCCCCTTTTGGGCAACTGTGACGGCAACAGGGGCCCGAAGCCTGAATACCTTTAGCACAGTCCACAGGTCATATTTATGGAGGGATTTCATTGTAACGTGATAGGTTGACTTCATATAATGTCTAGATGAGAACGTCCCCTTTTGAGCAACTTTGACGGCAACAGAGGCCCGAAGCCCGAAAACCTTTAGAATATTCCACAGGCCATAATTATGAAGGGATTTCATTGTAGCTTGGTAGGGTGACTCCAAGTTTGTGGTTAAAAACCCAAACAAACACCACCACCCCCTACCCCAATTAGGCTTTTTTTTTCTTCTTTTCTGCAATATGCATTTTGAACTATTTACAGTCACTACATGCAGAACCTTTTTTTAAACTTACGTACCATCCCCCCCCCCCCCCCTTCCGCTAGGGGGCCAATTAGGCACTTTTTGTCCTTTCGTCAAAAATGCTGGTTTACAGTTTTGGTTAAAAACCCAGACAAGCACCACCGCCCCCCCCCCCCCTCCCCCCTCCCCCCCAATTAGGCATTTTATTTTTTTTATTTCCTCCGATATGCATTTTGAACTATTTACAGTCACTACATGCAGAACCTTTTCTAAAGTTTGTGGTTAAAAATTCGGACAGACCCCCCCCCCCCCCCCCCCCCCCCCCCCCCCCCAATTAGGCATTTTTTTTTCCTTTCCTCGAATATGCATTTTGAACTATTTACAGTCACTACATGCGGAACCTTTTCTTAAACTCACGTAACCCACCCCCCCACCAACACCCCCACCCCACCCACCGGGGGGCCAATTAGGCACTTTTTTTTTTCTTTCGTCAAAAATGCAGTTTTACAGTTTGGGTTAAAGTTTATGGTTAAAAACCCAGACAAACACCACCCCCACCCCCACCCCCATGGTGCCAGTTAGGTTTTTTTTTTTTCTCTGCTCAAAATGCATTCTGAAGGATTTAGACTGACCACATGTGGAAAAAAAAATGGACTCCCCTAACACACCCCACTCTCCCCACCCCTCTCCCCCCACCCCACCTCCTCCTCACCCAGGGCCATTCATGCAATTTTTTTTTTTTGGTACAAAATGCATTTTTAGCCTGACAATAGTCAGGGCTATAGTCATGACTTTCGTCCATCCATCTGGTTGCAAACAATTGGTTTCCAACTGATTACTCCAGTTTGGATTAATTTATTTGTGTTCATCCAAAGAAGTTGATATGTGTGTTTTCCAGCTAGTAATACAGGCCAGGTTTCAATATAGGTTCCACAACTCCAGCCCCCCCCCCCCCCCCCCCCCCCCCACACACACACACACACACACAAACGTGTCACTTAGGCAATTATTCAAAATGCATTTTGAAGGATTGGGAGTTATTACATGCAAAAAAGAAAATTGACTCATGTAGCCCAACATTGCTTCATGTACTGCATCTTTAATCCTTTACCTAACACAAGTTGAAGCCAACAGTTCAAATTATTTTTCTGAAACATCAGATTTTTTCATTTTTTATTTACTTCTAACCATGGCTTATTACTCCTTATTGGAACAAGCTCATCAAGTTTGTCCCATTAATATTAAGGTCATGAGGTATGTTTTGAAGTAGAGAAATGAAAAAATAAAATTTGAATAGCAAATTTTGTATATCACGAGTGCAGATATGGCAGATTCGTTAGGTAAACTGTTAACAAAAAATGGCTCCGACTATTTTGCATCTAAGCATTGCCATTCCTGGGACAGTCGGGCTGCATGTGTGACATCACTCTAGTTGTATTTTTAGCTCAACTTTGACATAGTCAAATTTGTTAGCTCAACTTTGACATAGTCAAATTTGAGGTTATGCCATGGCCCGTCTGTCCGGCATCAACAATTCAATATGGCTCGGGCTTGAGGCCGTATTTATAAACCGATCTTTATGAAATTTCTTGGATACCTTTGTTATCACCGTGGGATGAGAACGAGTGTATTTGGGTGCGGTCCAAAATTCAAGATGGCCACCAGCAGCCATTTTGTACCGAAATTAGTGCAATCAGTTTTTTGTACAGAACTTCTGTATGAAAGTTCTGATTTGAATAATTTTTGTATGAATGGTTAGTTTCTTGGAATACATCACATATATTTAATATGGGTTTTTTACTGGTGCTAAAATTATGCAAATTAGATGAACTTTGATTTATTCAGTGCTACTTATACACAGTAAGTGCACATGTCAATACGGCTCGGGCTAGGGGCAGTATTTATGAACCGATCTTCACGAAACTTCTTGGGTACCTTTGTTATCACCTTGGGATGAGAATGAGTGTTTTTGGGTGCGGTCTGAATTCAAGAATGCTGCGGGCGTGCCATTTTATACAAAAATTAGGTGCAATCAGTTTTTTTTACAGAACTTCTAGGACGACATTTGTTATCATCATGGGACGGTAACGAGTGCTTTTGGTGTTGTTTGGGGAGGGAGAGTAAACATTAGCACAACCCAGTTTTCTGTTTCCAATGAGAAAAATAAAACCTCACCCATGGAAACCCTGAACTAAAGATAAAAAAGTCAAATACTTATATTTTAAGAAGGACTGGACAAATATTTATTAATTATTAGGGAATCAACCGTAGAAGCATTTGAATCAAACAGGCCAAAACAGTTGCTAACATTTGGCTTATGATGCAGCATACAGGGATCCCCATTGTAACATTAACCCCATGGAGATTTCTTTTCTAGTTTAGCATCTAACTGTCACCCACCTTTACAATACTTTACCTGTACATTTGTTACAGGCTATGGTCAGTATTTATGTCCAGACCTTTACAATACTTAACATGTACCTTTGTTATCAGGTCATTACCTAGATGTGTGTCATTGCTGTGTCACATACTATACATGTTTGTACATGTCTTACAGAAGTTGAGCTACAGTGTCATTGACACTTTCATTTTCAAATCAACTTGCCCATCCTCATAGGGGGTTAGGGAAATTCCACAAAACTTCTTACAAAATCTGTTTTCTCATGAACCAGTGGGTACAATGACTTGATATTTGGTATGGAGCTTCCTTTTGAGATGTAGACTCAAGTTTGTTCAAATGATGTTCGTGTATCAATATTTGCCTTTGTAATGGGAGATGCAAGATTTTTGGCCCCACCCCAAATTTCTATTTTCTGAACCAATGGTCCGATTTGAACCAAATTTGACATGGGGTATTATTGAGGCATAAGTATTTGATTCATGCCAAAAAATGTTTTTGTGTTTCCCTGTGAGAACCCCTGGAGCTAAAAAGAGAAATATTTTCAAATGCCCATATTTCCCAAACCATTCGAAACAGAGAACTGTTATTTGGTATGAAGCATCCACAGGACCAGTTGAATTGAACGGTAAAACAAATTTGCCATCGGTTATGCTGGAGGGGTGCGGGGGGTGGGGGGGGGGGGGAGGTGTCAGATACAAGTGTGTTAAATTAAAGTCCCTTGGTTCATATTTGGGCTCAATACAGGAGCCCAAATTTTTAACATATGGGCAATGATCTTTAAAAAATCTTCTTTAGATCCACCAGTCAGAATACTTTGATATTTGGTATGCAACATCGTTAGGAGAGTTGGATTCAAGATTTTCAAATTGAGTGCCTGGGTTAATATTTGGTTTCCCCATAGGAGCCCGAATTTTAACTTAGTGCAATATGAGTGGATTTCTTTAAAAATCTTCTTCAGATCCAAAAGTCAGAATACTTTCATATTTGGTATACAACATTTCTAGGTGGGTAAGATTCATGTTGTTCGAATCGGGTCCCTGGGTTAATATTTGGGCTCCCTATGAAAGCCCGAATTTTGACTTAGTGCAATATGAGGGAATTTCTTTAAAAGTCTTCTTCTCCAGAACCATCTCTTAGAATGTTTTGATATTTGGTATACAACATCTTCATGGGGGTCAGATTCAAGTTTATTCAAATCGAGTCCCTGAGTGAATATTTGGGCTTTTTATGGGAGCCTGAATTATAACTTAGTGCAATATGAGGGAATTTCCTTAAAAATCATTTTCTCCAGATCCACCAGGCAGAATGCTTTTGTATTTTGTATATAACATCTCCAAGGGGGTGAGATTCAAGTTTCTTCAAATCGGGTCCCTGGGTTAATTTTTGGGTCCCCTATGGTAGCCCAAATTTCAACTTAGTGCAATATGAGGAAATTTCTTTAAAAGCCTTCTGCTTCAGATCCCCCATTCAGACTGCTTTTACATTTGGTACACAGCATCCTTGTGGTAGAAGGGAAGGGCTTAGACTCAAGTTTGTTCAAGGTAAGTTCCTAGGTTGATATTACTGGAAATCAGGGCATTATTTCTGTGGTAGCATCCCAGTACTAGACAAAAATCATGTGGCATGGACACCAGAGTTATAAATAATTAAATAACTTCATTCCTCTGTAGTGTTAACTAGCTATAGATGTAATTAAATCTGTAATTAAATCCTTTTTTAAAAAAATACTGTAAGGTGTGCGCCTCGGGCCCCATTGGGCCTCTTGTTAAAGTATGATTTTTCTCAATATCTGAAATACAAATATAAGAATTTCAGTTGATTTCAGCTTTCTTGGATTAATAATGCCTGCTTAACCCTTGACCTAACATGAAAAGCAGACGACACCTGCAAACAAAATTATTGAATAATCTTTTTCATTTTTTGTGTGAAAAACATAGCTTATGATCCCTCCTCATTGGAATAAGCTCATTCCAATGAGGTGTTATAAGCTATGTTTTTCAGAGAAAAAATAAAAAAATATGACTCTTGTGAATAATGTTGGCTGGTTTGACCATTACGTTGGGTAAAGAGTTAACTTGTGTTGTGGTCATGATACATTCATTGAATCTTAAAGTGACCCTAAACACAATCAACATAAGCAATTAATTTCCTTGATTTTTCTTGAAGAGACATTTGTTACATATTTCAACGGTTTCTTACAGTACGGATGCTGTGGACTGGTTACTTTCCACAGTTGAGCAATATTTCCACGGATGCAATAATATTAGATTCCAAATACTAACACTAATTACAGGACTTGATTATTGAAGCCTTGTGTACAACCTGGTGCTTCATTAATTAAAATTTTGCTAATGATGATTTTTATTAGCTTAATGGTAAACGCATGTGTGGACATCACTGCCCACATGCAGATTATGACCAATCTGACCAGTCCACAGCGGCTACTTTGTAACCTTTTAACCCTTTACCCAACGAATCGGCCACATCCGCCTGCGTAATATGCAAATTCAGCAGCTTTAAAAATATTATTTTTCAAAAACTTTCAACAAAACCATATCATGTGACACCTCGTTGGAACGAGCTCGTCGAGCTTGTTCCAATGAGGGGTCGCATGATATGGTTTTGTTGAAAGTTTTTGAAAAATTTAAAAAAATTATATTTAAAATAATTAATTTTGATATCGTCTGCGTTGGGTAAAGGGTTAACTGAATCACTTGCCTGTATTCAGCCTGGGAAGGTTTTTTTGCTGCATGCAGAAAGCTTGATTTAAAAAATACACATACACTACACAAGCCTGCTGTGAGATTTTATTGGGAACAAATTTCTGATTGATTCCATGTGTAGGAGCTATAAAATAATTTTCAGGCATTTATGGACATTTGATTCCTGTGTAATTGTCTTAATGATACTTAACAGGTATGCTGTTGCAATTATATTTATTCCAGACACATAATTAGAGATTTCATTTATGATTATTTGATTCTTTGCTCATTATTCCCACCTGACTACAAGGAGTTTCTGTTAGATTTTAGTAATGTGTAAATAGTTTTTTTGTCAGTTATTGGGGAAAATCTGCAGAAGATTGAGATGACTGAAATTTATCATACAAGATGTGTCTTGTTTTATAACGCTCAAAGAATGATGAGTAGGTTATGTATTTCTACTTCTGTAGAATTTGTAGATGGTTGGATGTGGCCTGTAAGCTTTTGTACAATAGGTCTGCTTTAGTATAATAAATCTAATGTACATGTATTTAGAAAGTTCACTGGGGTAATGAAAACAAACGAGTAAACTCAGTATTTAATGAATGTACATAACCCCTGTTGGAACTCTGGGAAGAGGAGCAGTGGTTGTTTACTGTGGTAAATAAGTTCTGCTTTACTGATAAAATAGGATAATGTAGATAATGCCTGGGATGGATGTCCTGTAAGGTATGCAGCTTAGGTATAAACACTTTGCTAAACTTAACTTCATATCTATGTAGCAATCATGATATAGTCAATAAGCTATAAAAGCTCAATAAGCTTTGTCAAACAAGACTAAATTGATTAACCCTTTGAGTCCTAGTGGTATCTTCCATATCAGTTCAGTGGCTGCAATGGGAAGAGTCCGTATTCTTTATTTGGGGGTAGACCAATTAATATTGATTGGTCTACACTACACCTTCACTCAAAAGTCAACCAACTTAATGAAATTATGAAGTATCATGTTAATGGGCTGGAAAAACAGCCTCTGGGGTTCAAAGGGTTAAATTCCTTGTGTTGGGGGAAGAAATTGTTGCTTGAAATTTCTGTTTTTTGATACCAGTGTGCAAAGGATTATGTGTGGTCCAGTGTACTTGGATCTGCTTGAAGCTTTGAGGTAGGTGAGGATGAGTACTGTGTCCCAAGGCAGTGGTTCCACAGAAAACTAAATGCTATTATATTGGGCACTGCTGGAAAGTGCTTAAAAATTCCAATTTGTTAACTTATCTTTGAAAGGAAATGGAATGTTTCGTTTTAAATGCATCTACCAGTATAGACAGGGGACGGTTGGTAGTGCGATTTTCATTAGGCACTTTGTCCTGAGAAGTTTCTGATTTTTGCATCTCTTTGTTTGGTGTGAAACATGTCACAGTTTATGGATATTTGTGTCAGCCAGGTGGCCTTTGGAAAACAATCCAGTCCAGGGTGAGGTAATTATTATCGTACAGCTATTAAGTAGCGAATAAGTTAATGTTAATGTCAACAGTGTAGTTATTTGAAATCCAGTTTTAAAAAAGCATTATTTACATTATTTGCAGACAAAAATAAAGTTCTACATTGTTATGTTTACTTTTTTGAGAATTTATTCTTGAAGAAAACCATAAAAGGGTTGTGTTTTATCAGTGACAGATTTCCTGTAATTAACAGGCAAAACAGAGTCTTTCTGGCACCATCTTTCCAAAATGTCATTATTCATCCCACAATTTAAAGTTAGTCTTGTGATTACCACATGCTGTACACCACTGATTAGACTGGAAGTTATTCTTTTGAAATATTCCATTCACAAGAAAGAATTTTGGTATCTAATTATCATTTATTTACTTTCTTTTCAGTGCTGTGGTGGTTTTATCATAACTTTACATATCAAAGCTGTTGGTGTACTATCTTTGCAATATGCATAGCAGCATAGAGTGATTCATTGCCTGAACACCCAATGGATCGATATTGCCCCATAACGTTAGTTGAAAGTCCAGTAGAAACTTGATGACCCAATAAACAAATTTTCAATATATAGATCACAAAACAGATTTGCAGAATGGGTTGTCAAGTTTTCACTGGATGAACAGGTAAGGGTATGATAAGATGACCTCTTGCTGGATAGTCAAGTTCTAAATCACCCTATGTGCACTTTCCTGGTATTTTATCTCAGATGGAAACTGCTGCCACCTTTCGTTCTTGTTATGAGTATCAGTTATTAGCTCACCTGACTGAAAGTCAGGGTGAGCTATTGTGATCACTCACTATCCGTCGTCTGATGCCCATCATCTGTGAACATGGTGTTTACGTCTTTTCCTCCAAAAACGCTGAACCAATTTAAGTGAAATTTGAGATGATTGTTTGTTATGACATCGCATTTTGATTTTGTTCAAATCAAGTTGCCCTACCCTCGGTAGGGCCACGCCCAAAAAATGTGCCTAAATCTTAAAAAATCTTCTTCTCATGAACCAGCATTAGGAGAGACTTGATATTTGGTGTGTAGCTTCCTTTTGAGGTGTAGACTCAGATTTGTTTAAGAGAAGTTCGTAGTTCTCTATTTGCCATCGTTATGGGAGCGGCAAGAATTTTCGTCCCGCCCAAAATTTCTATTTTCCAAACCGAGAAGCTGATTTGAACCAAATTTGACATGAGGGCTTATTGGGTCATAAGTACCCAATTTATGCCAAAAAATGTTCCTGTCGCCCCATGGGAACTGCACGAGCTAAAAATAAAAAAAAATTTAACGCCCATATCTTCAAAACTACATGGTACTGAGAATTCTTATTTGGTGTGAAGCTTCCTTAGGACCAGCAGAATGGAATGGTCCAATTAAATTGCTATCAGTTTTATCGTAGGGTACTTTTTTCGTGACACTGAAAAAATGCTGAGTCGGCATTTTTTAACACTCTGGGTAATGGGGAAAACATTTAAATCTCTTCGTCTCCCAAACCACTGCTCCAAAAGCTTTCAAATTTTACATATAACATCTTTCGAAGATTGTTTCACAGCTTTATTGAAATCAAATCCCCGGGTCCATATTTGGGCTCTCTGTGGGAGCCCAAATGTTTAAATTAGTGCAATATGAGGAATATCTTTAAAAATCTTCTTCAGATCCACCAATCAGAATCTTTGGATATTTGATATACAGCATCCTTAGGGGGTTGAGATTCAACTTGTTCAAGCCAAGTCCCTGGGTTTATATTTGGGCTCACTGTGGAAGCCCAAATTATAACTTAGTTCAAAATGAGGAATTGTCTTTAAAAATCTTTTGCAGATCTAGCAGTCGGAATGTTTTGATATTTGGTATGCAGCATCCTTGGGGGAGGGGGGGGGGGGGGATTCAAGTTTGTTCAAGCCAAGTCCCTGGGTTCAAATTTGGGCCCCCTGTGGGATCCCGAATTATAACTTAATTCAATATGAGGAATATTCTTTAAAAATCTGTTCAGAAATTTTTTATATTTGGTATAAGCTTTTATTAGGAGGGCAGATGCAACTTGTTCAAATCCATTCCCTGGGTTGATATTTAGGCTACCATGTCAGGTGAGCACCCTCAGGCCCTCTGGGACACCTTGTTTTACTTTTAACTGGTAGAGTGCAGGAAGCCTATATTTGGACATTATTCTGTAATGTGGACACTATAACATAGTGGTTTCATATTCTGTCCAAAGTATGTGCTTCATATTATCTTCAAAATGAAATCATTTTGTCTGTATGGATTTGTTTTATGATTGATGGGAGAGTGCCTGAATGCACACTACCATAAATCATAGCAAGGCAAAGACAAAGTGAAAAAACTTTGATGATCACACATAATTTAACACTCTACCAATTTTAATAACTTTGACTGTTCATACCTTTCAAGAAAATATCTAGGAAATTCACTTTGTGCATCTCAATTTTCATTTTTGTATTTATTTGTGTCTTCAACTGTAACCTCAATAACAATTTCTCTTATATTTCCATGTATACTTACCTTTTTCTGTTGTGACAGAAGTGAATCTTTCAGAGATACTTTCATTGTTTTACTCATGAAATTCTGTCATGTGACAAACTCAGGGGAATATTTTTCAACACATGCCAGCTCCAAATGTGATTAACAAAATAAATATTTATTTATTTATTGATTCATTTTTAAGGTCACATATTTATGCACAATGGCTAATCATGACCGTGACGGTGGAGGAAGCCGGAGTACCTGGAGAGAACCACAGAGCAACGACGAGCAGCTGCCAGCTCCCCAACATCGTAACTCCGCACTGCAGCACAGGCAGGGTTAGATTGGTTGAAGACATGCGTACCATCGACGTGCAGTACGCCTTAGTACACGGTGTCATCGTGCCCCCACACAGGCAATGGAGATGAAGTGTCTTGCCCAAGGACACAACGCGGTTTCCGCAGGTGGGATTCGAACGCTCCCAACAAAATAAATAAAAATACTCAGAACAGACCTTGTATATTTATTGGGGTTTTAGAAACATTCAAAAGTCAGTTATATCAGGCTGGCCAGTTTGCAAGTAAAGGAAGGCAGAGTACCTGAAAAGAACCAGGAGTCGAAATGCAAAGGAAAATTGTTTTTGGTTCATGCATCAATAGCATTTAGTGGTGCAGGCTTTTCAAAAATGTAGTCAGGGTTTCACTATATTGTTAATTTCTAAATGAACTCTTTTACTTTGGGTTGTTCTCTGGACAAAAGAAGCTGTGGATTCTTTGACTTTGTATAAACCTTGATGGTAGACAATGGAGAATGCAGTATGTTGTTGTTATCTGACAATCTCCCAGCTGTTGTGACATTCATAGTGGGCCAGTGTCACAGAATACAGAAGCAGATTACATTTCCTCTGTAACTGATAGCAACAAATGTCAAACCATTCATGTGTTTTAATCAAAATAACATGTGTCTGTGTCAGAAAATAAAACATCCCAATAGATTACAGATCAACCACCAGCACCAAGAGCGGAAATCACTTCTAGAATGTCTAGCCTGTGATACTTTTCCAGTGGTGTGTGTTTTCTATATTAAAAGACCTTGACAAGTGAAACAGAATTAACATCTCTTTTGAAAGAAATGAACCTGATTGTTTGTTTGTTTGTGTGAGTTTGAATGTTTTTCCTTTCCTCAAACACATAGCTTTTGACCTCTTGTTCAAATGTTGCAGTCATAAGCTCTGTGTTCAGACAAAAATAAAAAGACATAATTAGACCCCCTCCTTCATTCCAGTTCCTCCACCACAGAATGAATTCTTCCTTGTGCTTGATTATGTGCAAGCCTTTTTTTGGCCACTTCATCCCATTAAAAATTGCACTCAAAAGAAAAATATGTGCATTACTGATAAGAATTTTCATGCATACTTTACCAGTTGAAATGAGTTGTAGGAATACTCTAAACTAAATTGTCATCCCATCTTCGTCTGTTATTATTATTCCCAGAATGCACATGTTTCTCAAAGAGCTTCCCAAGAAATGATCTCAAGACTTGGAAATACCAACAAAGAAAAATTGTTACCAAAAATTTTCTTGTGGTTATTCAACAGCATATATCAATCAGCTGCTAATTTACCACATCAACATGAGAAAGTGCATTTCTGAATTTAAGACAAAATATTTAGATGCCGGGATAGCCCCAGAGATCTTGGTTATGCCTGATTTCAACAAAATTTCCCTGCGGAAGACCTCTGGAGTCAATCCAACCAATAGAAGACTCATTCTCCCCTGCCCAGCATTCTCATTGTACAGTATACCTGTGGCATGCCTTGTCAGTAATTTTCATCTTCCCACATCCTAATGTGTGGTCCTGTGAAGCTTCGATACTTGATTTGGTTCGAAATGCTCCTGATGAATCAATTTGAGCCATGTTGATTGCAAAGTTTCCAATTCATTGATGTTCTCGAAATCCTACCAAGTGTTTCCTCATGAACTCTTCTTCTGTCAGCAGGTCTGCTGCACAGCAGACCTGTTGATAGAAGAGTTCAAGGAAATTCTGTTTCCGTAACTACTTTGATGGTCTGTGGTATTCTGCTTTTTTGATTGCCTGATCCAAACAGATGATTCACCATTGAATACAATACTTGGTTGGCGACTGGCAGTATTTATACTGTTCCCCATGGAAGTACTGTTTTAAATGGTAAAATAGGACCCAGAACCAATGACTGGGGTGGAAGTCCTGTAAAGGGAGCTGCATGGGTATAAACAATAGGCTAAACTCGACTCCATGCCTCTGTTGTGGTAATGATATAGCCACAGATGCTGAATGTCATATTAAACACCAATAAATAAAGTATGTTAATATTTACAGTTGTAAGAAGGTGCAATATTTACAAGTTGAAGAGCCATGAGATTCAGGTCGATTTGAAACCAACCCTCTGCCTGATCTGATTTGGGATTCGATTCGACTTGAAATTTGAGATTCACAGGGCACTACCCTTTTGCCAGTCATCCTACCTTCGGCCCTGTGCATTTGTTATTTGCTGTCAATGAAATGCTGTTGTGTGATACACTGTTGTAAAAGGCTTTCTGGGTGAAGGTGGGAAACAAGCCTGGAAATAAGCAGACTGTCATCTGCAGAATAAGATCCCCAGAGGGTGAATTTGGTGATGCTACCATGCCCTTAAGCCTAAACAGAAAGAGGTACCCAGAGGATAAATTGGCCCACTGTATGGGATAGCATCAGCAAATTGCTCCTCTGGGGACCTCCATGACAGATTGCTTATTTACAGGCTTGGTGGGAAAGGTATTGATGGATTAGAACTGGTAACTACCTGTTCTGCCTTCCTCTTATTCCTTCTCCCTCTATCCAGGCCCCAAAGTATTGGACTTCTGGCACTTTATTGAAGGGCTCTAACTTGTTTCTTTGCCCCAGATTTATGGATCCTGACTGCTTCAGGTGGGGACCAATAAAGACGTTGTCCTCTCATGAATCTATTACCCCAACCCAAAGGAGGTTGTAGTGGAGTTCTCTCAAAGTCCACTACTTGTAGTTACTACCATTGCTAACTTCATAACTCTTAGACAATTGCTTTGTTAGCCTTCAAGCCTGTTATTGGCTTTTCAATCTCGGATGGAAATTTCATTAGAACAGTAATTAGCAGCCTTCACACTCTTCAGTCAGAGTTATGAGTGATAGGAAATGAGGGTAGCACCACAATTTAAGCTGCTAGAGAGTGTTGACTCACATTACCAATCTATACTATACTAATACTCTACTCTATTCTACTCTGCATATCGCCTATGTCAAGCAGGAAATTCTATACTATACATATTGCCTATGTCAAGCAGGAATTACTAGACTATTCTATACGTATTGCCTATGTCAGGCAGGAATTATTATACTATACTATACTATACTATACTATACTATACTATACTATACTATACTATACTATACTATACTATACTATACTATACTATACTATACTCCCTGCAGGAACCCTGAGAAGTACTGTGCTATACTATACACTATACTATACTATACACTATACTATACTATACACTATACTATACTATACACTATACTATACTATACACTGTACTATACTATACTACACTATACACTATACTATACTAGTGTTGGGGGATTATGAAATTTTTCCTCTGTTTCAGTTTCCACTCGTTTTTTTAAAAAAAGAGTTGACTCCTGTTTCGTTTTTTTTTTTTTTTTTTAAAGAAAAGCATAAGTATAAAACACTGTAAACAGTTTTTTTCCCAAATATTAGTTGCAGTGAATGTTCAGAGTGCAAGTACCATTCTCTCTCTCTCTAAATTATGAGATTATACTTAGCGCAGTATAGTGAGCCATTGATCTAGAAGATAATGAAGATTGTATTCAAGAGCCCTGGATATAGCATTAGCAGCCCCCACCCCATCGAGAGGAAAATGCTTTGGTAGCAATGCACACCACTGGTAAAAAAAATGCTGAGGGTGTAATGTTGTAAAATGTCTGGCCAATAAAACAAAATAAATACCTGTGTTTGGGGTAACCCGACCGACCCTAAAAAATTATGCCGACCCCAGGCGACCCTAAAAATTTTATCAAGTAAAAGTCGCTCATTTAGTTCATTGTAATCCTAATTTTCATCTCACTTCAACTGTGAATTTGAAACCTATTTTGAAGTTCAAGCTTTCAAAATTACATGTAGAAATAAATTTATCCCGTATTAAAATGGACATTTATTCAAACAATAAAAGTCTTGGATAAATTTTTGGTTTATTCACCTAGTAGCAGCTGCTAGTAGGGTGATAAATGTTTCCCGTATGTTTAACACTGAAAGAATTTATTCCTATAGTAGAGACAGACTTGTTGACTTCTACCGCATTCGCTGGAGACAAAATGAATCGACGTTTATCAAACGTTGACTGTCGCTGAAATGTTTAGTTTTAGAATATAAGATGTTTCAACTCTGTCTATCAATAAAATGAACAACAGTTAACAAAGAAAACATGAAGTAAATCAATTGAAACCAAGCATTGAAAAGCATACAAGTTTGATTGTGAAAGGCAGGGCATGATGAGCGATGTTGCATTTTCCAAATTAGGAAAGTGTAAATAAACAAATGCATGTGTCATCTGCATTGTTTATAAAACTCAAGTTGAATCAATGACGAAGAAAAAACAACAATAAACAACGGAAATAAGAAAGATAAACATTGTTCATTTAATAAAGTATTTTTGCAACTTTAGCTTGTTTCTAGTGAAATTATTTTTAGACAGAAATGTATCACTGTGCCTTGTTTATCTTCAGCAGATTTGCTTGTCGATTGAATTGGACCTATGGGCTCTTCACTTCTCGCAATGTTTTGCAGCAAGTAACAGCACGATTTCACCCTAACTGCCCTGTAGATGATTTATGGGATAAACAAAATAAATGCATAGTGTTTTCAAGTAAAAAAATGTATTCTACTCATAGGATTAAGAATGAAACCAACTCGCCAGAGGCTCGTCGGTTTCATTCTTAATCCTACTCGTAGAATAAATTTTTTACTTGAAAACACTATACGTTTATTCTATATATATCAGACGGTATAAATGCAGACCAAATGGAAGTTCTAGTTCAGCAAAAGAAAACACACTTGATAAACTGATCCTTTTACAAATACAGTGTTTGAAGCTCATGAATATGAATGAATATCATTTTGAATTTTGTGTATTGATACTGAAAGCCCCAAATCTTGGCCTACTGTCTTGAAAATGTTACTGGTGCAAGTATAGTGAACAACAGTTTTTTTTTTTAATTCCATTTAAACGTGTACATAGAAATTATTGGCAGTGAGTGATGCGTAGATATTGCATTTAAGTGAAGTGTATGGACATTTTGGTAATTCGATATTTGTTTCGTGTTTGTTAAAACACACATGACGCTTTCAATCTCACACCAAATGGGCATGGGGCAATTTCTATCATTGGTCATTTCAAGTAAAGTTTATTCAATATGCAGATTCGATTATACTATAGGACCAAAAAAGTTAGAAGAATAATTACCAGGCTCTGATTTTTTTTCCTGTGATTTCTGCCATTTCTGTTTAACATATTACATAAGTGACAGCATTCAAGATTGAACAGCTGAATAACTGTGCATGTCCCGACTGTCGGTTGTCTCGCATTCAGGTCAGTCGGTGTTTTTAAATAACCGACACCGAGTTGTATTTTCGGTTAACCTCCCAACACTATACTATACTATACTATACTATACTATACTATACTATACTATACTATACTATACTATACTATACAATACTATACTATACTATACTATACTATACTATACTATACTATTGCATAAAACATATTACATGTTTATAGCAAGATATCATTACAATGAGTGACAGAGAATGATAAGGTTTGTGTAGCTACTACAAAGAGTATGACAGAAGTTCAAAATGTTTAGAGCCTTAACCCAACGAATGGAGGCCAAAAATATACAAATTACCCAAAACAATAATTATTGCCAATAAACTGGAGATTTCTCAATTGAGTCATGCCTATACGAATATTACCAGTGCCTGCTCATTGAGTAGGCTCCGGTGATATCCATATTTGCATGGGCTTCCATTGTGACAATAATTTGTTTCAAATAATGTTTTAAATGGCTGTGTTGGGTGAAAGGTTAATGAAAACAGGATATATGGATACCAGTGATAATAAACAGTTGCATATAATAATGTATACTATGAGGTGTGATATTCAGATCAATTTATACCATGTCTGAAATTGTCATTTTCATGATTGATGTATCAGCAGATCAGAATATATCTCCTGTCTGAGGAATTTATCTTTCTCTCTTGTCACTCTTTACATTTTCTCATTTTTAGCTTAACTTTGGCAAAGCCAAATTTGAGCTTATGCCATGGCCAGTCGTCTGTCTGTCCATCAACAATTCAATACGGCTCGGGCTAGAGGCCGTTTTTATGAACTGATCTTTACGAAACTTCTTGGGTACCTTTGTTATGACTGTAGGACGAGAACGAGTGTTTTGGGGTCCGATCCGAAATTCAAGTTGGCCGCTGGAGGCCATTTTGTACAGACTTAGGTGAAATCAGATTTTTGCGCAGAACTTCCATATGAAAGCGCTGATTTGAATAATTTTTTGTACGAATGTTTAGTACTATGGGATACATCACATATAATACGGGTTTTTTTCTCGTACGTAAATTATGCAAATTAGACTAACTTTGATGTATTTAGTGTTAATTTCAGCACTGTAAGTGCAAATGCCAATACGGCTCGGGCTAGAGGCCGTATTTATAAACCGATCTTTACGAAACTTCTTGGGTACCTTTGTTATCACCGTGGGATGAGAACGAGTGTTTTTGGGTGTGGTCCGAAATTCAAGATGGCCACCACAGCCATTTTGTACCAAAATTAGTGCAGTCAGTCTTTTGTACAGAACTTCTGTATGAAAGTTCTGATTTGAATAAATTTTTGTATGAATGTTTAGTAAAATGAATACATCACATACAGAACAGGTTTTTTTCTCTTGCAGAAATTATGCAAATAGGATGAATTTTGATTTATTTAGTGCTACTTATACACTGTAAGTGCACATGTCAATACGGCTCGGGCTAGAGGCTGTATTTCTCAACCGATCTTCACGAAACTTCTTTGGTACCTTTATTATCACCTTGGGACGAGAACGAGTGTTTCTGAGTGCGGTCCAAAATTCAAGATGGCTGCCAGTGGCCATTTTGTACCGAAATTAGGTCCAATCACTTTTTTGTCACAACTTCTATACAGCTCGTATTTATGAACTGATCTTCATGAAACTTCTTGGGTACCTTTGTTTTCACCTTGGAACAGAAAATGAGTGTGTTTTGGGGTGTCTTTGTTATCACTGTGCTAGGAGAACAAATATTTTGGGGTTCAGTCAGACCCACTCTGGGACTCAAAGATTTCTTTTCTAGTTTAGCATCTGACTGTCACCCACCTTTACAATACTTTACCTATACATTTGTTACAGGCTACGGTCAGTATTTATGTACAGACTGTTACAATACTTTATATGTACCTTTGTTATCAGGTCATTACCTAGATCTTTGTCATTGCTGTGTCAGATACTATACATGTACATGTCTTGACAAGTTGAGCTACAGTGTCATTGACACTTTCATTGTAAGTGAGAGTGGCCCTCTACTCCTGCCCCCTCTACAAACTGTAAGCCTGATAGAGGGTAAAAGTACAGTAGAGTGTGCTAACTCTTTGATGACTGCCGATAATGTGAATTGATGGAAATATGGAAAAAATCATTCCTTGGCTCCAGTGATATTTTCATTAAATTTTAACTTACTGTATCAAGCATACAAGTTGTTTTTAAAACTGATTTGAAGCAGTTATTCTCCATCAAAGAGGCACTCTTGTTCAAGTAGATTCATTTAATTGGAATGATTTGGATGGACTTTGTTATTTGAAACAACATATTAAAGGAAAGTTGCTTATCTTCATCTGAAGTCTTGGTTATCTTCACAGGAGGTCAAAAGTAAAGAAGGATCTTTTAACTGGTAGAGTGCTAAATTATTTTGGGTCATCAGAATGTGTTCACTTGTCTTTGCCTTGTTACAATTTATGAGAGAGTGCCTATACAGGCTTGGCATTCTTAATAACGCAACAGGGCTAAAAAGCATTCCCCTCGCATGGCCTAGGGGAGCAATTAGCTCTCCCCAAGCTTACAAAAGCTAAAAGTGGCAAAATGAAGTTTTACTATGACTGAATTCTGCCTAGTGGGCTTTGTATATTTTATTTGGTGCTGCTAACAAGGTAGTCTATGTGAGATGGCTACACTGCCCCTCTCACACCTCTGGTCCTAGGCAAGGCCCGAAGGTTTGGAAGTGTGCAGTGTGGCCGTCTTACAGAGATCACCAACACAGCGGAGATCTGAAAAGATGTGGGTTTTAGGAATAGGCTGTTATGGTAATCATTATTTTCTAAGTCCAGGAGGGCAAGTTTTCGCTCTCCTTAATTTTTTTAAGGCGAGCAGTAGGCGAGCCATTAAATCGCTCTCCTAAAAATGCCAGGCCTGCCTATAGACACCAATCCTTACAGACTAAATAATTTCACTTAAAATGTAATCTGCAGCACATCCCAAGAATATGAGCCCTTTGAGTTGCAGTACCAGCACTTCAGAATAAAGCCCAAATATGGGCTTACAGCACTAAATCAGTTAAGCTATTTTAAACTATTATTTATGTATTAATGTTTTGTTAACCCTTTACCCAACATAACGGCCAAAGTCCTCCAGCGTTACTCGTAAAAATCACCATTCAATTTTCTTTTTTTTTTTCATTTTTTGTCTCAAAAACCTAGCTTATGGCCCTCATTGGAATGGGCTCATTGGGCTGAGAGGCCATAAGTCCATAAGGCATGTTTTTTATGCAAAAAAATGGAAAATAGTGAAAATTGAATTGCAAGTATGAACAATGAAAAAAAAAGTTCAAATATTTTGTTTGCAAGTGTCATCTGCCTTTCATTTTAGGTAAAAGGTAAAAGAAGTACATCTCTTTTCAATGTACCCGGTAGTCAATACAGTGTAGAAAGTTTGGGTGCATGGTGTAAATTTAGAACATGGGCACCATAGCTTCCAGATATTCATCTCTTTGAAATTGGAACTCTCTTGGAATTTCAAGAAATATACTGCATCTGATAAAATAAATTATATGTTATCACCCCATACCCCATACATTTATTTTATTTATTGTCTATGGACTCTTACACCAATAATGGTCGAGTGTACAACAAGTAATAAGTTTTAAAATAACATATCTTACAAATGAATACAGTTAAACATGCAATTTTTTCCAAACTGAATTAATTTGATGAGACCAGTTGCTCTGTGAGACTGGGTTTTAAGCAACTGAGTATCATCCATCTGAATGTTGAAGGATTGCAAGATGGGGCTTCGACTTAGTTGACTTATCACCACTATGTGTTGATTGAGATACTTGTATCAAGCCGAGATAGTGTTCATATTAGGTATCGCGGCAAGTCCTTTAAGGTAAGCTGCGAGCATTATAGGGTGAGTTGCAAGCATTTTAGGGTGAGTTGCAATATGTTATAGCTTGGAAAATCATCATTCAACACATAGTGGTGATGACAAATTATCTTACCATCTTACAAGTTGTCTTAACTGTACCAAATTAGCCTTGAGACATCCTACTAATAATACTTTATTGCACAACCATTAATACTATTAGGGAGCTCTTTGAAAGAAATAAAATACCAGGTTCATTGATCATCTGCTCTAATGATGCATACTGGGTTGTTTGTAGTTAATGTATACTCCAGTATTTCATCTGGTGTTACATGGATCTTTGGATCTATGGTACTTTAATGATCAGAAGCATATGCTATTGATGTGATTCAAAATATTTAGTATAGTTTCATTCATTAATGATTGAAGGATTGAGGAAGATTAGGGAGGTGATTTATGAGATTTCTTAAGAACCATGTTTATTCTTTATCAGACAGTGTTACAGGTGGGCTGTATGATTCATCAAACTCCTGTCAGATCATGTTTGTCAGACACTTTCTTCAGTTGGGTATTCACAAAGCTGTTATGGACCTATCACTGACCATTTCTCTTAACCACACTAATACAGATACCTAATCAAGGATTGAAAATGATGTCCTATAAACCACACAGGAAGGAAGCATGGTGGCTCAGTGGTTATGGCATTGGACTTCAAACCGAAAGATTCACAGTTCGATCCCTGCCAGGGGTACCTGCGTTGTGTCCTTGGGCAAGGCACTCAATCCTGATTGCCCATGTGGGGGCACTGTGTACTAAGGTGTACAGCATGTTGATGATGCACTTCATTGTCTTCAGCCAATGCTAATCCTGCATGTGTGGAGTTGGTACGTTGGGAGCCTGATATTTGTTTGCCACTGCTCAGTATTCTCTCCAGCTACACTGACCTGTAAAACTGACACGAGGTGACTTAAAAGTGTCATTAAACCCCAATAAATAAATAAATCACTCTGGCCTTAGTTTCAGAACAAAATTGCAGTGTAGGTATGTTGATTTCTGTCTTGACATTTTGCAGAATGGAAATCCAGTCATTCATATATGAACACCTAGAAAATCTAGTAACCAAAATATCACCCCTTATATTTCCATGTTAACAAAATAGTATATTTTTAGCTTAACTTGACAAAGTCAAGATAAGCTATTGCCATCATGCGTGTGGAAGTCTATTAGTCTGTTCCCATTTTCCTTTAGCACAGGCTACACCCCGCAGTTCTTGTCTGATCATCACGAAATTTCATATGCAGGTTTGGGGTCATGTCTAGATGAGAACGTCCCCTTTTGGTCGCGATCGGTCAATCAGTATGGTTGCCCGAGCCCAAAACCATTAGCACAGTCTACAGGTCGTATTTATGAAGGGATTTCATTGTAACTTGGTAGTATGCCTCTGATGAGAACATCCCCTTTTGGGCATGATCTGTAAACCGAGATGGCTTCCCAAACCCAAAACCCAAAAACTTTTAGCACAGTATGCAGGTCATGTTTAATATGGAGGGATTTCATTGTAACTTGGTAGGATGACTCCTTATGATGTCCAGATGAGAATTTCCCCATTTGGGCATGATCTGCCAACTGTGATGACTGCCCGAGCCCAAAACCCGAAAACCTTTAGCACAGTCTACAGGTCATATTTATTGAGGAATTTCATTGTAACTTGGTGGGTTGACTTCATATAATGTCTAGATGAGAAAGTCCCCTTTTGGACTTGATTGGGCAACTGTGACGGCTACAGGGGCCCGAAGCCCAAAAACCTTTAGCACAGTCTACAGGTCATATTTATGAAGGGATTTCATTGTAACTTGGTAGGATGACTCCAAATAATGTCTAGATGAGAAAGTCCTCTTTTGGTCGCGATCATTCAGCCTTGATGGCTGCCTGAGCCCAAAAACCTTTAGCATAGTCTATAGATCGTATTTATGGAAGGATTTCATTGTAACTTGTTAGGCTGACTCCATATAATGCCTAGATGATGACATCTCCTTTTGGTCGTGATTGGTCAACTGTGATGGCTACAGGTGCCCGAAGCCCGAAAATCTTGAGCACAGTCTACAGGTCATATTTATGAAGGGATTTCATTGTAACTTCGTAGGATCACTCCAGATGATGCCCAGATGAGAATGTCCCCTTTTGGTAGTGATCATTCAACCATGATGGCTGCCCGAGCCCAAAGCCCAAAAACCTTTAGCACAGTCCTCAGATCATATTTATGAAGGGATTTCATTGTAACCTGGTAGGTTGACTTCATATAATGTCTAGATGAGAACAACCCCTTATGGACACCATTAGTCAACTGTGATGGCTACAGGGACCTGAAGCCCAAAAACCTTTAGCACAGTCTACAGGTGATATTTATGAAGGGATTTCATTGTACCTTGGTAGGATGACTCCAAATAATGTCTAGATGAGAACATCCCCTTTTGGTCGCAATCATTCAGCCTTGATGGCTGCCCGAGCCCAAAACCCCAAAACCTTTAGCATAGTCTATAGGCCATATTTATGGAAGGATTTCATTGTAACCTGTTAGTTTGATTCCATATAATGCCTAGATGATGACATCCCCTTTTGGTCGTGATTTGTCAACTGTGTCAGGGGCCCAATGCCCGAAAACCTTGAGCACAGTCTACAGGTCATATTTATGAAGGGATTTCATTGTAACTTCGTAGGATCACTCCAGATGATGCCCAGATGGGCATGTCCCCTTTTGGTTGCGATCATTCAACCATGATGGCTGCCCTAGCCCAAAGCCCAAAAACCTTTAGCACAGTCTACAGGTCATATTTATGAAGGCATTTCATTGTAACTTGGTAGGTTGCCTTCATATAATGTCTAGATGAGAACGTCCCCTTTGGACGCAATTGGGAAACGGACGGCTACAGGGGCCTGAAGCCCGAAAACCTTTAGCACAGTCTACAGGCCATATTTATGAAGGGATTTCAATGCAACTTGATAGGATGACTCATTTTAGAATAATTTCACTGTAACTTGGTAACTTTCGTTAACATACGTTAACTGTGAGGGCCATATACATTAACTGTGAGGTCATATTAACCCACCCCTCAGCTCTTTAGTACACCTCATATTTTTTTTATCAAAAACATAGAATACAGGGAACAGAAATGAACATATTCCCAATTATCACAATTCTTGTCTTATTTCATAATCCTTTCATAAACATTGAACATTATCCTTTTCTTCAAACACAACACACAAGTTTAGCTACAGTGTCATTGACACTTTCATTATTAAACTTAACCAGTTTAACCCTCTGCACGCTGATGTCAGATAAGATATATAGAGGATATCTAAGTTGTTTGAGTGAATAGGGGTAATTATCTCATGAGTGCGGACCTGAAAGTTTTATTTTTCATGAGCGGTTGCGCGAGTGAAAAATAATATTTTCAGGTCCACACGAATGAGATAATTCCTGATATTCACTAAAACAGAATAGATTTTCTTTTTGTTATATGCTACGTGACATTTTACTATGCAATATTCAGCCCAATTCGACTTTATTAAATGTGCCCAAGTTATACTTATTTCAGTGACAAGAGAAATCCTGTCCTGTCAGGAATACCTGTCGGCAGCACCCACACATCATACTACTGACATTCCCCATTCCTTCCGCATAAATGCTATGCATACTACAGTTATTTATGTTTACGAGAACATCCTCATAACTGTCTATTCCTAAAAAATAACAGACAAGTCTTTGAAGATACTGGGGGCTATTATTTTGTGGTACTGGACAGTTAAGGAGACTTTTTCATGTTAAACTTTACTGCTCCGCTATAAAATATTATTGAGTGTCTGTTGTCTCAAATGTTGGCAATTTACAAGAAATTAAACATGTGGAATGCATGGAAAACCCCTGCCCTCCATTCTCAAAAAATTATTGTGAGAAAATTTAATTTGAATTTCCTCAATTTTGGGGAAATGCTTAGATGTGATCGGTTTGTGTTTCTTATGAAAAACAAAATACCATCATGCAGTGTTATCTGTGATATGATCTGACAATTCTTTGAACAATGAGAATTGTTGTTCAATCAATAATATCGTAGGATTCTCATGACTTAGTGTGTGTATGTATATTTGGATCAGAACTATTCGCTGTCCTTGGGAGCGCGGTGGCTCAGTGGTAGACTGTTGGACTTCTCTATGCAAGAGGTCCCAAGTCAATCCCCATCCAGGACGACCCGCATTGTGTCCTTGGGTTGCCTACATGGGGGCACGATGACACTGTGTTCTAAGGCGTACTGTACGTCGATGGTGCACATGTCTTCAACCGCTGTAACACTGCATGAGCGGAGCGAGTTAGTATGTTGAGGAGCTGACAGTTGCTCGTCGATGCTCAGTGGTTCTCTCTCTGGGTACTCCGGCTTCCTCCATCTATAAAACTGTCACAGTCATGATTAGCCATTGTGCATAAGTATATGACCTTAAACACCAATTAAAATTAATAATAATAATAATAATTCGCTGTCCTTATGATTCTTGTATTTTTGCAATCTGCCTTGTTTTTGGTGTACTTGCTAAATAATCTAATCTATAAGGACCTGGGAAAAACTTTTCAAATCACTCATCCATCAGAGTTGGGCATGACAGAAAGTACTCATTCTAACTTAAAAATCTCTCGTTCAGGGTCCTATATTTGGAAATATATTTCTTGGCTCAGCTGAGACTTTAACTTTAAGCAAAAGCGTAGCTGAGTTCAGAGTTTCCATCATCGGCAATTACTTTTTCTGAGAAATGTCAATGGTTCCTTGAATATTTAAGTCAAATTTGAACCCTCTCAAATAGTACGCAAACATTATTGCATTAAGAATATTCATCGGTCAGCAAACAGCTTAATAGGATCAGTAAAACTTTGAAATCTTTTGCTTCTTTTTAGGTTTCAGGTAAATGATTGCACACCGATTTTTGCTTGTTAAAAATTGTTTGGTGGATGAAGGGTCCATAATTGTCATTTTCTGTTTGAAGAGATTTTGTTGTCATAGATCTTCATACAGACTGGAGTACTTAGTACTGGAAGACCTTATTCATTCACATGAAGCAGCAAAACATCTGTGAATGACTTAATTTTTAATTTACGTGGGAATTTTCAGTCTAGACTCATTAATGCATTACCTTGTTTTCATTTTATTCACTAACAAGATCATGTATGCTATTTTATCGACTTTTTCCACAGACATCATTTAACCCATCATTCCACAAAATTTCCAGGTGAAATGATTGTGTCTCTTTGGAAAGTAAAAGCATACAGAATGCCAGTGTGGTAACTGTTGGGTGGGAGTCAGAGGAGGAGGGGGGCTTGGAATGGAAAAATTCTCGCAAGCCACAAATCTAATGAATTAAGAGTATTTACATTATTTGCCATAATGTGCAGTCTGTAAGCATGGAGTGGCAACTGATTTAATTGCAGCTGACATTCTGTATTTAGTGTAAATAATAATAATAATAATAATAATTGTCTTTCATTCCCATGCATGTTTAAATGACATTGTGACAATATTATGTGAAGAAATGTATATAGAAGACACAATAGCAAACATGATGGATTGGGGAAAAAAAATAAATAAAAAGTTAAACAAACGTACATACTTGTACAAAACTAAATTAGACGGTGTATAACAATGTCTCAGTTATGGCCAATTTGAGTACCAAATCAAATGTAAATAAAGATAAGTTATATAGGAGCATCTCAATTGTAACTAATTTGTGTAGTTGCCAAAGGTTCTTCCTGCCTGGAGAACGGGTTCTGAACATAACACATGGCCCTTGTTGTTTTGTCATAATCAAAAGGCCCAATTAGTGTCGCTGTGAGATCAAGACAGTTCATGTCAGCAACACCTGGGATAATGATATACATTTCCTGGAGGAATGTTTGTCTTCCTTGAGAGTAACAAGAACATTCATAAAGGAAATGAGGTTCATCTTCCACACTATCTGTACAAAACTGACAAAATCTTTCAACAGAGGGAATAGGTGATCGCCATTGCCTACCAGTCTCAGTTGTTAGTCTGTGGGAACTTATTTTCAATTTTGTAAATGAATGCCTAGTGGCATTGTCTTTTTCTGTTGTGAGATATTCCTCCAGGACGAAAGCATTTTATAAAAAGCGAATTTAGAGGTGTTTTGTATAGTTGATGACCACCAAGTTACATACTTCTTTTGTAGCTCTTTCTCCATAGAAAAGATGAGCTTCTTGCTGTCAAAAGTACTCTGATTATGCCACATGTGTTCAAAATTGAGGCTGTACAGAGTTTCTGACTGCTTCTAAGTTGACATTCTATCAGAAGCCTCAAAATGTCCCCAAATAGAGCCATTTGTTTGTAGACATAGACTCTGAACTTCATTTTAAAAAAAAACAAACAATATTTTGCTATAAATGGTGGATGCTTGCCCTTCAAATAATACAAAATATGGGTTAATCATGGTGATGTGATCAGCTTTTGTAATGTAGTTCGGTCCATTTATTGATATTATGTTACAAACAGCAACTTCTGTAGCCTTTTTTGGGTTTCTGCATTGCGTAGAGTTCACGACACAGTGCAAATACAGTGCCAACTATAACTTGAGGGTGGTAAACAAGCTCTGTTTCACTGGTAAAATAGGACCCAGCCACTAATGCTTGGGGTGCGAGTCCTCTACAATAGGCAACATGGGGTATAAACGATTGACTGACCTTGACTTTATCTCCATGTTGTGGTCATGATTAGCCATTGTGCAGAAGTATGTGACCTTAAACAACAATAAATAAATAAATAAATAAATAAATAAATAAATAAATAACTTGGGGGTCGAAGATATTGGTTTCTGCGGGAAAGGGGAAGGATGTACCCTTAACCTGAAGTCTTCAAAAACTTACCCTTTCAGACAAAGCATAGTTATTAAATTATTCAGCATCCCTCACCCAGCTTGTCCAGTTAAACTTCTTAAAAAGTATTTAGCATCACACTTGCTACTGGGCAGACAAGGTCCTTTGTTTGTTACAGGGGCCGCAAAACCCCTGAACCGGTTATTTTTCATTGAAGGTAGTCCTGGACAGGCTGGGTTATGATTGTAGATTGTACTCTGGGCATTCTTTTAGAATTGGAGCAGCCACATCGGCTGCAGGGGCAAAAATAGAAAACCACATGATTAAAACATTGGGGCACTGGTCTTCTGATTGTTATGTGAGATACATCAGAGCATCCGATGAGTCTATCAAAGAGGCTCAGAGGTCCATGATGAGTTTGACGGGTCACACACATGCAGTAAAAGTTCCCAGTGGGAATACCAGGAAGTGAATCAGCACTTGTTTACTTTGATCAGGTGAGGGATCTTCACCAGATATCCTAAATGTTTCCCCAATTATATTACATGTACATACCTGTATGCAACACAGACAAGCAGGTCCTCCCGACTGAATTCGTTATAAATGAAAAACAGGAATCAAGCTTTATGAATATAGCTAATCACTTCAACAGCTACTTCTCAAGTATTGGCCGAACAATAAACAAAAATGTTGGCACCTCCAGCAAACATTTCTCCGATTTCCTAACTGATAGTAATCCATATAATATATTTGTTGCTCCAGCAACGGTGTAAGAAGTAACATCCATAACAAAATTAATGAAAGGCAAAGAGACCAAAGACTATAATGACATTACGTCTAAAGTGGTGCAAGAAGAAATAAGAAAAATAGCGGATCCCTTAACGCACATAATAAATCTTTCATTTTCAAAGGGAGTTGTGCCAGACGAAATGAAAATTGCAAAAGTAATTCCTATTTACAAATCTGGTAATCCCCAGCACATTGATAACTATAGACCAATAAACATTTTGCCTGTTCTCTCCAAAATACTTGAAAAACTTATGTTCAGTAGAGTTTTGGGGTTTCTATCGAAATATAATATTCTATTCCCGCATCAGTATGGCTTTTGAAACAAACATTCCACTTTTCATCCTATGCTACATCTCCTTAATTATATCGTGGAAAACTTCGATAAAGCCACAAAAGATTGCACACTGTCACTATTTGTGGACTTCTCAAAAGCGTTTGACACTATTAACCATGATATACTCCTACATAAGTTAGATTTCTACGGAATTAGAGGCATAGCGAACTCGTGGTTCCGCAGTTACCTCACAAACGGTTTCAGTTTGTAAAATATGGAGACATGACATCGGAATTACAGGAAACGTTATGTGGACTTCCACAGGGATCTGTCCTGGGGCCTTTGGTATTTTTAGTTTATATTAATGATATCAGTAAATCGACAACACTGAACATTCTTTCTTTTGTGGATGACACAACTGGATTAGCCTCGGATAACAATATTGAACGACTACATAATCACGTGAATAGTGAAATTATGAAGCTGAGTGATTGGTGTAAGGCAAATAAAATTGCTATAAACGCTAAAAAAACAAAATATATTCTCTTTAGCCAATCACACAATAAAACAGATAATCCAACTCTAGGTTTGTTAATGAACAACAACAGAGTAGACGGATATCAAGCAGATCCGAAAATAAAGCAGTGAAATTTCTGGGTGTTTATTTTGACGAGTGTCTGAATTTCAAGCACCATATTACGCAGACTGCATCTAAAATATGACGGGCAACATATGCCATAAATAGAGTAAAGAAACTTCTTCCACACAATGCGCTTAGATCCTTGTATTTTGCACTTGTGCATATCCACTTGTTATACAGCATCCACGCATGGGGACATGTCAATAACTGCAATAAGCTCTTCCGTCTACAAAAATGAGCACTACTCACAATTAACAATAAAAAATTTAACTCTCACACGGATCCCTTGTTTAAGAAGGAAAAGATACTGAAATTTCCCGACTTATACAAACACAATGCATTAGTTTTCATGTATGATTGGCACAATGGAAATCTTCCAATTAGCTTTACCAATCACTTCCAAACTTATGGCAATGAGTTCAGTAGAATAACCAGACAGACAGGTTAAGTTAGAAGAGGTATCCCAAGATCAGATTTTTCCAAAAAAACTCCCACTCCATTCGTTTCCTAAACTATGGAATAACCTGAGTAATAATACTAAAAATATTAGATCGAGACCATTATTTATAAAACAAGTCACCCAGATCTCACTCGACTCTTATCATAATTCTATACGCTTCCATAACACGGCCTGTTCTGACTGCCACTCCTCCGCTACATCTTGACCAGCTGAAGGGAAAATATTTACAGTATTTGGAGTATTCACAGTATTTGGGGTAAGTCCACCATGTAGGCTAATCCTTGTCCTTGTCCTTTCCACCCAATATGGGCTATGCAAAACAACACATCGCAATTGCCTTGTACCAAATTACCAATGCAAACATTTTAAATTCTAAAATGTACTTGTGCATCACACATTCATGTATATATCCACGCATCACTGCCATTCTTTTCTACTTTCTGTCTTTTAAACTGCCTCTCTCAATGGCTCCTCCTTCAATTCTTCAATTTTTATCATTCATCTTTCAGCCTTACCTTCAGGGGGTAACGGGAAGACAGCCAATTTGGCTATGTTACCTCCTAACAATATGCATGCGGCTTAGCACATTATTCAGCACATTGTAACAAATCTAGATATTATTGTAAATTCTTGTGAAATGCTTTATTTTTAGCTCTGTAACATGTATATTGTTAAATAAATAATTCAGTTCAATTCAATTCAATTCAATCTGGAACCATCAAATTTAGTAAACTTCAAACTATAGGCTACCAATATCTGCAATCTGTCTAAAATATCCATGGGCAGGTATAAGTACATGCTGACAGAGAATTTCTACCAAATCACGACTATGCCACGATCCGATTGAGGTTCTCTGTCTGCCTTAGTTAAAATAGGGCAGTCAATTAAAAGGAAACTTTATACATGTGCATATAGGTAACTATTAACTGCAGTAAAAGTCCCCAGCGGGAATACCAGGAAGTGAATCAACACTTGTTTACTTTGATCAGGTCAGGGATCTTCAGCAGATATCCTAAATGTTTCTCCAATTATATTACATGTACGTACCTGTATGCAACACAGACAGAGATTTCTAGTGGTCGCGACTCAGCCGCATCCTATCAAAGTTGTCTGTCTGACAAAAACACAGTGCTTGGGCAACTAAACTATATTATTAATATGCGTCTACTAACCACATAAATTCCCCAGGGGGAACACCGAGAAGGGAAGCAGTGCTTGTCTACTGTGGTAAAGAAATTGTGTTTACTAACAGAGGGGACCCAGTTACCGTGGCCTGTCATGGGGTCCTCAAGCATGGATAGCATGATTAGGTCACCGAGCAATGAGCATCACTGCGGGCACTGCTGACTATGGCTGCAGTCTGCAGCCATGGCTAGTTGTGACCACAGCGGGGTTGAGAGGTCGAGGTTCCCATGGATCAAGTAAGTGATCGTAAACTCCTGAATAATAATAAAGAATACTGATTTGTTCCATTGGCTAGGATGGCATCAAAACCAAACACTGGAACAGGCATTCCTTCAGGGTGCTATATATATTCGATTCAATTTAGGTTTAACAAACATTTAAGCAGTAGTGCTTATCGGGAGAATGCAACGGTTCATAGAAGGTACAATTTCACCAAATACGGCAAACATCCAACAACAAAGTGCGTTATATGAATGTACATATAGTGTTATTTAGTGTAAAAAGTGTTAATATTCAGTGATATCATACATGCAGGTGTTTTGTGAACTGTAGGGTACATGTACTGAAACCGTTATGTGTTATTGAGACAGGTGCTTATTAGTCCCCTACGGGAACCGCAAGGGGACTATAGGATTGCACTCTGTCCGTCCGTCCGTCCGTCCATCCATCCGTCTGTCTGTTTGGTACATGGATAAGTGGTTCTGAGGGGATGATGCACGCTCAAAATTTTTTTTCAAAATCCAAGATGGCGGAATGACGGCCATTTTTGTTGTGTTTTTTAAGCTTTTTTTTCTCTATTTTCATGTTACCACCCCTCCCACCAACATGGTTCAAGCTACACCTTTCATATTTGGTACATGGATAAATGGTTCTGAGGGGATGATGCATGCTTGAAATTTTATTTTCAAAATCCAAGATGGCGGAATGGCATCCATTTTTGTTGTGTTTTTTAAGCTTTTTTCTCTATTTTATGTTACCACCCCTCCCTCCAACATGGTTCAATCTACGCCTTTCATATATGGTACATGGATAAAGGGTTGTGAGGGGATTATGCACGCTCAATATTTTTTTTCAAGATCCAAGATGCTTATATACTCTAGTGTCTTCTCTGACAAAAACACCTTATGTCACAAAAGCGCCATAGGGGACTAATACCACCTCGGTGGTCAAACACTTGTTGTAGAGTGTGTTGAGGCTTCAAAGATGTTAGAAACTTTTAAAGACATTAGGTAATATTCATCCAGCAGATATGTACATGTACTCCTACAATATATATAATTTCGAAAGCAGTGTTTATCAGGAGAATGCAACTATTCAGTTACATGTAGCATAACATTCATCTGGAAAGGCAGCTAAATACATGTAGCTACTAAGTACGGTAATCTTTCAACAATGAATGGTGTTTATAGTTATGTACATGTAGTGTTAATTTTAGTGTAAAAATTTTCATATGTTGTGACACATGCAGGTGCTTCATGAACTGTGGTGTACAGGTACATGTTCTTGGACAAATCTGTGTTAGTTATTGAGATGGGTGCTATTGTAGAGTTGATTAGAGTTCAGAGACAGTAGAAACACTTTAAAGACATTAGTGTAAATATGTATACAACAGGCAGGTACATGTACTTGATGCAGTAACACAATTTTGAAGCACAGAGACAGCAAAAGGAACTTACGCCACAATCTAGTGGAACATGTGTCGGTTGATTTGAGGGTACATGTGCTCTCGCCTGCCAAATGAGGATAGTGTCACTGTTATTAGTTTTCAAAAAATACTGACCATCACCAGTTATTGGGATATAGAGGCATGGGACAAACCCATCACCATTATTATTTGACAGGTGAGAGTGCAGATGCAGGGCAGTGATGACACGTTATAAACCTTTATCATGGTTATTCTGATGACTCGAGGTTCTAAATAATTTTCAAGTTTGGTAAGGGAATAACAGTGTTGCTGGTACAGGTAGAAGAATAAGCATGGTAGGCTCTCTACACATTTTAGGCACATTCATCACCTGATCCATTTCCTACTGTGAAATGCATCAGGATGTTTACCTCAACGTACATCTATTAACCAGGTCCTTGCAGACCTCATGGGTCCGGCCATCACCAGGGGGCCGGACACCTTATTCAACCTATCAACCAGGTCCTTGTAGACCTCATCTGTCGGGCCCTAACCAGGGGGGCCGGACAATGCTTTCTACTAACAGGTATGTGCATCATGTACATACAGAGCTAATCACACCTCATTCCACTAACACGTTTGTACATCATGTACATACAGATCGGATTACTAATTACAAATTGGTGGGCTCTAACCAGGGAGCCGGGGAATGTGTGTGGAGAAGTCTACCTCTATATTTTGGCAAAAGATTAAAAAATACATATATATAATACTTGGTGTTTTTAGTTTTTCTCCACACAAATTGTATGTTCAGTGAGAAGAAAGAGAGTATTTCAGTTGTACTGGTGAAGCCTATTATGCTAATGCAGACCTTTAGCAGTTGTAAAGGATCTCTATTTGCAGAATAGCCATTTTTCAAACAGACATATTCAGGTGACACAGATGTTTTGCTGTCCAGAATTCAACATAGATATTCTGCTATGATCGCTACAAAGCAAGATATAATTAATTAACCCTTTGAACCCCAGAGGCCGTTTTTCTGGACGGATCACAAGCTACGTGATAATGTCATTAAGAGGGATGGCTACAAGATAAATGTGTAGTGTAGACCAATCAATATTTTCAACGTGCAGCCCTAAGGCTGCACATTGAAAATATTAATTGGTCTAACCCCATATAATAAATATGGTCTCTTCCAATTCCTGCCATTGCACTGACATGGAAGTTACCACCAGGGTTAAAAGAGTTAAAGTAATACAACAAAGTTTTGATTGAAGCATAAAAGATATACAACTTGTTCACAAATTCAGAAAAGTGGTACTCAGATAACAAGAATTCCTTCTCTAATAAATGTGAAAATAAGGACTTGAATTTTGTTGAATTTATACCAAACTTGAAATTATCTACAGTGATCATACAATGCCGTGGTAAATACCATATTTAGTCACAACTGACAAATGCTTAAGTCTATACTATATTAACCCTCTGCGCTATGTTGTCGAATTTTTCAACATTTTGAACCATATTTTTTTTCTACAATGCAACAAGGAATGTAACCAAGTCAGTTTTGTTTGACAGAGCACATTATGCTCCACCAAACAATATTCATTTGATTAAATGCCTGATTGCATTGTGAAAAAAATTTACCGCTTGAAATTTTAGTATTTTGCTGTCATTGTGCAAAGGGTTAAATTTGCTTGGGAAACTCAGAATTTCAGTTCCTATACCTTATTCCTTGGAGACATGACTATCATCTGGCTTATTTTTCAAGTCATTAAAAATATTCATTAGTCATTGATTTGTAAAACACTGATCATGCACAGTTCAGATGCACATGATCAGTGACTGTAAATAGCCATCTAAACCAGGACCACCAAGCTGTTACACTCTTTAAGCCTTTACCCAACATAATGGCCAAAACCAGCCAGCTCTATTCTCAAAAATTGCCAATTCATTTTCATTATTTTTTCCATTTTTTGTCTCAAAAACATAGGTTATGACACCTCAATGGAACGGGCGCATCGAGCTCATTCCAATGAGGGGTCATAACCTATATTTTTTAGACAAAAAATTAGTTATTCAAGATTTTTTTTTACAAGTGTTGTCTTCTTTTCATGTTGGGTAAAGGGTTAAGAGACAAGTGTAACAACTGATTTATTTTGATTGAAAATATTCTTGCACTGAACTGTCCAAAACCAACTTTCGTGAAGGTGAAAACACATCTTCAAAACTATAGTAAAAACTTGCCAGTGCAGTTTCGTGTTGAACCGATTTTTATACCCCTACAAAACGAAGTTTTAGTGGGGGGTATATAGAAGTCAACTTGTCTGTCGGGTGGTCGTTGTTGGTCCGTGCACATGTAAATTTGTGGAGCGAACTACTTCCACAGTTTTAGCCGCATTTTCATGAAACTTCACAAAAATTATCAACATGATGAGGAGAAGTGCGTGACATAATTTTTTTCACGCTCGGTTTCAAGATGGCCGACTGCTGGCCATATTGGATTTTTTTTATGTAAACTTGTGGAGTGAAATACTTCCACAGTTTTAGCTGCATTTTCATGAAACTTCACAAAAATGATCAACATGATGAGGGGAAATACGTGACATAATTTTTTTCCCGCTTGGTTTCAAGATTGCCGACTGGTCACCATATTGGATTTTTTTTACTCAGAAAAATTGAATGCCCCTTTTCAGTCACCCACACTAGGCGGTATGCCACAGTGGGGGTATAGCAGGTGGCAGACCATCTCTAGTTCTTTTTGTTTTATGCATGCATGTTAATATAGAGAAAGAATTTTTTCCCACAACTGTATCATGATCTCTCAAAAGACAATTTTACTTCTTTAATCATGCTTTGATGAAAAAAAAATATAGTGTATGTTGAATTTTTAGATATACAATTTTATTTTTATTAATAACTATCAGGTAACAAAATGTGTCCTTTAAACCCTTTACCTAACATTATGACCATAACTGACCAGTGAGTGCTATTTACAAAAATTGCCAATAAAATTTAATTAGTTTTTCCTTTTCAGCTTTACTTGATAAAGTCAAGATAAGCTATTGCCATCACGCATTCACTAGTCTGTTAGTCTAGGAGTCTGTGAGTCTGTTCACATTTTTTAACACAGGCTACACCCCGTAGTTTTTGGCCGATCGTCATGAAATTTCATATGCCGGTTTGAGGTCATGTCTAGATGAGAACATCCCCTTTTGGTCGCTATTTGGCCAACTGTGATGGCTGCCTGAGCCCAAAACCCCAAAACATTAGCACAGTCTACAGATCGTATTTATGAAGGGATTTCATTGTAACTTGGTAGGATGCCTCTGTATAATATCTAGATGAGAACGTCCCCTTTTGGTTGTAATCTGTCAACCATGATGGCTGCCCAAGCCCAAAACCCAAAAACTTTTAGCACAGTCTACAGGTCATATTTAATATGGAGGGATTTCATTGTAACTTGGTAGGATGACTCTGTTTGATGTCTAGATGAGAACTTCCCCATTTGGTTGCGATCTGTCAACTGTCACAACTGCCCGAGCCCAAAACCCCCAAACCTTTAGCACAGTCTATAGGTAGTATTTATGGAGGGATTTCATTGTAACTTGGTAGGTTGACTCCATATAATGTCTAGATGAGAATGTCCCCTTTTGGTTGTGATTGGTCAACTGTGATGGCTACAGGGGCCCGAAGCCCAAAAACCTTCAGCACAGTCTAGATCATATTTATGAAGGGATTTTATTGTAACTTGGTAGGATGTCTCCAGATAATGTCTAGATGAGAACATCCCCTTTTGGTCACGATCGTTCAGCCGTGACAGCTGCCCGATCCAAAAACGTTTAACACAGTCTACAGGTCGTATTTTTGGAGGGATTTCATTGTAACTTGGTAGGTTGATTCCATATAATGTCTAGATGATAACATCCCCTTTTGGTCATGATTGGTCAACTGTGATGGCTATAGGGGCCTGAAGCCCGAAAACATTTAGCACAGTCTACAGGTCATATTTATGAAGGGATTTCATTGTAACTTGGTAGGATGACTCCAGATAATGCCTAGATGAGAATGTCCCCTTTTGGTCCTGATCATTCAACCATGACGGCTGCCCGAGCCCAAAACCTTTAGCACAGACTACAAGTCATATTTATGAAGGGATTTCATTGTAACTTGGTAGGATGACTCAGTATAATGTCTAGATGAGGATGTCCCCTTTTGGTTGCGCTCGATGAAGCGTGATGGATACACGGGTCCGAAGCCCAAAAATCTTTAGCACAGTCTACAGGCTGTATTTATGAAGGGATTTTCGGATGGGTCACTGAGCGATCAATTCGGACTCCCGCGTTATATCCTTGGGCAAGGCACTTAACCCGGATTGTCCACATGGGGGCACGATAATGCTGTGTACTAAGGTGTACTGCACGTCGATGGTATGCATGTCTTCAACCAATCTAACCCTGCCTGTGCTGCAGTGCAGAGTTACGATTCTGGGGAGCTGGCAGCTGCTCGTCGTTGCTCGGTGGTTCTCTCCGGGTACTCCGGCTTCCTCCACCCGTAAAACTGCCACGGTCATGATTAGCCATTGTGCATAAGTATATGACCTTAAACACCAATAAATCAATCAATCATTATGAAGGGATTTCATTGTAACTTGATGGGATGACTCGTTTTGAAATAATTTCATTGTAAATTAGTAACTTTCGTTGATATACATTAACTGTGAGGGCCACATACATTAACTGTGAGTGCCACATTAACCCACCCCTCAATTCTTTAATACAGTTTACACCTCATATTATTTTTATTGAAAACATAGCATGTAGGGTACAGAACTTAACATATTCCCAATTATCACAATTCATGTCTTATTTCATAATCCTTTCATTAACATTGAACATTATCCTTCTCATTAAACATTACACACAGACAAGTTAAGCTACAGTGTCACTGACACTTTCATTTGCTAAAATCATACAGCTTATGAACATTCATTGGATTGGGCTTGTTCCAGTGATGTTTCCTAAGCTATTTTTTCAAGGTAAAAAATGAATTTTTTCTGTTAAATGAGAAATGTTTTCAAGTACATGTATAATCTGCTAGTCCTGCTTGGTATAGGATTCGTCAAACTAAATAAAATCATATGAATTTGTATATAGAATAAATAGGTACTAGGGCCAGTAATCAGATTTAAACACAAGTAGGATAAGGGTTTTAACCACTCGGCTTGCCGAGTGGTTAAAACCCTTATTCTACAAGTGGATTAAATCTGATTACCGGCCTTGTACTTATTTGTTTTATTTATACCTTGCTCTTAATAAATAATCAACTTTGTCACTTAAAATGCAGAAAAAATGATACTTTCTATTGCAAACACACAGGTTTGTTTTGTTTACATCTGTGCCGGTGGGCAGTACTACTGGCTGTACGTGAATGCTTGATCGACAGCTAGACACATCATCAAGGTTGATTGAATTTACCTTACTTTTTCAGTCAAATTATTATTGACAATTCTTAAATTTTATTTTAAATCGTTAATTGTTGGTATTTTAAACTTAAGTCATTGCATGCAGTAGATAGTACTGCAAAATGTTGTATGCTTGAATGAAACATTGTGAAGTGTGAATGTATCGAAGTTGGCAAATTGCATCATGCCAAAGATCAAGTTGGATGAACTTCCGACTATTGGTGTAAATTTTTTTTAACCGCAGTAGAAGTTACACTGGTAGTCGGGGTTAAAGGCTAAAATTTAACATACAGGTTTTTCACAGGTAGTAACATAGGTGAGCATAGTATAAAATTCTTTCTTTCTTCTTTCAGTGTTGAAGGTACCTGTGCACCATATAATGGGACTTTTTGCAAGAACATTCTTGGTAACAGATTTGTGTTTTATAATTCATCCACAAAAAATTCTGCCAACCTTCATGAACAAATAGTGACAGATCTCTGGGCAGAATTGATTGAAACTAAGGATGTTGGTGAATCATTGTGCATTGAACCAGCTAAAAAGCTGCTTTGTCATTATGCTTTCCCTGACTGCAACCCCAAGGTTAAGGAGATACATCCAAAGCAACTCTGCAGGTAAGTAATATAATTTGATTAATACAAGAAAATTGCATCGAGACTAAAGAGAATAAAATTCAATATCCATTCCAGTGAAATTAATAAAACAATATTTAGGAGCATTCTATACTCATTGGTTTTCATATATTTCTTAGCCAATCTGGTGCAAAACGCAGCTTTCTGAATCCTTCCAAAAGATTTTTTTCAGTATTTATGACATGTGTATATTATGTCTGTCGGTCATCAGACTTGTACAAAATTGACGATTAATACTTTTTTTATCATTATTCACCTTAAAAGAAAGAGGCAACTGATTTTTTTCTTTTACCTTTATTAATAGCCCTTTCTTTGAGAATATTCTGGTCTTTTTTAACAGTGCAGAGTCATGATATATTATTCAACAAATAAAAGAAATTTCTGAAATGAGCTGCAGTGTTCTAGTTTGCTCATCTTTGCCCAGTCACTGGAAAACATATCCTGTTGATTTTAGCTTTCTCTTGCTCAAAAGTAGTAGAGTGCTAGATTGTTTTTGTGGGTCAGAATTTATTCATTTGTAATTGTTTTATTTGATTTTATTAGAGAATGCCTATGTCAAATAAGTTTCAGCAAAGCAAATCCATATTTAAAAAATATCCTTGCCTTCTCACAGCATATGAAACAGTTACAAGTGAACCCTTTGAACCCTGGTGGTATCTTCCATGTCGGTTAAGGTGCAGAAATTGGAGGAGTCCATATTTATTATTTGGGGGTAGACCCATTAATATTTTCAACTTGCAAATGTTTTAAAAATTATTTATCATATTTTCATCAATGCGGTGTGAACTATGCTGGTGCATATTTAGTGGCGATGCTTTAAAGTGACTAGCATATAGTCTGGAATGCACACATCGAAGACACTTGTTTGTCCGCGATTGTTATTGACAAAAAAGAAGTCATCTGCTCATTTTTTTCACTGGATACCCATTTTACAATGCCTAGGAAGTGTGTATTCAATGATTCATGGCTGCACATAAACGACTGGGGTGAATGGCTGCAGCGTTTTACAAAAGATTCCGCGTATTGTGTTCTCTTCTTCAAAAACTTTGAAGTTGGATGTGCAGTGCTTCAAAAGATCCATAAACAAGGGAAATTTGGTGATTGTCAAGGTACTTTCTTGACATATTGCTAGATTTCTTATTCAGTTAACAGGGTTTACTCTATAACCTATATGCAATTAACAGATCAAATCTGTACTGAAGTCATGGTAAATGTTCGGCGTTTTAGGTTATATTCAATTAACAAGATTATTCAGTTGGAAGAAAGTGGACTCCAATGTACTTAGAATTTGATTACAGTGCAGAACACATAATTGGATGTCTCATTATCATGTATCCCTATTAGTTGTATATGACTTTCAAACACCAAACCATTTACCATACTTTCAATACAAATTTGACCTGTTAAATTGCATATAGGGTGTATAAGAAATTTCTGTTCATTGGATAAAAAATTATGTAATCTGTCAAGAAATTACCCCGATAATCACTGAATTCCCCTTGTTCCATACATCCAGCAAACATGTACACAGCTGCATTCTTCTTGGCAATGTTTTTTACATTATCGTTGGCTGCCTGTACAGGTATCCAACAGTGATGTAAAAACATCGCCATGGTAAAGTAACCTACTTGTTCTCAAGAAAGAAAACTCTTGGTGGGGGAGGGGGTGCGGCAACTTCTTTAAAGCAATATCAAAGTGGTGGTTTGTTGCTGTATTGGAACTTAAAGGTTAAATTCATTGTCACAACTTAGCTTACAAAGCTAATGTAATTTGAATTGGTAATTTGAAAAGTATTTTTTTCATGGACAGTAGCTAAAAGTCCTTGAATGTTGGCCCCTTCCTTGAAAAGTGCTTGAATTTAATTCTTTCCTTGAAAAGTACTTGATTTTCCCCACCTCCATTGAAAAATACTTTAATTCAGTTTACCATAACCTCAGATACAAGAAGTTTTTTGTTACATTCCCTACATATTAGCAATGTCACAAAAATTGATCTCTGAACCACATCTCTTTGATAAAAATATAATATGAGTGAGCTGGGATTTCCATAAGTCTCATGATGTTACTTTATAATAAGAAGTTTGTGTGTAACGTCCCCACTTTCAAGTTTTGTTTTGAAAATTCACTGAAAGTGAAACAGGCACTGAGGCATTTTAAGGAAGAAACAAATAGAGAGATTTCTGCACCATTTCTGTGAAAAAATTTCCAATACAGTAGGTGAAAGTGCAGCAAATTTGCCCTCGAAATGCGAACAACCTTAAAATAAAAACTTACATATAAAAGCACAGGTTGTTTGATGAATGTATTAATGCACAAAAACACAGTCCTGAAAAGAATGCAAAAGTTCCTTCATTGAACCTTGTGCCTAATGCAGTGAATCAGAATGTGGGACCATTGGCAAGTTCTGTAGGCAGGAATTTTGTATCTTGTAATCAGGTCCTTGAGGCTGAAATTCTTCAGATTTTCCGTGGTGTGGTAAGTTTTTATGAAAATTAAATTTTCCTTAAAAATCATGCTCAATGGCCTTGAAAAGCACTTGAATAGTGATTAAATTTAATTTTTAGCTCAACTTTGGCAAAGCCAAATTTGAGGTATTGTCATGGCCCGTCGTCCGTCTGGCCGTCTGCCCGCCCGTCACGCTGTCAACACGGCTCGGGCTAGAGGCTGTATTTATGAACTGATCTTTACAAAACTTCTTAGCTACCTTTGTTATCACCGTGGGACAAGAACGAGTCTTTATAGGTCTGGTCCGAAATTCAAGATGGCCGCTGGCAGCCATTTTGTACAAAATTAGGTGCAATCAGATTGTTGTGCAGAACTTTCATATGAAGGCTCTGATTTGAATAATTTTTTGTACGAATGTTTAGTACCATGGGATACATCACATATAATACTGATTTTTTTCTCGTGTGTAAATTTTGCAAATTAGACTAACTTTGATTTATTTAGTGTAACTTTCAGTACCGTAAGTGCAAATGCCAATACAGCTTAGGCTATTTATGAACCGATCTTTATGAAACTTCTTGGGTACCTTTGTTATAACCCCGGGACGAGAACGAGTGCTTTTGTGTCCGGTCTGAAATTCAAGATGGCCGCTGGCAGCCATTTTGTACAAAATTATGTGCAATCAGATTGTTGCACAGAACTTTCATATGAAAGCTCTGATTTGAATAATTTTTTGTACGAATGTTTAGTACCATGGGATACATCACATATAATACTGGGTTTTTTCTCATGCGTAAATTATGCAAATTAGACTAACTTTGATTTATTTAGTGTAACTTTCAGCACTGTAAGTGCAAATGCCAATACAGCTTAGGCTATTTATGAACCGATCTTTATGAAACTTCTTGGGTACCTTTGTTATAACCCCGGGACGAGAACGAGTGTTTTTGTGTCAGGTCTGAAATTCAAGATGGCCGCTGGCAGCCATTTTGTACAAAATTAGGTGCAATCAGATTTTTGCGCAGAACTTCATATGAAAGCGCTGATTTGAATAATTTTTTGTGTGAGTGTTTAATACCATGGGATACATCACATATAATACAGGTTTTTTTCTCATGCATAAATTATGCCAATTAGACTAACTTTGATCTATTTAGTATTAATTTCAGCATTGTAACTACAAATGGCAATACGGCTCTGGCTTGAGGCCATATTTATGAACCGATCTTTACGAAACTTCTTGAGTACCTTTGTTTCACCGTGGGACGAGTACGAGTGTTTTGGGGTGAGGTCAAAAATTCAAGATGGCCACCAGCAGCCATTTTGTACTTTAGTTAGTGAAATCAGTTTTTTGTACAGAACTTCTGTATGAAAATTCTGATTTGAATAAATTTTTGTATGAATGTTTAGTAACATGGCATACATCACATATAATATGGGTTTTTCTCTCATGCAGAAATTATGCAAATTAGATGAACTTTGATTTATTCAGTGCTACTTATACTCAGTAAGTGCACATGTCAGTACGGCTCGGGCTAGGGGCTATATTTATGAACCGATCTTCATGAAACTTCTTGGGTACCTTTGTTATCACCTTGGGATGAGAACGAGTGTTTCTGGGTGAAGTCCAAAATTCAAGATGGCTGCCAGTGCCATTTTGTACAGAAATTAGGTCCAATAAGTTTTTTGTACACAACTTCTGCCCGGCTCGGGCTAGAGGCCGTATTTATGAACTGATCTTTACGAAACTACTTGGGTACCTTTGTTATCACCGTGGAACGAGAACGAGTGTTTTGGGGTTCAGTCGAAAATTCAAGATGGCCACCAGAAGCCATTCTGTACCAAAATTAATGCAATCAGTTTTTTGTACAGAATGTCTGTATGAAAGTTCTGATTTGAATAAATTTTTGTATGAATGTTTAGTAACATGGAATACATTACATATAATACAGGGTTTTTTCTCGTGCAGAAATTATGCAAATCAGATGAACTTTGATTTATTCAGAGCTACTTGTGCACAAAAAGTTCACATGTCAATACGGCTAGGGCTGGAGGCTGTATTTATGAACCGATCTTCATGAAACTTCTTGGGTACCTTTGTTATCACCTTGGGACAAGAATGAGGGTTTTTGGGTGCGGTCCGAAATTCCAGATGGCTGCCAGCGGCCATTTTGTACCAAAATTAGGTACAATCAGTTTTTGATACAGAACTTCTATATGAAGGTTCTGATGTGAATAAATTTTTGAATGAATGTTTAGTAACATGAAATACATCACATATAATACAGGTTTTTTTCTCGTGCAGAAATTATGCAAATTAGATGAACTTTGATTTATTCAGTCAATACGGCTCGGGCTAGAGGCTGTATTTATGAACCAGTCTTCACGAAATTTCTTGGGTACCTTTGTTATCACCTTGGGACAAGAACGAATGTTTCTGGGTGCGGTCCAAAATTCAAGGTGGCTGCCAGTGGCCATTTTGTACTGAAATTAGGTCCAATCATTTTTTTTGTACACAACTTCTATACAGCTCAGACTAGAGGCCATATTTATGAACCGATCTTCATGAAACGTCTTGGGTACGTTTGTTATCACCTTGGGACAGGAACGAGTGTTTTGGGGTGCCTTTGTTATCACTGTGCTGTGAGAACAAATATTTCGGGGTTCAGTCAGACCCACTCTGGGACTCAAAGATTTCTTTTCTAGTTTAGCATCTGACTGTCGCCCACCTTTAAAATAGTTTACCTATACGTTTGTTAAGGCTACAGTCAGCATTTATGTACAGACCGTTACAATACTTTACATGTACCTTTGTTATCAGGTCATTACCTAGATGTTTGTCATTTCTGTGTCATGTCCTTTACATGTACATGTCTTAACAAGTTGAGCTACAGTGTCATTGAAACTTTCATTCCATATCGTTGGGTACCCTGACCTAACATGGCTAGAAAAAATTTCTTAAATGACTAAATATATTTATTTTTTGTCTCCAACACATAGCTTACAACAGCTCTTTGAAATGAGCTCAAGGAGGTTGTTCAGATGAGGGGTCATAAGCTGTACTTTGGAGGCAAAAAATAATAAAATTTGAATGAGCTTCGAGTCAATATATATAAATGGTTAAATTAGTAGTTCAACATATGAAATGAAATGTAATGGAAGAAAATTAGACTAAACTACCCTAGTGTTTGGAGTTAATTTCAGAAACCTGCATGAAGTGTAAAAGCCACTATTGTGTTTTTCATCATTTCTCAGTTGGGCTCATGTAATGGCTTCCTGCATCAAGACAGTTAAAACATAATTCAGAGTTGTTGTAATAGTTTGTAAATTCAAATTATCAAGAAGGAGGAAACTTGTTGAAAGGTAAAGCTTGTGATTTTGTAAATTAATTGACACAAATTAATGTCAAAAGTTCAATATGCATTCATAAATCATTCTCATCACTGTCTTATGATTCTCATTTTGTACCGGTTTACACCTGAAACACTTTTTTACAAAGGTTGATGCTGTTTTTATCATGAACATATAGTACATAGGTTCCATCTTGTTGCGATAAACGCAGCTAATCATAAGTTTCTCTCTTTTGATTAAATGTTGGTTTTCAAAACCTTGAAGTATAGTGTAGCAATTAGACAAAGTACAAAAGTGACGTAAAGCCATTTGTGTTAGTACTTCAAGGTATTATGATTTGTGTTTCCTCCAATCACGTAAGTCCAGTCTAAAAATGATGTATAAGTAAGCAAATGCATTGCGAAAATGGTGACGGTAGTCAATTAGGGACTAAAATAGCCTTTCTTCATCAGTAGTACCATTTTATTAGTATGTCTGTTTGGAGCTGATTTGGTGCCACAAAGCTACTGAAAAAAGGACTGCATTTATTGTTTAAAAAAATGTTCTTTTGTATTGTTCATTTGTGTATCACATAGATACTCATTTTTAGCTAAACTTGACAAAGTCAAGCTGAGCTATTGCCATAACTTCTCGTCCGTCGGCGTACGTTTGCACGTACGTACATCCACAATTTTCTTTGGCACACCTCACAGGTCGCATTTATGATCAGATCACTTTGAAACTTGGTATGCTTATTTGGGGTGACCTCTAGATGGGAGCTATTGATTTTCTTCAATTTCTGTCAAAAAATGTTGCCGCGGGCAACGTTCTTAGAACTTAGTTTAGTCAGATCTCAATATTTCCCTTTGGCACACCCTACAGAATGTGGGCAACAACCTTTGAACTTAGTTTAGTCAGGCATCACTATATTCCTTTGGCACGCCGTACAGGGCACATTTTTAGCTTAACATGACATAGTCAAGATTAGCTATTGCCATCACGCATGCGGAAGTCTGCTAGTCTGTGAATCGGTGAGACTGTGAGTCTGTTCACATTTTCCTTTAGCACATGCTACAACCCTCAGTTCTTGTCTGATTGTCACAAAATTTCATATGCAGGTTTGGGGTCATGTCTAGATGAGAACGTCCCCTTTTGGTCATGATCAGGCAACCAGTATGGCTGCCCGAGCCCAAAACCATTAGCACAGTCTACAGGTCGTATTTATGAAGGGATTTCATTGTAACTTGGTAGGATGCCTCTGTATAATGCCTAGATCAGAACGTCCCCCTTTTGGGCATGATCTATCAACTGTGGTGGCTGCCCAAGCCCAAAACCCAAAAACTTTTAGCACAGTCTGCAGGTCATGTTTAATATGGAGGGATTTCATTGTAACTTGGTAGGATGACTCCTTATGATCTCTAGATGAGAATTTCCCCATTTGGGTGTGATCTGCCAACTGTGCTGACTGCCCAAGCCCAAAACCTGAAAACCTTTAGCACAGTCTACAGATCATATTTATTGAGAAATTTCATTGTAACTTGGTGGGTTGACTTCATACAATGTCTAGATGAGAAAGTCCCTTTTTGGTCCTGATTGGGCAACTGTGAGGGGTACAGGGACCCAAAGCCCGAAAAACGTTAGTACAGTCTACAGGTCATATTTATGAAGGGCTTTCTTGTAATGAGAACGTCCCATTTTGATCGCGATCATTCAGCCTAGATGGTGCCCGAGCCCAAAAACCTTTGGCATAGGCAAAAGGTCATATTTATGGAAGGATTTCATAGTAACCTGTTAGGTTGACTCCATATAATGCCTAGATGATGACATCCCCTTTTGGTCATGATTGGTCAACTGTGATGGCTACAGGTGCCCGAAGCCCGAAAACCTTGAGCACAGTCTACAGGTCATATTTATAAAGGGATTTCAGTGTAACTTCATAGGATCACTCTAGATGATGCCCAGATGAGATTGTCCCCTTTGGTTGCGATCATTCAACCATGATGGCTACCCGAGTCCGAAGCCCGAAAACCTTTAGCACAGTCTACAGGTCATATTTATGAAGGGATTTCATTGTAACTTGGTAGGTTGACTTCATATAATGTCTAGATGAGAACGTCCCCTTTTGGACACGATTGGGCAATGGTGACGGCTACAAGGGCCCGAAGCCCGAAAACCTTTAGAACAGTCTACAGGTCATAATTATGAAAGGATTTCATTGCAGCTTGGTAGGATGACTCCAAATAATGTCTAGATGAGAACATCCCCTTTTGGTCGCGATCATTCAACCTTTATGGCTGCCCGAGCCCAAAGACCTTTAGAATAGTATATGGGTCATATTTATGGAAAGATTTCTTTGTAACCTGTTAGTTTGACTCCATATAATGCCTAGATGATGACATCCCCTTTTGGTCGTGATTGGTCACCTGTGATGGATTCAGAGGCCCGAAGCCCGAAAACCTTGAGCACAGTCTACAGGTCATATTTATGAAGGGATTTCATTGTAACTTCGTAGGATCACTCTAGATGATGCCCAGATGAGAATGTCCCCTTTTTGTTGCGATCATTCAACCATGATGGCTGCCTGAGCCCAAAGCCCAAAAAACCTTTAGCAAAGTCTACAGGTCATATTTATGAAGGGATTTCATTGTAACTTGGTAGGTTGACTTCATATAATGTCTAGATGAGAACGTCCCTTTGGACGCAATTGGGAAACTGACGGCTACAGGGGCCCAAAGCCCGAAAGCCTTTAGCACAGTCTACAGGCCATATTTATGAAGGGATTTCAGTGTAACTTGATAGGATGACTCGTTTTGGAATAATTTCGCTGTAACTTGGTAACTTTCGTTGATATACATTAACTGCGAGGGCCACACACATTAACTGTGAGGTCATATTAACCCAACCCTCAGCTCTTTAGTACAGTGTACACCTCATATTATTTTTTATCCAAAACATAGCATAACAAAAATGAACATATTCCCAATTATCACAATTCTTGTCTTATTTCATAATCGTTTCATAAAAATTAAACATTATCCTTTTCATCAAACACAACACAGAAGTTAAGCTACAGTGTCATTGACACTTTCATTGAACAGATCGGTTTGAAACTTGGTACACTTGTTTAGGCTTACCTCAAGATGGGAGCTATCAATTTTCTTCGATATCTGCCAAGAAATGTTGCCGCTGGCAACAACCTTTGATGAACTTCATGCAGTTATGCATCAAAATTTTCCTTTGGCACACCCTGCAGGTTACATTTATTATTGGATCGCTTTGAAACTTGGTATGCTTGTTTGGGGTGACCTCTAGATGAGAGCTATCGATTTTCCTCCATTTCCGTCACAAAATGTTGCCGCTGGAAACGTTCTTAGAACTTAGTTCAGTCAGACCTCAATATTTCCCTTTGGCACACCCTACAGGGCACGTTTATGATCGGATTGCCTTGAAATCTGGCATGCTTGTTTGGAGAGACCTCTGGATGAGAGCTATTGATTTTCTTCCATTTCCTTCAAAAAATGTTGCTGCTGGCAGCGACCTTCCATGAACTTAGTGCAGTTATGCATCAATATTTCCCTTTGGCACACTCTGCAGTGCACATTTTTGACCAGATCACTTTGAAACTTGGTATGCTTGTTTGGGGTGACCTCTAGATGGGAGCTATCGATTTTCTTCCATTTCCGTTAAAAAATGTTGCTGGCAACGACCTTTGAACTTAGTTTAGTCAGGCATCAACATATTTCTTTGGCATGCCCTACAGGGCACATTTATGATCAGAATGGTTTGAAACTTGGTATGTTTGTTTGGGGTTTACCTCTAGATGGGAGCTCTCGATTTTCTTCAATTTCTGTCAAAAAATGTTGCTGCTGGCAATGACCGTCAATGAACTTCATGCAATTATGCATCAGTATTTCCCTTTGGGGCAGCCTGCAGTGCACATTTTTGACCGGATCGCTTTGAAACTTGGTATGCTTGTTTGGGGTGACCTCTAGATGAGAGCTGTTGATTTTCTTCCATTTCCGTCAGAAATAGTTGCCATTGGCAATGACCTCTGATGAACTTAGTAAAAACTTAGTGCAGTTAAGCATCAATATTTCCCTTTGACACACCCTGCAGGGCACATTTATGATTGGATCGCTTGCAAACTTGGTGTGCTTGTGTGGGGTTACATCTATATGGGAGCTGTCGATTTTCTTCCATTTCTGTCAAAAAATGTTGCCTCTGACCTTTGAACTTAGTTTAGTCAGACCTCAATATTTCCCTTTGACACACCTTTCAGGGCTGATTTATGATCGGATCACTTTGAAACTTGGTATGTTTGTTTAGGGTGACCTCTGGATGTGAGCTATTGCATTTTTTTTCATTTCCATAAAAATTGATTGTCAATATCATCAGCCTTTGAACTTACTGCATTTGTGCAGCAACTTATCCCTTTTGCACTCTCTGCAGGGTGTATTTATGAATTTCCATAAAAAAAACCCAAAACATTGCCACAAGCAATGACCCTCAAACTTAGTGCATTTGTGCAATAACATCTTCCTTTGTCATGCCTCAGAGGGCACATTCATTATCAGGTTGTTTTGAAACTTTGTATGCTTATGCAGGGTGACAAAGATAGAAGCTATTGATTTTTTTTCATTTCCATCAAAAACTGTTGCTGTTAGCAACGATCTTTGAATTTATTGCATTTGTGCATCAACATTCTTCTTTGACATGGCTTAAAGGCCACATTTTTCATAGGATTGTTTTTGAACTTGGTGTGCTCATTGGGCAAGAACTTTAGATAAGAGCTATTGATTAGCATTCATTCCTATGAAAAAATGTTGCCATTTACAATAACCTCTGAACTTACTGCATTTGTGTATCAACATTCTTCCTTTAGCCAGTCTTACAGTTTACATTTAAAAATACATGGATTACTCTGACATTGTGCACACACAATGCTGTTATGTTGAAATTTCACCAAATAACATTGGTACCAATAATCTTCAATTTTGCCATTTCACTTATAACTTACCAAGTTCAAGTTTGTCAAGTTGAGCTACAGTGTCACTGACACTTTCATTATTGTGTGGTATTAGAAAGAGATATGAATTCAGCAACAGCTTCAAGGTCACTTCCCAAAATCATTCTTTTTTCTCATTCTTGCGAGCTCACTTTGAAAGTTTTTAACTGGTGGAGTGCTAAATTACCTTGCAGTGGTCATTTTTAAGACAAGTATTTCTTTTCAAATATACCCCACTACCAGCAAAAGGAGTTTTCGTTAAGAAAACTACTATCATAAATACTTGTTTTTGTTGCAATTTATTGGAGAGTGCCAGTTGGCACTCTCCACTAAATTGTAACAAAATAATTTTGTATTAATATTTTTCTTCGACTGCTGAGCCAACAACAACTTAGTGCAAACAGTGTAAAGCCATTATAGTGGCTTTCAGCACTTTCAGTAGAGCCGTGATAGTGACTTCTATCATTCAACCAGTTAAAGAGACAAGTGCCACTTTTTTTGTTATGAAACTGATGTTATTTAAGGTATCTCTGTCCACTTACCTCACTTCATTCAGTCATCAACAGAATTTCATACAATATAACCAGTTTTATTTTGTTGACAGAGCTCTGTCATACAATAAATTCTGTGAGCTTTGAGCAATATTATTAGCTCACCTGGCCTAAAAGACCATGTGAGCTTTTCTCATCACTTGGCGTCCGTCGTGGTCCAGCATCCGTAAACTTTTCACATTTTCATCTTCTGTGTAACTGCTGAGCCGGTTTGAACCAAACTTGGCAGGAATGGTCTATGGGAGGTCCTCTACAAACGATTCTCATTTTGTTCTCGTGGGAAAAAAAAACGTGGCCACCAGAGGCATTCTTTGATTCTGATTGGTGGGTTTTCAAAAATCTTCTCCTCTGAAACTGCCAGGCCAAATGTTTTGATACTTCACATAAATGATGATGGGGACCCCCTCTACCAACGATCCTCATTTAATGTTGATCGGGTTGTAAACATGGGCACAATTGCAGCTTATAGTTACTATAGAAACCCTATGGGAAATCACATTTTCCTCTTCTTCTCTGGAAAAACTTGGGCGACGTGAAAACAGACTTGGCAGGGATAGTCTATGGGAGCTCCTCTACAAACGATTCTCATTTTGTTCCCATGCATTTGAAAACATGGCTGCCAGAGGCATTCTTTGATTCTGATTGGTGGATTTTGAAAAGTCGTCTCCTCTGATACCACAGGGCCAAATGTTTTAAAACTTTGCATGGTTGATGACTGGGACCCCCTCTACCAACGATCCTAATTTACGCTTGTTTTTGTTATAAACATGGCCACAATTGCGGCTTATAGTTACTATAGAAACCCTATGGGAAATCACATTTTCATTTTCTTCTCTGGAACTTCTAAGCCGACATGAACCAAACCTGGCAGGGATAGTCTATGGGAGGTCTTCTATAAATGCTCCTCATTTTTGTTACCGTGCATTGAAAAACATGGCTGCCAGAAGCATTTTTTGATTCCGATTAGTGGATTTTGAAAAATCTTCTCCTCTGAAACCACAGGTCCAAAAGTTTTGAAACTTTGCATGGTTGATGACTGGGACACCCTCTACCAACGATCCTCCTTTAATGTTGATCGTGTTGCAACCATGGCCACAATTGTGGCTTATAGTTACTATAGAAACTCTATGGGAAATCAGATTTTCATCTTCTTCTCTGGAACTACTGAGCCAACATGAACCAAACTTTGCAGGAATGGTCTCTCGGAGGCCCTCTACAAACAATCCTCTTTTTGTTCCCATTGGTTGAAAAATATGGCCACGTTCTCTAATTCTGACTGATGGATTTTGCAAAAATCTTCCTCTCTGAAACTACAAAGTCAAATGTTTTGAAACTTCACATGCTTGAGGACTGGGACACCTACCAATGATCCTCATGTAATGTTGATGTAATGTTGCAAACATGGCCACAATTGCAGCTCATAGAGTTACCATGGAAGGCCTATGGGAAATCACATTTTTATATGTAGTTCCAGGTGAGCGATTACAGGCTCTTTAGAGCCTCTAGTTAATATTTCTGAGCACTAACAGGTCTGCTGATGGTTCAAGATTATTAGATAAATACATTCATAATGAAGGTTTCACTTGTGATCATTAAGTTTGCTTAAAAGTCTGACAGATACTAGCTGCTGCTTAATGGTTTTCTTGAGGCACATGGGCATACTCTGTACATAAAACTGTCCAAAAACAATATGATCTTGGTTGTTGAAAGTGTCATGTAAACCCCTGTAAATAAAGCATAAATTAAAAGTGAAGGAAGATAGAAGATTTTACCAATGCTCCTAAAAAATTGAGGCTTTAAAGTACTCGATCAGAAGAGCTCAGCTCCGACTTCATGAACTTATAGATCATACAAAACACATAGGACCCCTGTTAATTGAATAGCCACATTGTCCATGAATAATATTCAGTTAACAGGAATATTCAGTTAACTAGAATTTGGCCATTTCCCTGTATTTTTTAGCTCACCTACTTCTATTAGAAGTGGTGAGCTATTGTCATGACCTCGGGCGTCGGCGTCTGGCGTGTCCAATATTGTAAGATTTAATGTTAAGGTTAATTTCTCAAAGATCAGTGGGCTCAGGCCTTTGATATTGCATATGTAGGTTGTAGGGGACTATCAGAACAGTATTTAACCCTGATATTATAACTTTTTTCCAAATTTCACCTAAAATTTTCTGCCAAAACTTGTAAGAATTTGCGTTTAGGTGTTGTAAGAATTTGCATTAAAGTCAGCTTTTGTGCAGATTGTGCTGCTTTAACTTCTCATTACTGTTGATTTTCATATTTCAATAACAACTGTAGGTATTAACCCTACTGTATGCAGAAATTGAACGGAAATTTTCTTTTTTTTAAGTCAAAATTTTCATGTTTTTCTCGGACTTAGTAAATTTAAGTTGTAAAACTTTGTAAACTTTGTGTTTAGGTGAGTTGTGTTTCTATGTGTCTTTCCAGGCGATTAATATTCTACACTTGGATTACTGAACTGCATTGCAGTAATATTTAACCCTCATTACATGCATATTTGAGGAATTTGAGGCTGATTTTCTGCCAAAACTTGTTGTAAGAATTAGCGTTTAGGTGTTGTAAGAATTTGCGTTGAAGTCAGCTTTTGTGGAGATTGTGGTGCCTTCACCTCTCATTACTGTTTATTTTCTCATTTCAATAACTACTTTAGGTATTAAGCCTACTGTATGCAGAAATTTAACTGATTTCTTTTCTTTTTTTCAGTCACAATGTTCATGTTTTTCTCTGACTTACTCAATTTTATGTTCTAAAAGTTTGTGTTAAGGTGAGTTCTGTTTCTATGTGTCTTTCCAGGCAATTGATATTGTACACATGGGTTACTGAACTACATTGCGGTATCGTTGCGCCCTCATTACATGCATATTTGAGGAATTTGAGGGGGATTTTTGGGACTTATATTCACTTTCTTTAAAAAAAAATTTTTTTAACTTTTTTTTTTATTTAATACTTTCTCATACTTGTTACTAGTAACATTAAGGCTTATTTTAGTTGTTGATGTGATGTATTTTTGTTGGGACTTATAGTCACTTTCTTGAACGAATGTTTTTCCGCAACTCCTCTTTAACCAATGAATGTACTTCAATTACAATTTCAGTGATTCTTCATTACATAATGGCATTTTGCACCTCCTATTTTATTTTTTTTGGATCTGATGTATTTTTATTTTGTAAAAAATAAATTTATGAAAGCCTTTCCTAATTCTTATTTATGATTTAATATCTGGCCTCACGATTCATATTCTTAATCATAAACATTTCTAAAAGAAAAAAATGCTTTTATATCCAATGATTCTATGTTGAATTGATAAATAATAAATGCAGAAATATAGACTTTCCAAAGCCATCACATAAACCACATTAATCATTTGATGCCTAGTTAGTGATTTATATTAACTAAATATTAGGCATGTTACATTGGAAGGACATTATCAAGCGCGAATGTAGGTGAGCGTTGGGATGTAACATCCCTCTTGTTATTTTTAGTGATAAACTGAGCATTTATTCTATTATATTTTGTTTGACAGAGCCCCACAAATAGATTAAATAGTTTTATTTTATGTTTGAGGCTGAATAGATCTGTACATACAGGGAATTCAGTGGCTTAAGAATAATTATTTGACACATCACAAAATTCTTCTTTCAATTAACAAGAGTTTACTTTATAACCTATATGCAATTAACAGATCAAATTTGGCCTGATGGTATTGTGCCTGGAAGTTATATGCTGTTAACAGGGTTATTCATTTAAGAAATATCCAGTTAAATGAGCTCCACTGTTCCTACATTTTGCAGCTAAAAAGAAGAGCAGATAGAAAATCAAGTGTCAGGATTTCACGGTAACGATCGTTACTGGTAGTGTGTCGGTACCGTGCTCACAAAATGACAGAACCGAAATATCGTTACCCACTCAATCTGTCATTAAAGACATTGAGAAACATTAGTTGTTGAAAGAAATGCTCATAAGAGCTGCTCGTTGGTGAACAATCATCACTGATAGAAATGAAATGCTGTTTATATCGAATACAGAAACAAGTTGAAGTGGGAAAAACACGTGTGTACCGTTTGCACACGTTAGACATTTCAACCAATAACATTCTCGGAATGAGTAAAGTGCGGGACCCTTTTGCTGAAGTGAATGTGATTGGCTCATTCTGTAAACATCTTGACGTTTTTTTCGTCAGTAACTTTATCACAAGTAATTTCATTGTGTGTCTGAGAATTGTTAGTATGATAAAATAACAAGCGCCTTTGTTCAAAATATGTTGAAAACTGAAAAGCAGTTTTTTGAACAAAGGTATCATGCACAGGTTTACTGGCATTATAATATCTAAAACAATAAATATATATTAAAAAATCAACATCCCAATAACCTCTGTTTGGTATCTATTGTGCCGGGGGTAATTCCCTTCACTCCGGACTGTTAATATAGGAGGCCGAAACGTCTCGGGCCGAAACGTCCCAATATCATTTCACATATAACTTACAAGTATATCAATGTATGCACGCCGTTTTATCTAGGAGGGAACGTGTCTGAAATCTAAAAAGCTATGAATGATATAAAATTCCCTCGATTCGGAAAAACTTCAAAAAGGTTCCCATAACTGCTCACACACGGTACCTAAATTTCGTTACCGGCGGGTTCCGTGTCTCTTAAACCACGGAAACGATTTTTCGGTTCTGTTGACGTCTGAAATCCTGATACTTGGAAAATGTATGGACAAAATCCTTTAACCCTTTTCCTACTGAATCGGATGCATCCACCCACATAAAGTACAAAGTGAGCACTTGAAAAAAACAATATTTTTCAAACAGTTTCAAGAAAGCCATACATGTGTCCCCTCATTGGAATGAGAGGGAGGGTTGGGGGTTTCACATGATATGGTTTTGATAAACTTTTTTTGAAAAATTTGAAAAAACAATAATTAAAAGAATAAATTTTGATATCTTGTGTGTTTGCGGCAGAGTTAATTGAACCAAATTTTGTTTATTTGCATTGTTCTGATAGAAACTTTAGAATCTAATTCATTTTATCTTGTTTCACTGTGCTTGGTGAGCTCTGTCATAGAAATATTTAACTATGCAATTCCTCTGTTGCAAGCAAACTAATACTACTGACTTAGTCCTTGGTTCAAATCTCACCTGCGGCAACCCCGTTGTGTCCTTGGGCAAGACACTTCATCTCCATTGCCCGCGTGGGGGCACGGTGGCATTGTGTACTAAGGCGTACTGCACGTCGATGGTGCACTTGTCTTCAACCAATGCTAACCCTGCTTGTGTGGAGTTCGTATGTTGGGGAGCTGACAGTTGCTTGCCATTGCTCGGTGGTTCTCTTTGGGTACTCCGGCTTCCTCCACCTGTAAAACTGTCGCGGTCATGATTGTGCATAAATATGTGACCTTAAAACACCAATAAATAAATAAATAAATAAATAACTACTGAATTATGAAAAATGTGATATATTCATTTGTGGCAGATGAACATTTTTATTTTCTATTTATTTTTGTTTTCCTTATAATTATGAAAAATGTGATATATTCAGTTGTGGCAGATGAACATTTTTATTTTCTGTTTATTTTTGTTTTCCTTATACACAGCTCAAGTTTTTGTTGAATACATATTAAATGATTTGTAGCTTGCAAAATATACTCTTAATAGATTTATATCCAGAGTTAGCATGTATAATATGCTCTCTCTGAGTGGGCATTGTGGCGGTTACACCCACTTGAATGCTTGTTAATTGAACTTTGTGGAAATGTTAATTAGTTTTATGTACATAGTTGTTTTAGATAGAAAATTTGTTTATTGTTCACAAATAGTTTTCTAAAATTAATAATTAATTAGTAAAAAATATTAAACATGGCATCTCCCATTTGGCACACGGAGATGCCCAGAACAGACATATTGCTTTTTTATCTTTACATTTTCCTTTTGAGATCCAATAGCGAGGGGCATAAAGATTTATATCCAGTACCTAGTTTCTAATTTCTCACCCCTAATATATCCCAAATTCTTTTCTGGAATATAGAGATGGGCAGTTAACCAAAAATTCGGTTCGGTCTCGGTTTTGTTATCAAAACCGAAACAATAACAGAAAACCTGTTGTCGTGGTTTTCAACTTCAATGTTGAAAAACTCTAATCAGGTCTTCACTTCTCGGAATAAAGAGGGAAACAACCTAAAGTTAATCTTGTTTTCAAACTTCAGAGTCGCGATGCCCCTTTTTCAGAACAGCTGCACTAATTGGTATTGCATTCGAGCGTGGCATTTACCGCGAAAATAGGTGACAAAATTACTTCTTACGCATCATGTTTTAAACATTCATGTGTTTATCAAATGCGATTTCCTTTGCAGAACTGGAAATTGTCACTTGTTCCACATTTATAATGATCAAAATCACAGTTGAAGTTGGATGGAAATTTAGGGTTACGATGACCTATATGAGAGACTTTTTTTTCTCAAACTTGAAACTCTCAAGATAATTTATGCAAATACATTGTGCCGGTACCAGAATATTACATAGGTGCATTGCCCTGGAAAGGGAGTCCCTGTGACAATGACTGACGCCAAATAAATCTTCTTATATGCAAATGCAATGCAATGTATTATGTTTGTTTGTACATTGAAAACCGAAACCGAAAACCCGACTCTCTGAATGAAACCGGAACCATTTGAACCATTCTCTACTGGAATAAGCTAAAAAGTAATTTTAAATTGGAAAAGATTAGTTAGTGGTTTTCACCTGTTTAGTTTTTTGATTTTAACTCTGCTTTTAAGGGGTTAGAGGCTAGAAGAGTAAGGAAAAATAAATTCTTCAGAAATCAAATATATAGTTTTTGAGAACTGTATATTGTATTTGTACCTGTTTTATTTTGAATACAGAACACAAAGCCAGAAAAAGCAGATAGAAAATGTTTATTGTTTGGTCTGGTGAGATGCTTTCTGCATCAGGTTTTCCATGTGGAAGTTTGTTTATTATTGTCCTGATCATGATTTGCTTGGTAAGCTCTCCCCACAAGATCAAATAGATATTTTCAACACTGTATGACAGAGATAAATTTCAACAATGGTACTTTACCCAGTCTATATTTGTTCAGAAGCATGAAGTTATCCCTTGATCATTGTCAGATTTTCAGGTATTGAACATTTGATGAATATTTCATTAACACATTTAACAATGAAACTATTTTATTTGGATGAAAGAAATTTGTTTTTATGCCATCTGCATTTATGCAATGCTTGTAAAATGCTTGAAATAGGCCATCACTTGGTCAAGAGAGTAGACAATTTACACAAAAACAAAAGGTAACAGAAACAACATTTTATGAATATTTTGATTGTCTCAAACGTTATAACTGAGTACATTAAGAGAACTAGTTGATCCAAAAAAATGAGGATGTGTGCTGTTTTATAACAAGCTGACAGATGCATCATGCTACTTGTGTGAGGGTATATTTGAGGGATGAGAGGGGAAGGGATAGTAGCAACATGAACTGATATGACTGTTTTGGGATAAAGGGTGTAAAGGCATGTTCCCTAATAAAATTCTTGAAATTTAAGAATCCAGAAATGCCACAGTTTGCATTTTGAGATAGTATTTTTGTGTAGTTTCCCAGTCCCAGTTTGAATGTTTCATTACTGCCGTCATTACTTAGGTCAATTGTAATATATCAAAACCCCCATGGGAACCCTGGGAAGTAGAGCAGTGCTTGTTTAATGTGGTAAACAAGTTCTGTTTTACTGATAAAATAGTACCCAGTCACCAATGCTTGGGGTGGAAGTCCTCTAAAATGGGCAACATGGGTATAAACAATTGACTTCACTTAACTTTATCTCAATGTTGCAGCCATGATTAGCCATTGTGCAGAAATATGAGACCTTAAACACCAATAAATAAATAAATAAATAAATAAATAAATAAATAAATAAATAAATAAATGTATTAAAAAGTATTACTCCACTTTAAGAGTTCTGGATTCCGAAAGTTTGCCATGTATTATGAAAGGTGTAATTTAATTTTTAGCTCACCTGACAGAAATGCTCCCAATTTTAAAGAAATCTTCTCATGAACCTATTGGTACAATAACCGTATATTTGCTACTGAGCTTTCTTTTGATATACAGAGTAAGTTTGTTCAAACAAAGTTTGTAGGGCAAAATTTGCCTTTGTAATGGAAGGTGCAAGCTTTTTGACACCATCCAAAATTTCTATATTCTGAACCGTTGAGCTAATTTGAACCAGATTTGGTATGTGATATTATAAAGTCTCAAGTACTTGATTTATGCCAATTTTTTTTTCCTGATTCAAATTTGTTCAAATTAAATCCCCACGTTAATATTTGGGTTCCCCACATTGGTGCTATATGAGGAATATTTCTTTAAAATCTTCTTTTTACAAACCCCCCAGTCAGAATCTTTTTATACATGGTCTACAAGTTTCTTAAAATTAAGTCACTAGGTTAATAGTTAAGCTTCCTATTGTAGCTCAGATTTCAACTTAGTCCAATATAAGGAATACTCTTTAAAAATCTGCATCTTGAGATACAATCAGAATCTTTTGATATTTGGTATACAGCATCCTTAGAAGGTTCAGATTCAGTTTGTTCAAATAAAGTCCCTGGGTTGATATCTGTGTTCCCTGTTAGGGGTGGGGAGCAAATTGTAATATAGTGCAAAATAGATAATATTCTCAAATCTTCTTCTCTAGAACTACCAGTCAGAATCTTTTGATATTTGGTATTCAGTATCCTTCAAGTTTGTTCAAGTTAAGTCCCTAGTTTTGCCTCACTGAAAATCTGGGTATTATTTTTGTAGGAGCATCCCAATACTAGAAACAAATCATCTGGCATGGACAACAGAGTTATATATAATTAAATAACATCATTCCTGTGTCGTGTTAACTAGCCATAGATGCTAATTAAATCCATCTTTAAACAACTTTGGTCAGTTGAGTGCCTCAGGCCCCATGGGGCGTCTTGTGTTAATATTACAGACCATTCTGGATTGCAGTTATACGCAGTTGGAGCTTTATAAACCCTTTTCCTGATGTAATGGATATAACCACCCAGCACTATTTACAAAAATCGCCATTCAAATTTTATTTTTTCCTTGTGGCTTATGTTTTGGGGCAAAAAATGAAATTTCTGTTAGATATTCATCCATTAAGAAATTGTTTTTACAAGTGCTGACTGCTATTCCTGTTGGATAAAATGTTAAAAACTTGAGTTGATTGCATGTCTGTCTTGTCATGATGATGCTGTAAGCTTTGTGTAAAATTTTGTGTGCACTTGGTAGTGGAGTTAAAAGTGGTGGTGCTGTAAGGCTTAATGTTGTGTTCAAAATGGTGATGTAAGGATTAATGGGTAAATTTGATATTATGGAATATGAATGGAGCAGAAAGAATGTATGTCTTTCCTCTGGAAAATACAAAAACTTAAATTTTGAATAAATTTTTGAAACCCTGTAAGCTGATGGTACTATTATTGGATTCAATTTCATGGTGCATTGAAATTTATTGCGGAAACACAACCAATAAAATGTAATGGTTTGTCATGACTTGGATTTCTGTAATCAGAAGTTAAGCATAGTGGGATCTATATCAAAGTATACTTCTAATTATTCAGCTAATGTTTATTTCAAGATCATGTCTGTCAGTGTGAGTTGTTTTCCAATGAGGCATTTGATATATGAGCAGTCAGGTGTTCCCAAGATAAAACTATCCTCAAGTGTACCTATATGATCATTCTCAAATTAATTCCACAACACCAAAATACATAAATGTTTGAAGATATTACTGTCAACTTCAAATTAGTATTTTTGTTGACAAAATTTAACTTTCTGATTGCCAGAGTCTGCTTTTAGTATTGAGTATTTGGTGCTAAGTGCATTGTTATTTGAAGATTTGGGTAATTTTCTGTTCAGTTGAATCCTGTTAACCCTTTACCCAACGCACACAATATCAGAATTTGTTATTATAATTTTTTTCATTTTCTTTTTCATTTTTCAAAAAACTTCAACAAAACCATATCATGTGATACCTGATTGGAACGAGCTTGATGAGCTTGTTCCAATGAGGGTCACATGATATGGTCTTGTTGAAAATTTTGGAAAAATAGTATTTTTTCAACTGCTCAGATCATAAATTATGTGGGCAGAAACAGCCAATTCATTAGATCACGTATAATAGTTTCTGCCACATCTGCAAGGTGAAGGTCACAAGGGGAGGGGGGGCATGTGTTACCTTAGTAACATTTTTCTTGTTTCGTTTTTTGTTTCAAAAACATAGGTTATGACCCTTCGTTGCAACGAGTTCGTTCCAACGAGGGGTCATAACATATGTTTCTGTGACAAAAAATGAAAAAAATTAGTTATTCAAGAATTTTTTTGCAAGTGTTGTCTGCTTTTCATGTTAGGTAAAGGTTTAAACAATGGACATCACTAAAATGAAAATCAGTCTAACTCTTTATGGTAGTGAAGAAAATCTACATGTGATTAATGTATGAGTTGTGAATCAAGTATGTTATATGTCTGTGGAGAATTCCAGTTTTTTAGCTCACCTTGACGAAGTCAAGCTGAACTTTATCTAATCACTCTCCATCCATTGTCCCTCGTCCGTCAGCTTTATCTTTTGGGCTTCTCTGCCAAAACCACTGGCCCAATTCAAGTGAAAGTTTGTGTGCATGATGGTGCCGAAGGGGGCATTGCATTTTTGTTCAACTTAACATGCCCAACCCTATAGGGAGGGGGTGGAGGAATATGCTCCAAAACTTTTTTTAAATCTTCTCATGAACCAGTGGGTACAATGACTTGATATTTGGTATGGAGTTTCTTTTTGAGGTGTAGATTGACCTTTGTTCAAATGAAGTTCGTGAACCAATATTTGCCTTTATAATTGGAGGGACAAGATCTTTGGCCCAGCCCCAAATTTCTGTTTTCTGAACGGATGGTCTGATTTGAACCAAATTTGGTTTGTGGTATTATTGGGTGATAAGTACTTGATTTATGCAAAAAAAAAAATATGTCCATGTCCCCGTGGGAACCCCAGCAGCTAAAAATATTTCCCAAACCACACGGAACAGAGGACTGTTATTTGGTATGAAGCATCCTTAGGAACATTAGGACTGAATGGTAAAAATCTGACCTGGTAACCAATGCTTGGTGTAGAAGTCCTTTAAGGTGGGTAGAATAGGCATAACAAGTTTTACAAAACTTGTCTTCATGCCTAAGTTGCGGTCATGATAATAGCCACAGATACTAACAGTTACCGGTACCTTAAACACCATAAAAAAATAAACTTTATGGTTAGGCATAAAAACAACAAAAAACAGCTTAATTGTGACCCACAGGATAAACCAATTCTTCGTAGAAACTGAAAAATAGAAACTATCAACATATGTATATTTATTTATTTATTGGGGTTTAACACGTTGACTGCCGGAAACCAGTTATGATTTTTCCCAGTTTGCCAAATCATGGTACATTCCGTATACCCATTGCATCATTTTTTGACTTTGTTGAAGCATGTATGAGACAGTAATGTGATTCTAGATGTCCGATACAGCAATTTCTAATACTACGAGATAACTCGTAGCCGGCACTGGTGTGAAGAATTTGAGATTTTCTCACCTCCGATGCCAACTACGAGTTATCTCGTACTCTGTATTTTACACGTTCTCCGCGTCACCTGTGACGTAAAACGTTACATGAACAAGTCTTTTTCGCGGCAAAAACGAAATACATGCCTGGTGTTCCTCTTGCAATGTTATTAATTATCACATAAGTATAAATTATGGCTCGATACATGACGGAACAGGTTACAGACATGATTGTGGTAACAGATGGTGAGTCCGATGTGGAATCTGATGAAATCAGTTCATGTGAGGACAAGTTGATTTCATCCAGTAGTGATTACAATCCGGAATCAAGCGAGGAAAGCCTGGATTCTAGTGCTTCAGACTCTGATACAGGTTTGGACTCAGACTCAAACGGTAACAGTGATATAAATGAACACGTATATGTGAAGCCGGATGATCCTCCACAAGTTGTAGTTCATGGACGTGGAGGCGCACGTACAAGGGGTGGAACAAGGCGGATTGGTAACAGCGCAAGGGGTGCAAACAACCCGGTTGCAACGAAAAAACGTAAAATAGCTTCAGGAGGTGGAGATGCTCCGGTGGCGACTGTGAAATGGTCATTTTCAAGAAAGGATCCTCCGATATTCTCTTTCAATCAAACGCCTGGTTTGAAGATCCAAATGTCCGCTGATGCAAGCCCTGGCACGTTTATGGATATCTTTCTTGCTGACTATATTATTGAATTTATGGTCGAGGAAACGAACCGGTACGCGGAGAGGGAGATAAATATGCAGCACCCATTACGCCGGAGATCTCGACTTCGTGCATGGAAACCAACGTACGCATCAGAGATGAGAAAGTTCTTTGGACTGCTTCTGCACATGGGTCCGATAAACCTTCCGTCAATCCAGCATTATTGGAGCATGAAACAAATTTATAAATTTGGGTTATTCCGCCAAGTTATGAGCAGGAACTGATTTCAGCTCCTGTTGAGATTCTGGCATTTCTTGGACAATAACACACCACACGACGATCGTGTATTCAAAATCCGACCAATGTTAGACCACCTAAATAACACCATGGATAAGGTTTATACTCCTGACAGACAAATTTGTGTTGATGAGTCAATGGCTTTATGGCGTGGAAGACTTTTATTCAGACAATACATAAAAAACAAAAGACATAAGTATGGAATCAAACTGTTTGAGTTATGTGAGTCGCATGGTATGGTGCTCTGGATGAGAGTATATTCTGGGGAAAAAGTGCCAGATCCTATGAATTTTGGTCAGTCAGGTGCTGTTGTGTTAGATCTCATGGATGGTTACTTGGGGAAAGGCTACTGACAATTATTATAACTCCATGAAGAAGTTACATGGGTGAGATCCGATTCAATTGTTGTCTGCAAGTGGAAAGATAAGAGAGATGTGCTTACCATAACTAACAAGCATGCCGTCGAAATGATTGGCTTGGCTAATCAAAAGGGTAATATCATAGTGAAACCTGGCATTATCCATGATTACAATAGTGGAATGAGTGACATCGATCGTTCAGATCAGCTTCTTTCTTATTATTCATCGCTACAAAAAATGATTCGCTGGTTCAAAAATTGGCATTGCACATCATGGAGGTTTTCATACTGAACAGTCACTTGTTGTACACTCAGATGAGCGGCGAGAAGAAAATGACAATGCTGAAATTTCATGAAGCGGTTATTCTCAATCTTCTAGGAGATGGTGTTTCCATCACAAACACAAGCAATTCAACAAGTCCAGTCGCTTCTAGCATGCCCGTAACGAACGTGGCATCATTTCACTACTTAGCTCCTATTCCACCAAGCGAAAAAAAGGATCGACCCACTAAGCCTTGTTGAATTTGCACCCGAAATGGTGTGAGGCGTGAGACAAGGTATTGGTGCGTGGTTTGCCCAGACTGCCCTGCCTTGTGTGTGGACACATGTTTCAAACTTTTCCACCAGTAACATTTCCACCAGTAACTGTATGGAACAGTCATAATTTGCTGCATGAATTTTTTTATTCAAATTCAAATTTCTCAATGATTATCGTTTGATAAATGAATTTATCTCCAAGTACAGCTGTCTCTTTTATAGATCATTCATAGCTTGGTACATGAAGCCAAGGGTGGCTCCCCCCCCCCCCCCCTCACCACCACTACCATATTGAGAACAACAAGGGAACCCAGCGTGAGCAACTGGATTTGCATATGACGGTTTTGAAGTATTCAGCTGTTTTTTGCTTGCACATGTATTTCGTCCAGGTCCCGACATAAGGTCAAAAACACATCCCGCTAGTCATCCACTGCAAACGTTTTGCACATGTCAGTACGTCATAGTGAATCGAGTCAGCCCCTCGCTGGAAGGAGAGCCAATCGATCAAACCCACAAATATGATTTACTGAGGCATTCTAGCTGGCTTCCGTGGTGTTCCGACCTATCATACTGCTTTCATTTGCCAAATACATGACATGGGTAATACTACGAGATAACTCGTAGTGGCAGCCTACGAAAGTTGCATACTACGAGATAACTCGTAGTGGCACTCAACGTGTTAATGACACTTGAACAGCCATGGTCATATCATGTTGGTGACAGTTTTACGGGTGGAGGAAGCTGGAGTACCCAGAGAGAACCACCAAGCAATGACGAGCAGCTGCCAGCTCCCCAACATCGTAGCTCCGCACTGCAGCACAGGCAGGGTTAGATTGGTTGAAGACATGTGCACCATCTACGTGCAGTATGCATTAGTACATAGCGTCATTGTCTCACCATGTGGACAATTGGGGTGAAGTGCCTTGCCCATGGACACAACGTGAGAGCCCGATTCGCTCACTAACACGATCACCTATCCAAGGACTAACCGGGCTCGACGTTGCTTAACTTCGGTGATATGATGAGAACCGGTTACCGCACCCCCTAAACTATCAACATAAACAAGACTATAATGTGTGTCAATTAGTTTTTCACCAGTTGTTTGCTAAGAGGAAATAAGCCCGCACACCTCACATGTGGACTGTTTGGATTGGGTTAAGTAATATTAAGCAATGTCTAGTGTTATGTTACACATTTGTAAAGCTATACATATCAAATGATAATAACTGTCAGATCAACAGCTTTAAACATCAATCATTTGAATATTATGTTATTTAATATGCATGGCGACAGATGTTTTCTTACAAAATATGCCCTTTTTTATTTCTAAATGATTAACATTCAGAGCCATGTCAAATTATTCAGATAAAGATTTTTGTGTTTTTAAAATATAAACTTTATGCTGTTGATAAAATACCATTAATATTGTTCTGTTGATAAAATACCATTAATATTGTGCAATTTGTTCTTTTCAGTTTTACCACATGAAATGTATTTCAAAACATTTTGTTCCCATGGGGTGTATATATTCAGTGTGCATGCATGTGCAACTTCAAAATTTGTCACTGGAGCAGGATGCTTTGGTGATTAAAACTGTTGAAAGCTTTTCAAGATTGAATGGTGATGGGATGCCACCCCCCCCCCCCCCCCCCCCAAAAAAAAAACAAAAAAAAAAACAACCCATTGTACCAACACAAGTTTTACGTAGAATGGAGCCCTAAAATAAAATGGCCTCTATTATAGGTGTCACATAGGGAAGTAGGTCCCCACATTCTCATATCGCCCTCCACCTATCATGTTGCTCCCCCTAACAACAAAAATGGCTAGGCTCCCTTACTATAGAAGTGTGGCCATGCACCTGATTGGATAAAGGTGAATATGCTTGGGGGAGGGGGGGGGGAGGTAGCTGAAACAGGGCAGGGCATGAAAGTTCTGAGTGTCCAGTGAGTTCTAAATGGGACATTTCAGCCATTTTTTTGCATTTTTGTTGGGAAGGAACTAATGACTGTGTTATGATTGGGACTAAAGCAGTTTGGTGTTGTTGTTGCTTTATGAAGTTAGATTGTTGATTGGTTAAGTCTTGGTTCATTGTAGGAAATATGTTTAACTGTTTTAGTACCAAAACCAGTCTGATTGTGACTTTTCAACAATTTTTTTAAATAATATTTAAAAATGAGTAGAGTCAGGTGTAGATTTTAGTAATATTGTCATAAGCCGTATAACTTTATGGGAAAATTAGCTCACCAAAAGCGCTTGTCAACTTTAAACATTTATTACATTTAACGACAGTAACCTGTTGTTCTTCAGCTCAAAGTTGGTAGCCAGACTATTGGTCTCAAGAAAATAATAACTTTATATACAAAACAGTTACTCATAACAACTTGTGGATGAACATAACTCCAAAACAGCAATTAACCCTTTTTGAATATAAGATTTGTCAAGCAGTTTGTGACTGTTATCTGAAGGACTAATCAGTGATTATCAGCTTATGCTTACTATGCCCTCACATAATCACTACAAGAATTAACACTTATGCTTTCATTTTATAATATTAAATACGCTGTGGAACATTTGTTTATCCTTCGGATGCCAGCCTATAACAGTACACTCTGCCTGAAAAATCTTTGGTCCTCCAAAGAAAATAAAAGAAAAAAAAAAATGAATCAGCATCCACTCTTGGTGTAATGGGTTTAAGTCCTTCTCAAAATGAAATTGTGAAAATATTTTTACATTACAAAATTAATTCGAGCCTTAGAATAACTTGTGGAACTGACTGATCGTCCAATGTTTTCCAATAAAAAAAAACCCAGTTGTTTATCATCTTTTTTTACAAATTATGTTGCTTCAATTTGATCTTACAAAGTTTGCAAACTATACTGGTAGCTAGTAATGTCGATCACTCTGCCATGGCTCACTCATACTCTTTGGTATTGTTCCAGAGTGGCATTTATCCTGGAAAAATTCCCATATGAAAAACGGACCAATGTTTTCTTCTGGTACCCATGTGTTTTGATGATAATCTGTTCATTTAACAAGGTAGTGGCTGATTCCATTTATATTCTTAGTCCTGAGGACCTTTTCAACACTAGGAATCATTTTGCCTGTCTTTTTGATTGAACAGTTTGTTTCGTCATTTCTCTCGATTGGTTTTTGTCCTTTAAAACAATGTGAACTGCATTTTTTGAAACTGTCTTGGGCATTTTGAAAAAGTTCCGAAACATTGTCTAAATTTTCATACAGGTTGCTTTCTGCACAATTTGATGAAGGCAGAGTCTGAGTAGAATTTTCGGTAAGATGCTTTTGACACTGGTTTTGACAACAGCATTTACACAGACATCGTTCAGTGGCAGAAAGTTAGTTTGTGTGGTGGTACTCACATTAATATGCTTCTTTTCCTCAGCGAGGTTAATTTCCACCGTGCGTTCACTTTCTTGATTCCTTGTGCCATTGCATGTTGCTGATTGTTTTTTTTTTCATTCCAAGTACATCATTCTTCCTTTGTGGTCTCCTTCCATCTTTGCTCTTGACCTACATTTGTCTATTCACCCCTCCAACAATTCATTCCATCTGAACGACACACCCACTTAAGATTCATCTTCTTGGATTTGCCAAGACAGTGACAAGTTTTCTACGTTTAGACTTCCAATGAGCTGTAAAATATTTTCTGGAATCTTATCCACTTTTAGGATCATGACTAAACTAAAAGGTTAGTCCACCCAGATCTCTCCACCAAATGTCATAAGGCATATAACTTTATAGGGATATTAGCTCACTAAAAGCGCTTAGCAACTTTAAACATTTATTACATTTAACGACGGTAACCTGTAATTCTTCAGCTCAAAGTCAGTAGCCAGACTACTGATACACAAAACAATTACTCATAACAACGGTGGATGAACATAACTCCAAAACATCAATTAAACCTTTTTGAATACAAGATTTGTCAAGCAGTGTGTAACTGTTATCTTAAGGACTAATCAGTGATTATCAGTTTATGCATACTAGGCGCTCACAAACAACACTGCAATTACTGCATAATCATTACAAGAATTAACACTTACACTTTCATTGTATAATATTAAATATGCTGTGGACATTTGTTTATCCTTCAGATGTCAGCCTATAACAATATGATTAAATTACCATATTCCATGATGGAGAAGGTCATATGATCAGTGCCTTGGGAAAATTCAGCAAAATTAAAGAAAATGTTTGCTGTTTGAATGTGTCAAAGTCAAAAAGATTCTCTTTGAATTTCAATTGACTTTTTGAAGTTTAAATTTTTTTTGCTTTTCTTTTGCATTTCCTGTTGACCTGCATGCAACTAATAAAGTGCTTCTTTGAAGTTTTGTGAAGATCTTTCATTCTTCAAGTTGGGCCTGCGCACAGGAAGATTGCATTTTCTCTAACACTTTGTTTTCATAAATGAACTGATTACCATCTTCAAAGAAAGGTATCATACTTCATTTGGAACATTTAATCAACTTTTTCTATATTGTAACTTGTACCACTTCAGCTGTTTGAGAGAATATATTTTTAATTTACGCAGTAAAGTGATATGAAGAGTTTTTTTTATTATATGCTTTCTTCTAAGATTGTCGGAAATGCAGACCTGGGAGTACCATATTTCAAAGTATATGTATAGTTTTATTATCCCCTGCCAAAATGAAGTTTGCAGGGGATATAGAAATGGGATCCATTCATTCGTCTGTCCATCCATTTGTCTATCCATCTGTTCATCCATCCTTCATCCCTCCATCCCTCCATCCATCCATCCATCCATCCATCCATCCATCCATCCATCCATCCATCCATCCATCCATCCATCCATCATAACAACTTTGGACCTTCATATCTCAGTCAGTGGATGCTGGATTTAAAAGATCTTTGGTATGCTGATAGACCACCATGGGGGAAAGGATATTCACAATAGGGCTGTCACAATTTTTAGTTCAACCTGACAAAGTCAAGCAGAGCTATTGCCATCACTTCTCGTCCGTCGACGTATGTATGTACGTACATACGTCTGGGCACAATTTTCTTTGGCACACCTCACAGGTCGCATTTATGATCAGATCGCTTTGAAACTTGGTATGCTTGTTTGGGGTGACCTCTAGATAGGCGCTATCGATTTTCTTCAATTTCCGTCAAAAAGTGTTGCCGCTGGCAACGTTCTTAGAACTTAGTTTAGTCAGACCTCAATATTTCCCTTTGGCACACCCTACAGGGCACATTTATGATTGGATTGCTTTGAAACCTGGCATGCTTGTTTGGGGTGACCTCTAGATGGGAGCTATCGATTTTCTTCCATTTCCGTAAAAGAATGTTGCTACTGGCAACAACCTTTGAACTTAGTTTAGTCAGGCATCAATATATTTTTTTGGAACGCTGTACAGGGCACATTTTTTATCAGATCGGTTTGAAACTTGGTATGCTTGTTTGAGGTTACCTCTAGATGGGAGATATCGATTTTCTTCAATATCCGCCAAGAAATGTTGCCGCTGGCACCGACCTTTGATGAACTTAGTGCAGTTATGCATCAAAATTTCCATTTGGTACACCCTGCAGGGCACATTTATTATCGGTTCACTTTGAAACTTGGTATGCTTGTTTGGGGTGAGGTCTAGATGGGAGCTATCGATTTTCTTCCATTTCCGTCAAAAAATGTATGTACATACGTCCGGGCACAATTTCCTTTGACACACCTCACAGGTCGCATTTATGATCAGATTGCTTTGAAACTTGGTATGCTTGTTTGGGGTGACCTCTAGAAAGGCGCAATCGATTTTCTTCAATTTCTGTCAAAAAGTGTTGCCTCTGGCAACATTCTTAGAACTTAGTTTAGTCAGACCTCAATATTTCCCTTTGGCACACCCTACAGGGCACATTTATTATCGGATTGCTTTGAAATCTGGCATGCTTGTTTAGAGTGAGCTCTAGATGGGGGCTATTGATTTTCGTCCAATTCAATCAAAAATGTTGCCGCTGGCAACGACCTTTGAACTTAGTTTAGTCAGACATCAATATATTCCTTTGGCATGCCCTACAGGACACATTTATGATCAGATTGGCCCATTGGGCCTCTTGTTAAAGTATGATTTTTAGCTCAACTTGTCAAAGTCAAGCTGAGCTATTGCCATCACTTCTCGTCCGTCGACGTACGTATGTATGTACGTTAGTACGTACGTCCACAATTTCCTTTGGCATACCTCACAGATCGCATTTATGACCAGATCACTTTGAAACTTGGCATGCTTGTTTGGTGTTACCTCTAGAGGAGAGCTATCGATTTTCTTTGATTTCCGTCAAAAAATGTTGCCGCTGGCAACGACCTTCGATGAACTTTGTGCAGTTATTCATCAATATTTCCCTTTGGCACATCCTGCAGTGCACATTTTTAACCAGATCACTTTGAAACTTGATATGCTTGTTTGGGATGACCTCTAAATGGGAGCTATCGATTTTCTTCCATTTCCATCACACAATGTTGCCGCTGGCTATGACCTTTGAACTTAGTTTAGTCAGGCATCAATATATTCCTTTGGCATGCCCTACAGGGCACATTTATGATTGGATCGCTTGGAAACTTGGTGTGCTTGTGTTGGGTGATATCTATATGGGAGTTATCGAGTTTCTTCCATTTCTGTCAAAAAATGGTTTGAAACTTGGTATGTGTGTTTGGAGTTACCTCTAGATGGGAGCTAGCGATTTTCGTCAGTTTCTGTCAAAAAATGTTGCTGCTTGCAATGACCTTCGGTGAACTTAGTGCAGTTGTGCCTCAATATTTCCCTTTGGTGCAGCCTGCAGTGCACACATTTTTGACCGGATAGCTTTGAAACTTGGTGTGCTTGTTTGGGGTGACCTCTAGATGGGAGCTATCTATTTTCTTCCATTTCTGTTGAAAATAGTTGCCATTGGCAACAACCTCTGATGAAGTTAGTAAAAACTTAGTGCAGTTATGCATCAATATTTCCCTTTGACACACCCTGCAGGGCACATTTATGATTGGATCGCTTGGAAACTTGGTGTTCTTGTGTTGGGTGATATCTATATGGGAGTTATCGACTTTCTTCCATTTCTGTCAAAAAATGTTGCCGCTGGCAATGACCTTTGAACTTAGTTTAGTCGGACCTCGATATTTCCCTTTGGCACACGCTTCAGTGCACATTTATGATTGGATCACTTTGAAACTTGATATGTGTGTTTGGGGTGACCTCTAGATGTGAGCTATTGATTTTTTTTCATTTCCATAAAAAATTATTGTCATTATCACCAGCCGTTGAACTTACTGCTTTTGTGCAGCAACTTATCCCTTTTGCACTCTCTGCAGGGTATATTTATGAATTTCCATAAAAAAGAGAGAAAAAAACATTGCCACAAGCAATGACCTTCAAACTTAGAGCATTTGTGCATTAACATTTTCCTTTGGCATGCCTGATCATTCATTATCAGGTTGTTTTGAAACTTTGTATGCTTATGCAGGGTGACAAAGATAGGAGCTATCGATTTTCTTTTCATTTCCATCAAAAACTGTTGCTGTTAGCAACAGTCTTTGAATTTATTGCATTTGTGCATCAACTTTCTTTTTTGACATGGCCTACAGGCCACATTTATCAGGGGATTGTTTTTGAACTTGGTGTGCTCATTGGGCAAGAACTTTAGATAAGAGCTATTGATTAGCATTCATTTTTGTGAAAAAAGTTGCCATTTATAATAACCTCTGAACATACTGCTTTTGTGTATCAACATTCTTCCTTTAGCCAGTCTTACAGTTTACATTTAAAAATGCATGGATTACTCTGACGTTGTGCACACACAATGCTGTTACGTTGAAATTTCACCAAATAACATTGGTACTAATGATCTTCAATTTTGCCATTTAATTTAATTTAGGAATCGATTAATCGTCGCAAATAATCAATAATAATTAATTAATCATGCCTAGATGACCCCCTCTCCCTCTCTCTTTGAAATCGTTAAAAATGAAGTTCAAGTCAGTCGACCTATCTCAAGTAAATAACAGAGACGATCCTCATTTCGTTTGCGAAAAATGTGATTGCCTGCTGGACTCCTGGCATCGTTTCTGGCATAGTTCACATTGCACCTTTTATGTATTAATCCAGATGATAAACCTATTAAGTGCGTCAATGATGGCATGTAAAACATAGCATAAAACAATCACAAAAGGCTAACAAGTAACAACGTTCTGGGTGAAGGAAATAAAAATGCAATTTAAAGATATTGAAAACACCATCTAGTACGCAATACCAGAGAAAAAGCCTGAACTCTCAGCTAGTTTCCTCTGCGACAACCAGTGCCTCACAGATAATATATACTGAGAAGTATTGTTGGTCAAGGTGAAAACAAACTCAAAGAAGTTTCGTAACTCCAAGGGTGGTTACGAATTGTGTTGCAGTAACTCAATTCGATGTAGCTGTCTTGCTGCTCTTGAATTCATAATTGTTTGACAGTCAAATCTTTCACTGGGTTTGCAACACTAATTCTTTAGTCGGAACAGACGAGGGAAATTCTGAGGGGCAAGAATTTTTTCTAGAAAAAACTGTTCTAAAAAAAACGTACTTTCGGTTTCTGTATTCTTTCTGATATACCAGGGCCTTCGTTCGATTACATTTTGTAGGTGCATGTTCTGACGTCATACAAATGGGGCGGATACACTACAAGATTGACAGATATATATGGTCGCCATTTGCACTGCACATGAAATCCAGTCGAACATGGAAACAAGTGTTACTCTGTGTGTTTGTGTTGAGGGGGTGGGGGGGGGGGGGGGGGGTAGGAGTTATGTCTCTGTTTAAATGATTGAGTTTAGATATTTTAGTTATACAAGTGAAAGTTATCGATATTTCAAAGGTGAGTGTTCTAACTTTCGAAGGAAGAACATCACAGACACACTGTCACAACTTTGCAAGTTTGCAATTGCCGACTGGTCTTGATTAGTACACTGACGTTTCAAAAGTTCAGAGCATCAAAGCTTTGAATGTACCTGAAAGACAAATGCTTCTAACGGCAAATTGAAGTTTAACGTCAACGTTCTTAACCCTTTACCTTTAGAAACAATAGTTTTTTCATCAAATTTTCTTTTAATTATTAAACGTCTAAAACGTTGAAAAATTTACTGATTATTTGACAATGGAAAAATACTAATCAATTTCACAGTGACCAATCAACAATCGATTAATCGATAAATCATGACAGCCCTAATTCGCAAGTAACAGGTTTTGTCCATTTTTTTAGCTTCCCTCACTGAAAGTCAGGGGGAGCTTAAGTGATCACTTTCTGTCTTTCGTCCGTCCATCGTCCCTCCGGTGTGAACTTTACATTATTGAATTCTCCTCATAAACCACTGGGCCGAATTGAACCAAATTTGATATTATTTTCCATATATGTCAATGCAAGTTTGTTGAAATAAAGTTGCCATGCTTACAGGGGGCACTACAAGGGGCATTTTTCTGGTAGCACCCATAAATATATTTTTCACAAATTTAAAAATCTTCTTCATAATTGGCAATTAGAATCTTTTGATATTTGGTATACAACATCTCTAGGGGGGTCAGATTTAAGTTCAAATAAACCGAGTCCCTGAGTTAATATTTGGGCTCACTAAGGGAGCCAGAATTTTAACTTAGTGCAATATGGTGAAATTTCTTTAAAAATCCTCTTCTTCAGATCCACCAGTCAGAATGCTTTCATATTTGGTATGCAGCATCTCTAGAGGGAGGGGGGGGGGGGTGGGTGGGGGGGGGGGGGGGGGAGTCAGTTCAAGTTTGTTCAATTCGTGTCCATGGCTTAATGTTTTGGCTCTCGAGGTTTGGGGGGGGGGGGGGGGGGGGCAGGCTAGGTTCAAGGTTGTTCACATGTATTCCTTAGTGTATTTCCATAAAATTTGCCTTTCAAACTGCAGTGACATAACCTGCTTGGAAGTTTGGCAGTGCTTGTCTACAGCTGATAGAATTGGTAGCAGTCAGGAAGACCCATGATAATAATCATCTGATATGAAAACTAGAGTTATGAATAATTTCATGACTTCATTCCTCTGTAGTGTCGATGAACCATGACTAACTGAATATGACCCAAATATTTCTTTGAACCACTTTATCAGGTGAGCGATTAAGGCCCCTTAGGGCTTCTTGTTATGGGCTTTTTCCCACTTTTTTAAACGTGGAAACCCTTACCGTGGGATACTGGTAGTGTTGCACCTTGTTACATTAAGGTTGAGAGCATATCTTTCAACATGCCAAAAAATCTCTGAGAAGTCGCACAATTCAGTGTTATTGCACTTCCAATCACCGATGGCATATGCCTGTAATGATACCTGACACGTGTTGATACCAACAAGTTGTGCATTGGGTGGGTGGGTGGGGTGGGGGGGGGGGGGGGCTGTTATTTATTACAAAAATATTATCGATAAATATAACATTTCACTGTTCAGTATTGAAACTTTTCACTCAAAAGTGATAAAAAAAAATATACAGTGCAAATGAAAGCTGAAAACATGATTCAAAATCCACTATTAATTATAACCTGAGTAATTAAATTTTGCTTCTCTCATTCAAATAGCACAACATGCCTGCGATCTAAAAGGTAATGCACACATTCATATATAATAGCGTGAATATAACAATAACATGACTTCAGGAGGGCGTTATGGTTCATTAACGGCCCACCATAAATGATTAACAGCCCCAGGGCGTTATAACGGCCCGAGACGAAGTCGAGGGGCGTTATAAGGCCAGTGGGCTGTTAATCATTTATGGTGGGCCGTTAATGAACCATAACGCCCGACTATGGAAGTCATGTTATTACTATTATTACCACTTATTACCACATTGTTAACGGTACCTAGTATATTTTAAAGATAAAGTAAATTATTCAATTTCAATTAACAGTTTAATGAACATATATACAAACATATTTTGTGACATAAAATTTAACGGTCTCAACATTCAGCATAACATTTCTCAAGGAAAGTTAAGTTGTTCAACAACAGAGGAGAAAATACGTTTAAAAATATATATTATTTAAAAAATTGTTCGATTACTCACCTATAATACGTATAATATCCAACAAGTTTGAAATCCAGTGATCCAGATCATTTTATAAACTTTATACATTTCAGCAGAATGTTGGAACGAAAATGCGCGTTCGATCATGGGAGGTAATTTGTGTCTCTATTTCAAACATTTTTGGGAGGCAATTGCAAATGAGAAACCGGAAGTAAGTGGCGGGCCGAAAAATCACAACAAAATTTCATAACGGCCCGATGCAATTCACTACCGTGCGTTATGATATTCCACCGTATCAATAAACTCGCGATAACCTACAGGGAACGCCCTCTGAAGTGGTAATAATATGTTATTATATGTAGTGGTATACAAAGTCTTTCAACATCATAATATTGGACACTGTGAACAGGAGGTTTCAGGGTATCATAGATGAACAGCAACATTTTGATTTTTCCAGTTTTAGTGATTGACCACCAAGAACATAAGATGTGGAGACATTCAATTTTCCTAATGGTTGAGTGTTAAAATTACCACTGGTGCAGGCACTTGATAATGTAGTGTTTGTGGAATTTGCCTGTGTCCTGCATGCACAAGCACACTTGCACCCAGCAAAATAAGTTGAATTTTTCTCTGGAATTGATGCTCTTAACACAAAAAGTTTAGAGAAATGTCACTATATGTTTTTGACATTTGGGTCATCTTGTGAATTTTAAGGACTGTTTTATTTATGTGAGACTTCCTGTGGGAACCCCTGGAAGTGACACAGCGCCTGTTTACTACAGTAAACGAGTTATGCTTTACTGGTGAAATAGTACCCAGAACCAATGCTTGGGGTAGAAGTCCAGTAAAATGGGCAGCATAGGTATAAACAATTGGCCAAACTTGACTTCATACCTATGTTGCACTCATGAAGCCAATGATGCTGGAAGTGATCATAACTGGTTGAGTGCTAGAAGCCACTATCAGAGCTCTACTGAAAAGTGCTGAAAGCTACTATAGTGGCTTTTCACGGTTTCCAATCACTAATTTGTAATTGGCTCTGCATTGGAAGAAAAATATTAATACAATATTGTTTTGTTACAGTTTATTGGAGAGTACCAGTTGTCACTCTCCAATAAATTGCAGCAAAACAATTATGAGCAACATCTTGCTAAGTTAAGGCTCCTTTTGTAGTTGTGTGACATTTTTAAAAAAAACACTTTTATTACAAATGACTATTGAATATTAATTTAGCACCAGTTAAACACTATTAAATAAATAAATTTATGTGGCATGGGTGTACAAGTAGGTTTGAGAATTCCTTCCAAGAATAATTCTGAAGAATGTAGATATCAGTGACCTAGATTAGGTTTTTGTAGTAAATGTAAGCAAACTTTGCAGATGAGACTACAAGTATGCTTCTACTTCTTGGTTAAATGCACATTCCATTTCCACCAAAAAAAAAAGGTACAGTTTCTCGATGTTATTGTAAGCAAGATCAGTAAGAAATTAGGAATTGACCTGTATACAAAACCAACCTACTCACATACCTATTTTACCATGGATGCATACCATCCAGAGTCTCCGAAAAACAATGGCTATTATGACCAGCTTCTGAGAATAAAACAGATATGCACCCAACTGTAAGCGCTGAAAAAGATTTCCCGGGCCACTGCATGGAAATGCTCAATCACTATTTCAAATAGTGTTGTGATCAAAATATCATAATGTGAAATTTTCAAAAAGCAGAGACATTAAACCACAAAAGTCTCCTCAATCCTGGGAATGCAAAAAGAAAAGATCACAATCCCTTTGTCTGCACCTAAAACCTTGAGAGTATGTCAGTTAGTAAACTAATGCGAAAAGATTGGCACATTTTTTTTTTTTTAAAGTGTAGAGAATCATTTAAAGAAATTTAAAAGCTCTGCTATTGATGGCTAAACTACCAGTAACGCAATCATACATCGATCCTATGCTCAGACCTCAACTCAAAAAATTCTGCCACACACAGAAAATAGGTTGAACAACTGTATCTACTCCCTACAGACATTGCCACCTTTTGGGTTCAACAGAAAGGACCTGTAGGAAGTGGAGCATTGCTTATTTACTGCAGTAAACAAGTTCTGCTGAACTGGTAAAATAGGGCCCAGTAACCAATGCCTGTGGTGGAAGTCTTCTAAAGTGGGGAGCATAGGTAAACACGATTGGTAAATTGGACTTTATTCCAATGTTGCAGTCCTAATGTATCCATAGATGCTGAATGTGACCTTAAATACCAATAAAAAGTTAAAAAAAAATAAATATCAGGTGAGGAGGTGTTTGGTGAGTGGAAATAAATAATTTCCTGTGCACATTACTAAAAATCATTGGTATCCAGTACTATCTACACAAAAAACACTTGATTATTTTTAGCTCACCTGAGCTTATCTAATTGCTTTCCGTCCAGCGTCCGTCAACACCTTGTTTTGGTCTTCTCCAAAACCACTGGGCCAATTCAAGTGAAAGTCTGTGAATCATGGTCACGAAAGGGGCATTGCATTTTTGTTCAATTCAACATGCCCAGCCCCATAGGGAGGGCGTGGAGGTAAATGCTCAAAATATTTTTTTAAATCTTCTCATGAACCAGTGGGTACAATGACTTGATATTTTGTATGAAGCTTATGGAGCAATATTTGCCTTTGTAATGGGAGGGGCAGGGTTTTGGTCCAAAATTTCTATTTTCTGAACCGATGGTCCAATTTGAACCAAATTTGGTTTATCGTATTATTGGGTCATAAGTACTAGACTCGTGTAAAAAAAATTCCTGTGGCCCCATGGGAACCCCAGGAGCTAAAAATAGAAATATTTTCAAACGCCCATATTTCCCAAACCACACAGAACAGTGAACTAATATTTGGTGTGAAGCATCCTTAGGACCAGTAGAATTGAATGGTAAGAAAAAATTGCCATTAATTATGTTACGGTGTTGTGTAGAGGGCATCAAAAAAATGCTGAGTCAGCATATTTGCAAAAAAATTTTTTTTTAATTTTCTCCAGAACTAATGACCAGAATCTTTTGATATTTGGTTTTCAGCATTCGTAGGTGGTGTCAGATATAAGTTTGTTAAAATGAAGCCCCTTGGTTCATATTTGGGCTCAATACAGGAGCCTGAATTTTTAACTTAGGGCAATATGGGGAATAATCTTTAAAAATCTTCTTCTTGAGAACCACCAGTCAGAATCTTTTAATGTTTGGCATACATCATTATTCTGAGGGTCAGATCCAAGGTTGTTCAAATCAAGTCCCTCAGTTAATATTTGGGCTTCCTATCAAAATTCAGAAATCTTTTTAATTAATGAGGCAATAATCTGAATAACTTAATTGCCTGTCACAAATGTGCACTTTCAGTGTCATGAAAGAAATTCGAAACCAATTCTCAATATCTCCCTCTTGGGAAATTTCGAGTTTTACAACTTGAAAAGTTTCCTGATAATTTATGGTTGAATGTAAAATAAATAATGTAATCTTAAAGCCCAAAAGGTCTGTTTGTAATATGAAATTATTTTTACAAATTCTAGTGTTGTCTCAACATTGACTGTCAACCTTTCTTTTATGTTAAAATGTATGCATATCAGATTGAGAAGGGTAACCCTTTTACTGATGTAGTGGGAAAATCCAGCCAGCGTTTTTCACAAAAATCACAATACAAATTTTACTACCTGTATTTTTATAATTTTTACTTTCAAAACATAGCTAATTAACACTCATTGGAATGAGCTGTAGGTAAAAGGTTAAAAATAGGGTTTTTACACACATTATGTAAGGCCTAAAAAAGTTAAAAATCTGTTTCTCAGGCCTTCCCACATGGTTGTTTTTGGCTGCCACCTGCTCTCTTTTTATAACCAATGCAAACTTAAAAAAAATAAAAATTAAATGGTTTATCTGATATTTTACCCAAGTTGATAAAATTGATAAATTTGTCTCTAGTGCAACAAGGCTTTGCAATGCTTTTGCATTGCAAAGCCTTCTTGTACTCAAGGGACGAAATACACCACCACCCATGCTATTCTGTAGATTATGAGGCCTGAAACATAAAACAAATCAAGAACATGAACTTTTGATGGCAAAGAAATAATTACAAAAATAAAAAATAAATTAAAAAATGCCAGTTCACATGAAATTTTACAAAAAATGACCTGAGCAACAGAAGATCTATTTTATGTGGCCTAAACATAAATGCAGTGGGACCCTGTTAATTGAATAGGCACTTTGCCAATGAAAATTATTCAAGGCACTTTGCCAAGGAAAATTATTTCGTTAACTTTCATTTATTGGTGTTTAAGGTCACATATTTCTGCACAATGGCTAATAATGACTGGAGTATTCAGTTAACAGGGATTTGGTAACTCTCCTGATTCTAGTTATGAACTGAGCATTTATTCTATTATATCTTGTTTCACAGAGCTCATGGATTTGAAGTACAGAGGCCAAATATGTCTTGAAACAAGGAAAATTAAAAAATTGTCAGGGTAATTTCTCGACATATTACAGGATTTTTTATTTTTATTCTTATTTTATTTTTATTATTATTATTGGCCCCAGCACTCTGGCAGTGCAACAGAATTTTCTCCAATCACTTTGTTTTTCTCTTGTTTTACTATAAATTTAACCAACTGTGTCTTGTTTGACAGAGCTCACTGAGCTCTGTCAAACAAGGCATATTTGGTTAAACATCAAACTGCATTATGGGAAATATTTGCTGCTGAAAACTTGCCATTTCGACATCAGAGTGCAGAGAGTTAAAAGGTGTTTGCTCTGTAATGCTTTTAGCAATTAACAAGTCAGATTTGTATTGAAGGTGTGGTAAATGGTTTTTGCTTGGAAGTTTTATTCAATTAAAAGGGTTATTCAATTAAAAGATATCCAATTAAATGGGCTCCATTGTAATGTAATTTTTTTTTCTCTTTGGGAACATGGCTTATAGCAATTATATTTCCAAGTTAAATAAGCTCATTATGAATTGGGAAAAAAATCATTAACCAGTTTTCACAACATTTTTTTAAACTAAAAAAGTGATGTATTTATCTGCTTGAATCGTTGTCAAACTTGAAGGAGATGTTGAAAATAGGTCTTAATAAAATCTAAAGTTTTTTTAGTCCCAAATAACCAGGACATGAACTTTACTTGCCGCTGGCCACCACACCATGAGCTGGCAACTTGGTATCCAGCTCATTGCTCATTGTGTTTGTGTGTACTTTTAGCATGTATCATATGGCTTAGGCTTACCAAACTTTACTTGTATTTTGGGAAGGCATATTCTAAGAATGTGTTGCTGACCTTCATTTTTGAAAATAGATCACGTCAGTGTTTCATGTCCATCCATCTATTTGTCTGTCCATCGAAAATTTAGTCCCACAATTCCTGTACTATTTAGTTTTAGGTTACCAAACTAAAGGTGTGCATACATCATACAGGATGAGTGTTGTCTCACAGATTATAAGTAGGTCACTCTGACCTAGAGAATAGACCATGTTGTCCAGTGTGCAACACCCACCTTATGTAAGCTACAAAAGCTGTATAACCTTTTGTTATGTCAGGTTGGATAATATTGGGTTTAGGGGATAAAAAGACAAAATTAAAAAACAAAATCATTTGTATTTTTATGTCATTACAGGGAAAGTTGTCTTGCTACAAAGAATCTTTTCTGCTACAAACAGTGGATCTTGATAACTGATAGCAATGAGAAACAGGATTACCTGAAGAGCAGGAGGCATTTCCGACTCCCAGATTGTGAGCAGCTGCCATCAGTATGGTCCAATGAAACAGAGTGTACTGAAGCACAACTGTTTGAAAGAGAGGAGGATGAAATCAGAGGCAAGTTTGAATTTTCATGTAGAACACTGTTAACTGAAAAGCTACTTTTAATACTTATTTAACCCTTTACTCAACATGCACAATATCAAAATTTATTATTTTAAATATTATTTTTTCAAATTTTTTGAAAAATGTCAACAGAACCATATGTTGACCTGTATTGGAATGAGTTTGATTTGTGTATTGATGTGGATGGTTTATTGGGTAAAGGATTAACCCTTTAACTAACATGACTAGAAGATGACACAAGAAAAAACTCTTTCATCTTTTGACTCCAAAACATAACTTATGGCCCTTAATGGAAAAAGCTCTATGTACTCTTTCCAGTGGGGGTCATAAGCTATATTTTGGAGGCAAAAGTTGAAAAAAATAATAAAATTTGAATGGCGAGTTTTGTGACTAGGACTGGCCAGATATTAGTATTAAATTAGGTGAAGGGTTAACAGGAGTATATAATTAACTGGAATTTGGACATTTTTTTCTATATTCTAGTGATAAGCATAGCAGTTATTCTAATATATCTAGTTCTGTTATGTTTTTTTTGCTTTGGTGATGAAATGCTGTTAAAAGGTTAACGTCTCGTCGTGAGGATTTCTCTATCAGTTTGTTACAAAACAGTACATTGTTAACTTAACCCTCTACTTATCACGATTTGCAAGTTAACAACTGCAATATATTTTTTAAACAAATAGAAACTTTAATTTTTTAATTCATAAATGTAGTCCACCACCTCTCATTGGAACAAACTCAATGCACATATTTCATTGAGAGATTACGAGCTATGTTGTGGAAACAAAACAAACTCATTCCAGTGATTATTAGATAGGTCATTAGCAAAAATTGGAAAATCAACAAAATTTCATTGATTATACAGCATTATCATTACAAAAGACCCCTCTTCTATGATCAGATTGTGATTGGATTGCAGTACACTTACAACTATGGGGGTAGAGATTTCCTAAATAAAACAATATGAAATCAAGACTGTATCAAGAAAAATATATAAAAATAGCACCTCAGATTCAATGTTTTTGTATTCTATTTTAGACAGGTGAGATTCTACATTGTTTGATTGAGGAAAGTGGAGAATTTTGACCTAGCTGACAATATGCTGTTTTGTAGGCACGACCGACTGAGTTGTGATGACAAAACAGCATATTACTTGCTGGGTCAAAATCCTATCTTGCAACCACTTTTGTTACAACACTTGCCCACTTTTGTTACAGCTCACCACTTTTGTAACAAAATCAACCACTTTTGTTACAAAATGAGCTCACCACTTTTATTACAACCATTGCCCATTTTTGTAACAAAAAAAACTCACTCACCACTTTTGTTACAACAACTGCCCATTATTGTTAGAATTTTTGTCAGTGTGAAAAATGAAGTAATCTGCAAGTAATCCGAGTTGTGACGTTCAGTCACGATTATCGGGAGCGCGGTTGCTCTGTAGTTAGAGCACTGGTCTTGAGATCGGAAGTTTGTGAGTTTGATGCCTGGCCGGGGTAACTTGCATCGTGTTCTTGAGCAAGGCACTTAATCCCAATTGCCCACTTGGGAGCATGGTTGTGCCATGTGCTGAGGTGTATCGCACGTTCATAACACACATGCCTGCAACCAATGCTAACCCTGCACCTGTGAGATTAGTATGTTGGAGAGTTGACAGTTGCTCGGTGGTACTCTCCGAGTACTCCGGCTTCTTCCACATGTAAAACTATTTTCGACACAATATGACCTCAGCTATTAAAGTGTCATGAAACACCAACAATCCAATAATGATTAGCAAACCAAACCATTGTTGCACATGTTCAGTAGTAATGCCACACCCTTGCTTATTATTGGGTAATTTCGTAACCTGCCACCTTGCGACGTCATTGTCATGGTGATATGTAGTGTATCGTGCGCATGCACACACATATATCTGAAATGGTTCGTGCCTTTTGGTACCAGTTATAGGAGATTCCACCCCCTTGAGCCTTGGACCTTAGTAGTATGTGATGTTGACTTCTTGCCCTTTCAGCAGGTTCTCAGGCAGGTTCTCATCTGACTTCATCAGTCACGTGACCGGAAGGGGTGGGGTGAGGTTGCCTTGGTAGCCTGTGTCAGTGGTCATCTCATGGCCTCATTCCCTTGGTGACATGTGGTCCCACTGCGCATGTTTCTAAGGTGTCACACTCTTCTGCCAGCCATTTTTAGCTTAACTTGACATAGTCAAGATAAGCTATTGCCATCACGCATACGGAAGTCTGTTAGTCTGTGAGTCTGTTAGTTTGTGAGTCTGTTAGTCTGTGAGTCGGTGACGTCTGTTCACATTTTCCTTTAGCACGGGCTACACCCCACAGTTCTTGTCTGATCGTCACGAAATTTCATATGCAGGTTTGGGGTCATGTTTAGATGAGAACGTCCCCTTTTGGTCGCGATCGGGCAACCAGTATGGCTGCCCGAGCCCAAAACCTGAAAACCATTAGCACAGTCTACAGGTCGTATTTATGAAGGGATTTCATTGTAACTTGGTAGGATGCCTCTGTATAATGCCTAGATGAGAACGTCCCCTTTTGGGCATGATCTATCAACCGTTACGGCAGCCCAAGCCCGAAACCCAAAAACTTTTAGCACAGTCTGCAGGACATGTTTAATGTGGAGGGATTTCATTGTAACTTAGTAGGATGACTCCTTATGATGTCTAGATGAGAATTTCCCCATTTGGGCATGATCTGCCAACCGTGACGGCTGCCCGAGCCCAAAACCTGAAAACCTTTAGCACAATCTACAGGTCATATTTATTGAGGAATTTCATTGTAACTTGGTGGGTTGACTTCATACAATGTCTAGATGAGAAAGTCCCCTTTTGGACGTGATTGGGCAGCTGTGACGGCTGCAGGGGCCCGAAGCCCGAAAACCTTTAGCACAGTCTAGAGGTCATATTTATGAAGGGATTTCATTGTAACTTGGTAGGATGACTCCAAATAATGTCTAGATGAGAATGTCCCATTTTGATCGCGATCATGCAGCCTTGATGGGTGCCCGAGCCCGAAAACCTTTAGCATAGGCAAAAGGTCATATTTATGGAAGGATTTCATTGTAACCTGTTAGGTTGACTCCATATAATGCCTAGATGATGACATCCCCTTTTGGTCATGATTGGTCAGTGGTGATGCCCGAAGCCCGAAAACCTTGAGCACAGTCTATAGGTCATATTTATGAAGGGATTTCATTGTAACTTGGTAGGTTGACTTCATGTAATGTCTAGATGAGAACAGCCCCTTTTGGACACCATTAGGCAACTGTGTTGGCTACAGGGGCCCAAAGCCTGAAAATCTTTAGCACAGTCTACAGGTGCCATTTATGAAGGGATTTCATTGTACCTTGGTAGGATGACTCTAAATAATGTCTAGATGAGAACGTCCCCTTTTGGTCGCGATCATTCAGCCTTGATGGCTGCCCGAACCCAAAACCCCAAAACTTTTAGCATAGTCTATTGGTCATATTTATGGAAGGACTTCATTGTAACCTATAAGTTTGACTCCATATAATAGCTAGATGATGACATCCCCTTTTGGTCGTGATTGGTCAACCGTGATGGCTTCAGGGGCCCGAAGCCCAAAAACCTTGAGCACAGTCTACAGGTCATATTTATGATGGGATTTCATTGTAACTTTGTAGGATCACTCCAGATGAGAATGTCCCCTTTTGGTTGCGATCATTCAACCATGATGGCTGCCAGAGTCCAAAGCCCAGAAACCTTTAGCACAGTCTACAGGTCATATTTATTAAGGGATTTCATTGTGACCTGGTAGGTTGACTTCATATAATGTCTAGATGAGAACGTTCCCTTTGGACGCAATTGGGAAACTGACGGCTACAGGGGCCCGAAGCCCGAAAACCTTTAGCACAGTCTACAGGCCATATTTATGAAGGGATTTTAATGTAACTTGATAGGATGACTCGTTTTGGAATAATTTCACTGTAACCTGGTAACTTTTGTTGATATACGTAAACTGTGAGGGCCACATATAAACCCACCCCTCAGCTCTTTAGTACAGTGTACACCTCATATTATTTTTGTCATAAACATAGCATACAGGGAACAGAAATGAACATATTCCCATTTATCACAATTCTTGTTTTATTTCATAATCCTTTCATAAACATTGAACATTATCCTTTTCATCAAACACAACACACAAGTTAAGCTACCGTGTCATTGACACTTTCATTACTATGGGCACCACCATCTTGGTTGTTAGGGGTAGCACATGGTTGCTTTGGAGCCCAATGGCTTTCTTGTTGGACAGGGGCATGTTCTGAGAGTGTGTTCGATTCAGCGGGAGTGCATCGAATCACCACAAACAACTCAGCAACTACCCAAACCTACCCCAACAGACCTTTTATTGGACCAAATCCCCATCAAAACTTACCCATATAGACCTTTGTGAGCTTTGCCCCACCTGAGTACAAGCTAACTATGAGGAGAGGCCTCAGTGAGGCCCTGACTCATAGCTCTCATGGCCTCTCCTGCCCTCTTAGCCCCAACCTTATGGCATTCCCTGACTCATAGCCCTCACCTCATGGCCTCATCTTGCCCTCACAGCCCTCTTATGAACATCTCCAATATGAGGATAAGAGGCCTATGAGGTGAGGCCTCAGTTCACATCCCTCTTATTCTCATCTCTGTTCAAGTGACCATTAGTGATCACCTATGGTGATCATTAGTGATCACCTGTGGTGATCACTAGTGTTCATCTCTCCAAATGATGATAAGAGGGGTGTGAGGTGAGGCCCAGGTCACTGGGTGAAAAAGATGGGACTTCTGGAAGGAGAGGGAGGGAGACTGTGTCGCTCTTGGCCAGGATGTCTAGTGCAGGGTCATTTGGAAGGTCCTCAGGACAGGTCCCCATGAATGACAGAGGAAGCTAGGGATAGGGTCACTGAGAAGGATCAGCAGGTCACACATGGATGGGATGGTGGGCACATGGAGAGGGCTTCTGTTTGAAGTTTCTCTGCTGGGTTTGGGTCGCCAGGGAACTGTGTTGCCTGTGGTCGGGATGAAGGAGTAGGGTCTCAGGGCAGGTCTTCCTTGGAAGGGGTGGTGAGGTGTTGGGTCAAATGTGGAAGGCAAGGGCTTCTGGAAGAAGGGTGACTGTGTCACTCTCACTCGTCCCATTGCATCACCCCACTAGTGATCGCCTGTGGTGATTACTAGTGATCATTCTCTCCATATGAGAATAAGAGGGGTGTGAGGTTAGGCCTCACCTCACACCCCTCTTATCCTTATCTCATTTCAAGTGATCACTAGTGATTATTCCCCCCATATGAGGATAAGAGGGGTGTGAGGTGAGGCCTCTGTTATGAGGTAGTGGTAGTAGTAGCAGCGGGTGGCCCCGGGGGATGTATCATTTCAGGGGTCTCGTAAGGATCCACTCGTGTGCCACCGGGGATAACCAGACCTGGGTGGTCAAAATAGGATTTTTAGCTCAACTTTGACGAAGTCAAATTTGAGCTATTGTCATGGCCCGTCGTCCGTCTGCCCGTCTGTCCGTACGTCAACAATTGGCTATGGCTCGGGCTAGAGGTCGTATTTATGAACCGATCTTTACGAAACTTCTTGTGTACCTTTGTTATGACCCTGGGACGGGAACAAGTGTTTTTAGGTGTGGTCCAAAATTCAAGATGGCTGCCAGTGGCCATTTTGTACCGATGATGCAAAAATCAGTTTTTTGTACAGAACTTCTGTATGAAAGCTCTGATTTGAATAATTTTTTGTATGAATGTTTAGTACCATGGGATACATTACATATATTACAGGTTTTTTTCTTGTGCGTAAATTATGCAAATTAGGCTAACTTTGATTTATTTAGTGTTACTTTCAGCACTGTGAGTGCAAATCCCAATACGGCTCAGGCTAGAGGCCGTATTTATGAACCGATCTTCACGAAACTTCTTGGGTACCTTTGTTATCACTGTGGGACGAGAGGAGTGTTTTGGGGTCCAGTCTGAAATTCAAGATGGCCGCTAGCAGCCATTTTGTTCAAAATTAAGTGCAATCAGATTTTTGCGCAGAACTTCCAAATGAAAGATCTGATTTGAATAAATTTTTGTATGAATGTTTAGTACCATGGGATACATTACATATAATACAGAGTTTTTCTCGTGAATAAATTATGCAAATTAGGGGTCCGGGTGGGACTTAGAAAATTTTGGACCAAAATCCGGAAATTAGTTTTTTGGTTTTTTATGCGTTTTGGTCAATTTTAAGACAAAAAAAAAAAATTTTTTTTACACTGAAAATTTGGGGTCCGGGTGGGACTTAGAAAATTTTGGACCAAAATCCGGAAATTAGTTTTTTGTGTTTTGATGCATTTTGGTCAATTTTAAGAAGAAGAAGAAAAAATTTTAGTCTGAAAATATTTTGTTTCGGACTGAAAATTTCCACACAAAAATAATAATCTACAATGATTGGTCTTAATCTGTAGTCCATTACAGTCACCTTGTAATTCTTTTATTATTGTTGGGGGCGCGGCGGCTCAGTTGGTAGAGGTGCAGGCTGCAAGCCGAGAGGTCCTCGGTTTGAATCCCACCTGCGGCAACCGCGTTGTGTCCTTGGGCAAGACACTTCACCCCGATTGCCTACATGGGGGCACGATGACGCTGTGTACTGAGGCATACTGCACGTCGATGGTGCGCATGTCTTCAACCAATCTAACCCTGCCTGTGCTGCGGTGCAGAGTTCAGAGTTACGATGTTGGAGAGTTGACAGCTGCTCGTCGTTGCTCGGTGGTTCTCCCCGGGTACTCCGGCTTCCTCCACCCGTAAAACTGTCACGGTCACGATTAGCCATTGTGCATAAGTATGTGACCTTAAACACCAATAAATAAATAATTTATTATTGTTGACTGGGCCAAAACAAATACTAATTCCTGTCATATTCATTATTCAGTTGTCTTGGTCACAGCAAGTACTAATTCCTGTCATATCCAAGTTGAGCTACAGAGTCATTGACTCTTTCATTTTAAAACAGAAAACCATTATGGATGAGGAGGTTAAAGAAAATCATTATATTGTACTGGAGTACAGTCAGTGTTCCTACCACTCATCCACCCCACTCCCGTGCTGACCACACACTAATACTATACCTTTTCTCACTCGATATCAGCCTACTAGATCTTTATTGATAAACGTATATCTAACATGGAGGCCACAATTACCCACAATAAGACTAATACCATAAAAACAAACATAACAATACAAGTTTGAGACTCATTAGAACAGGCTCGGTGATCGCATTCCAATGACATTCATAGTTTTATTGTTAAGCATTTCTATATAGATTTTTCAAATGTTTACTTTATTTCTAAAATACTGTTATTTATTTATTTATTTATTTATTTATTTATTTATTTATTTATTTATTTATTTATTTATTTATTTATTTATTGGGGTTTAACAACAGTTTAGACAGCTAGGGTCAGTTTTACTGGTGGAGGAAGCCAGAGTCCCCGGAGAGAAGCACTGATCAGTGACAAGTAACTGTCAGACTCTCCAACTTACTAACCTGGCAGAAGCAGGGTTAGCAGTTGTTGAAGGCGTGTGTACCATCGATGTGCTATATGCCTTAGCGCACTGTGTCTCCATGATCCCACTCGAGCAAGTGAGGTTAAGTGTCTTAAGGACACAATGTGAGAGGCTCTAGCGAGATTAAAACTCATGACCTCTCGATCACAAGGCCCATAAAAATATGCCTCATCCAAGAGGACTGTGTCAAAAAGCTCGCGAAAGAAATGGCAGTCCCATTGCCCTAAAAGTTAGAATTTTCTGAAAATAGTCAACTTTAAAACTTCTGCACATATGGGTAGAAGATGTTGGTATCGGACATACGCAACAGGTTTAGGTTTTGATAATCACAACTGAACGTCACGTTCAAGTACTTGCAGATTACTTCCTTTTTCACACTGACAAAAATTGTAACAAAAATGGGTGATTGTTGTAACAAAAGTGATGAGCGAGTTTTTTCTGTTACAAAAATGGGCGATTGTTGAAACAAAAGAGGTGAGCTCATTTTGTAACAAAAGTGGTTGAATTTGTAACAAAAGTGGTGAGCTGTAACAAAAGTGGGCAAGTGTTGTAACAAAAGTGGTTGCCACATCCTATCCAATTTTTGTCCACTGTGGTGATCACAGTACTGTATTTGTGTTTAACACTTGTCTATTTAGCTGATTCAGTGAGTAAAGAGTTAAAAAGTTCACAATTCACCTGGGGTATGCTGGGTATCTCAAATTGGCCATGCAAGAAAATAATTAATGTTTCAGTGAATCCACAAAAGAAAAAAATGTACTTTCATGTATTCTTATGAATATTGCATCTTTAAAAAAAATGCATTTGCCAGTAAAAGAAAGTTCTATTCAGTATGCCGGTTTGTCTAAACATAAGTATGATCAAAATAGACATTTGGATTTTTAATCAGGAGTTCTAGACTTTGGTTTATTTTAATATTATGCATGTTCTTTTTAGCAATGCGTTTCATTTGCCTGATTTTAGTATGGTTTTGTCAAACAACGGTATATCATTAAATTAAATTATTTTTACCAGTAATATTTGTTTTTTATTGAGTTCTTTTTAATACAAAAATGTTGAGACAAATATTTACTTATTGCAGAAGGTAAGGTAAGCAAGAGAACAAAATTAATTTACTTGTGTCAGTGAGAAAATATAGGGAAGCATTTTTTTTCCCATTTAACTAAAATTTCACTTTATTACCAAACCTTTTTGATTTCTTATCTTCACTGTGCCTGTGTTTTTGTGTTATTTGATAGCAAGGAAATAATGCTTTCTGAGCAGACTCTTGTATCACATTCTGTTTTGGTAATTATCTTGAAAATGTCATCACTTGTCAGGCTTGTTATTCTTTGCAGATGACTGCTATATTAATACTGGGAGGTGGTACAATGGAACTGTGAACATTACAAAAAGTGGTTTATCATGTCAGCATTGGGATAGCAACTCTCCACATACACACGGCCGACCTCCTGATGTTTTTATTGAATTATCAAACTCAGAAAATTACTGTAGAAATCCAGGTTCAGAGGAGGCTTCACCATGGTGCTATACAACGGATCCAACTATCAGATGGGAATTCTGTGAAATTCCAAAATGTGGTAAGTTTTAAATAAAATTTTGTTTTAGGAATGGGTGGTATACCAAAAATAATGATTTACCATACTTAGAGAATCTCAAAATCCCCAAATTTCAGTGTTGAAAAATATTCTTTGCATTAGTTAAAAAATAAAAGATAAGACAACAGAACAATACCCAAAATGTCTGACAAGAAGAGCCAAAAGACTATGTACTATCACAGGTACTCACCACTGGTCATTTAATGGACCAAAAATGCCAAGAGAAAATATCCAGATGGTATTTTCTCTCTGCTTTTTTATTACATCAAATGACTAGTGGTAAGTGCCTGTGTTTTTGTCATTTTAACAAATACTATTACAGTCATTATTTGTTAAATCAGCATTTTTTATCATCCTCAGATGTCATTAATCGTATATGAGCATTCTGAGTTTCTGACTACTCTAAACTGTGACCTAGGCAGTACACCAACTATACCGTTTAATAATGGTATTGATGTAAGTATGTTGTTAACACCAGATACCATACCGATACTGATTTGAATCCTAAAAGTATTGCATACCCAAGCTGAACTTCAAATTTCAACACTGCCCAGCTCTATTTTGTTTGCACATTTAACAATGCCTTCCTGAATTTGAAGTTTGAAACAAACAGCTGTTCTTTGGCAGTTATGCAAGTATACATCCTGAAGTGTATAAAAATAAGCCATTAAAAAAAGTACAAAGAAATTACTTGACTTAAAAATTTTTAGAAATGGGCAGTTGTTGAAACAAAAGTAATAGTTATTTTCTGAATACTTTGATTCTGAGGATGCTAACTCTGATAAACAAATAGCAGAGGTGGGAGAATAAATGCAAAATCCCACCTCCGGCTGGCACATTTTATCACCTACATCACCCTACTAGTCATCTTTCTCTTTCTCTACTAGTCACGCGACCATTGTTGTTTGGTTTTCCGTCGGCGGGAAGCTTGATTTCATTGATCATATTGTAATTATGCCTAAAACAATTCCTTGTACCTCTTGTTTGCAGGTGAAACATGTAGACGATTCTCATGCTGCATGTGTCACTTGCAACATTCCTGTGGTATTTGTGGGGTTTGGTCCTCAAAATTCTGGGCATCCGTGAACAAGGTGGTTCTCTCCAGGGCTAGAAGCCCTCGTTCTCGGGATAAGGGTAACCATGCCTCTTCAGACATTTCTGGGAGTGCACATGGTGACTCTGGCATGCAGGATGTTGATCAGTCTCTTTCTGCAGCAAGTTCCTCTGCAACTGTTGGCGGTGCTGGTGCTGTGATGCCTGAAGTGGAGACTGTGGTCTTTTTGGCTTCTGATGTCACTCTTGAGGCGGCTGTTTTCGTCGAGAGCTTCTCCGAGGTCAGCTCGGTGACACACTCCAATTTGCCTCCTGTGCCATCGACAGTTGGTGGGGAAGTTGTTACTACTGATCCTATCTTGTATGATAGTGGGTCTTCCATCTCTTCTGGGGATGGTGTACAGTCTCGGGGGTCCAAGACTGTATCTACTGGTGTGTCTCTGAGCTCTCAGCCTCTCCTGGCTTCTCAGCGAAGCTGTGCGGGTTTGCTGTCTGCTCCGTCTCATCTGGCTAGGTTTGCTCCTGGTCGGTTGAGCCGTTCGGTCACTTCAGCAGCGATTCCTCGCCCCTCGAGTGAATTGTTTGTTGTTCCGCCTTCCCCTGCTGGTGTGCTGACTAGCAGGATGGGGCTGGAGCATTGGCATCCAGGGCCTGCTGTTCGGCAGAGGTCAGTGACATCTCCGGTTAGCTGTCACTCTTGGAACCTTCCTCCGGTGATTCCTCACTGTGTTCCGAGTCTGGCTGTTGATTGATGCTTGTCGTCGGTCTCAGAGGATGGGCAGTTGGGGCCTTCTGCCGAGCAGAGGCTGATGGCAGGTTCCTGTCATTCTTCGGACAATCCTCCGGTGTCTTCTGATCGTGTCCCAGGTCCAGCTACCGGTGGATGTACGCCGTCGGTCTCTCTGGAGGATTTGCATTTGCATTTTTTCCACAGAGGTCGGTGTTTGCCCCTGGGCGTCACTCTTGGGACTATCCTCCTATGTCTTCTCACCATCTCCATATTCTGTCTGCTGATCGAGCGTCACTCTTGGGACTATCCTCCTGTGTCTTCTCACCGTCTCCCTATTCTGTCTGCTGGTCGACGTTCATCGTCGGTCCCTGCTGAGGATTTGGGTTCTTCTGCTAGAAGGGTCCATTGGGAAGACACTCCGTCAGGCGCTGCTGCTACGACGGATTCTCAGGGTGAGCTACGACAGGCCCACCTGGTTGTTTTCTAGCAACCCTCAAGTTGGCTTCCCTGTGCCTCCTGAGGCACAACCTCCTTTGGTCGGTCGCCGAGATTCCTCGCCTGGTCCTTTGGATACTGTTCAGTATTCACATGAGGTTCCTGCTGGTCAACCCGAGTTGGGCTACGTCTCTTCTGCTACAGAGGAAGACGATTTTCTTGAAGGTGATGGGCCCCCCCCCCCTTATCAGTCTTGGGGCAGGCTTTGGATTTTGTCTTTGGCTTATTGCCAGACATTCAGCCTTCAAACCAGCCATCAGTGACTGTCCGGCCGTGGTCCTCTGTGGAGTGCCGTAACCCTGTTGAGCCTTCTAGCTCTTGGGTTTTGCGTCCTCTGCAATCGCCTCAGGTTGTTGAGTCCTTCCAGCGCTTGGACTCCAAAATGCGTTCTAAGGCCCTGAAGGGTTCTTTCTTTTCACGAGCCGATGCTTTTCTGCCTCCGTTGCGGTTTCGTGTTTACGAGTCCATCTGTCCACCAGTTTTCCAAGGGATGACTACTGTGGACGAAGATTCTTCTTCCCTCGAGTTGACTAAGCCTAAGTCGGCAGTTCTCCCGATGTCGGTCGTTGAGTCTATGGTGGGCCTGTCCCCAGAGATGCTGGGTATGTTATCTCTCGCGGACCATGTCGTCGCTGCCCTGGCCACATATTTTCCACCAGGGGAATTTGATGATGCTCAGGTGCCTTTGCGCGTTTTGTCACAGGCTCTTATGAACCTGACACACGCTCACGCCTGTAACATGGCTAATTTGGAGCTTGCACGCCGGGATGTGGTGCTGTTCTGAGGTCTGCTTCTTTGGTTGGACCTCATCTGTTCCATGGTTCCATGGAAGCTATCCGTTGTGAGGTTCTTCATCATTTGAAGGAGCAGCTTTTGTTCCAACAGCTGGACCAACCTGCTGCTGCGGGTGGTGGTCGTTCCAGGCCTGCCAAGCATCCCGCTACACCTGCCATGCTTCGGCTCCTTTTACTCATAAGAAGTGCTGACGTGGCCAGGCTCGCTGGCAGCCTCAGGGAGGAAAGTCTCAGGACTCTGTTGCTTCCCGAGGGGGTGGTTTCTCCTCTTGGGGGCTTCGTCGAGGCCGCAAATGAAGGTCCTCACCTCGATTCACCTCCTGTCGGGGGAAGTCTGTGTCTGTTCTTCGATCTTTGGACAGAGATAACGTCGGACACTTGGGTGCTCGACGTCATCCAATCCGGTCTGCGACTGTCCTTCCGTTGGCACCCCTGTTTATTTCGGGTGCCCCTCCTGACTCAGCTCCCTTTCGATTCTCTGTGTCGGGACCTTCTGGTGCAGGAGATTGACAATCTCCTCTCCAAAGGGGCGAGCGAGGTGGTCAGGAAACCCTTTCACCAGGGTTTTACTCGAGACTTTTCTTGGTGCCGAAGAAAAACGGCCAGTTTCGTCCTGTCATCGATCTGAGTATCCTGAACGAGTCAATTACAGCACCTCGTTTCAGTATGGAGACTTTCCGGTCGGTTCGAAGTTCAGTTCATCAGGGCGACTTTGCTGCCAGTATCGACCTACTTCCATGTACCCTTTCATCTGGCGTCACGGAAGTACCTTCGGTTCTAATTTCGGGATCAAGTCTTTCAATTCAAAGCTCTCCCGTTCGACTTGAACTTGGCTCCTTGGGCCTTCACCCGACTGATGTCACATGTGCTCACTTTTCACTGTACTCAGTCGGCTGTGACTTCGTCAGCCTACCTGGACGACATCCTCCACCGGCACCACAATGCTGCAGTTTTGGAGTCCGATGTCTGGCAGTTGCTTGGCCTACTAGCGTCGCTGGGTTTCAGAGTCAATTGCGAGAAGTCGGATCTCCTTCCTTCTCAGCAATTTCGTCATTTGGGAATGGATTTCGACAATCCGCACAATGTGGTGTCGGTTCCCAATGCTCGGGCGACGATTCTTTCTGCCTTGACTCGGAACCTGCTCCAATCTTCCTCGGTCTCAGCCAGGACTTTCCTTCAGATGCTGGGCCTTTGCGGTTCGGTGACAGATCTCATTCTGCTAGGTTGCTTGTTTGTCCGACCTCTCCAAAACTTCCTGTTCTGTTGGATCATTGGCGTCCGAATGTAGATCCCCTGGACCTGGAACTTCCTATTCCTCGGTCCCTGCTTCGTCAACTCCACCCTTGGGCCAATGTTCCCTGGTTGACTCAGGGTGTCCCATTGGATCTTCCTTTGGCCAATCACATCATTACTGCGGATGCCAGCGATCGGGGCTGGGGTGCGACGTTGGATCCTCAAGGTCTGTCTACTCACGGCGATTGGGACAGCGAGCAGGTGGACCTTCATATCAACCAGAAGGAGCTCCTTGCTCTTCTGTTGAGTTTTCGGCTTTGGATCTCTCACCTGTTGGACTGCATTGTCCTACTTCTTTCGGACAATTTGACAGTGGTGGCCTACATACGGAATCAAGGAGGCACCCATTCGATTCCCATGTATCGGCTATCTCGGGATCTTCTACTGTTGGCGCGGGATGTAAACGCTGGGGTGACCATTCGGCACATTCCTGGGCGTCTCAACGTCCTAGCAGACTCCCTGTCCCGACGCGACAGTGTCCTTCCGACCGAATGGATGCTGCATCGGTCGGTGTTTCAGGCGATTTGTTAGTGGTGGGGACGTCCTCTGGTCGACCTTTTTGCCACTCGCTGGAATCATCAGGTAGAGACCTTTGTCTCTCCTTGTCCAGATCCACTGGCATTTGCGGTAGACGGGACTGGACAGGTTGGATCTGCTATGCCTTTCCTCCTGCACCGATTCTTTCTCAAATGTTGGCAAAGATTTGTGCTTGCAGATGCAGGATCATTCTGATCGCACTTCTGTCTCCACAGAGGGTGTGGATCAATCTGCTGCAGCCTCTGTTGGCAGATCGGCAGATTCGTCTACCTCTACATCATGATCTTCTTTCCCAGGGTCGACCAGGAATTATCAGAACAACCTGGCGAGCCTGCCCCTTCACGTCTGTCTTTTATCAGGTCCTGTCTCCGACGTTGAGGTTTTTGGAGACGATCAGTAAAGTGCATTTCTGCATCATGGCGATATTCCACTGGCATGACTTATGCTGCTAAGTGGAAGGTTTTCTGCCACTGGTGTACAGCTCAAAATGTAGATTAAAGTGATCCGTCAATCGCTCAAATTGCAGATTTTCTGGTATACCTTTTTGACTCCAAGGGCCTTCAGCCTATTATGATAAAGGGCTATCGGTCTATGCAGTCTGGTACTTTCTCATATGTGGGAAAGCGGTGCATTGGTCGTAATCTTTTTCTCTCCAAACTAATTCGGCACTTTTCTTTGATGAGGTTCGAGTTTTGCGTCTTACACCCATGTTGAACTTGGCATGGGTGTTGCATTATTTGGATGGGGCACTATTCAAGCCTTTATCTGAGACCGATATGCATTTTCTCACCTATAAGACGGCTTTTCTTCTAGCATTTGCTTCTGCCAGATGTATCAGTGAGCTTCATGCGCTATCTGTTGATTCTGCTTTCTTCAGAAATGAGGCTAACAGTGTCACCTTCACTACTGATTGCTCTTTTCTGGCCAAGAATCAACTTCCTGATTCGGTACCTCCTCCCATCTGTATTCGGGCTCTCCCTGCTGTCGATGGCCGGAGACCTCTTCTTTGTCTTGTTCATGCGATCAAGACTTACATTAATCGCACTCAGTTCATTCGGGGGGGTCGAAAGAGATTCTTTCTGTCTCTCATTCCTAGGAGGCAGTCTATCTCTTCCCATTCTATTTCCAGATGGATCTGTCTTGCAATCAAGCTGGCTTATTCCAGCTTGTCTGCTTCGGATCTTGTTTCGAACTGGTTTAATGCTCATGAGGTTCGTGCCATTTCTACATCCTGGGCGTTCTCCAATTCTGTTTCACACCGGGATGTTATGAATGCTGCTTACTGGAGGAATGCTTCTACCTTCTCCTCCTTTTATCTCTGCCACCTACAGCAGCAATCTGAGGACCTTTTTTCTTTAGGCCCTCTCATTGCTGCTCACCCTGTTGTGCACCCTCGTTAAATTTGTTTTTATCGGGTTTGTGCTTCGCTCAGCCTTGTTCTTTTCAGGTGCCTTCTCTCTTTCTTCATTACAGGTTTCGCTATTATTCTCTGCCCTCCTTGCACTTCTTTCTGCTGCTCTTGTTGGTATTGGTTATGTGATTCACCTCCTCCTATTGTTTATTCAGCCAATTGTAAACAATTGTGAGTAGGTTGATAAAAAATTAAAACATACCTACCGTAAACTGGGGTGTATAGGGACAGGGGTATGAATAGGGACAGAAAACTGAAAAGTTATTTCAAGTTTTGTAAACACGCCTAGATATTTTTTTCTTCACTTATAGACCCATCGGGAAATAATATATAAAGATTCTTATAAAAAATAATCTAGGGCCTAATTCTGATTTTAATCACATTTTTCTATGACGAAACAGGTGCCGCAACATGCAGATTGGGGGTAAGCATGCAGATTACATTCGAAGTAAGAGGGCAGTTGTTTCTAAGCAAGTCTTGGCTGTCTATGTAAGCAGCCAAGACTTGCCAAGAAACAACTGCAAAGTCATAGGATGTGGATTGTCAAAGTAAAGCAAAAATTAGAAAAAATCTCCTGGCCCTTAAGGGTTAACCCTTTACCCAACGAATCGCCCGCATCCGCCCGCGTAATATGCAAATTCAGCAGCTGAAAAAAAATAATTTTTCGAAAAATTTCAACAAAACCATATCATGTGACCCCTCTTTGGAACGAGCTCGTCGAGCTCGTTCCAAAGAGGGGTCACATGATATGGTTTTGTTGAAATTTTTTGAAAAAAATATAAAAATTATATTTAAAATAATAAATTTTGATATCGTCTGCGTTGGGTAAAGGGTTAATGTACCTAGAAAGACAAAGTATTGCTTATTGTTTTGAGCACATTGAGCACTTCTTCGTTTTGCTAGCGGCACAGTATGTTGGATATTTGTCAAAATCAAGCCATTCCAGGTCTTGAAATTGTAGGGGAATGGCAGTCTCCCCTCAGAAAAAAAGTAGGGCAATGGCATTCCCCTAAATACCCCCAGGAAAGTTTCTTCTTAACAGCCATTTACTTAAATGAAATTAGTATGTATCATGATCTTTTTTTTGGAAAAGCTGCTTTACAGATTCAAATAGTTAGCAAACCACACAAGTAAGTGCATGTGTGGAGTTTCAACCTCTGGGTAGGCAAATACTAAATAACCATTTTCGTAGTATTGCAAACATCAGTGAAATTGCTGGGTGTGTTTTATTTTATTCTAAAAAGGCAAAGAGTGGAATATACAACTTCATTGAAATACTTTCCTAGCATGAAATTGTAAACAATTCAACATAGTCATACAAGTATCAGAATGCATTTGCATTTCATGTAATTTGTAAATGATGCATTGGATGCATTGCCTATAACAGCCCAGTTCATTTTTAGCTCACCTGACTGAAAGTCAGGGTGAGCTTTTCTTATCACTCTTCGTCCGTCGTCCTGCGTGAAGGTGGTGTTTGAGCCTCTTTCTCCTAAACCACTGGCCACATTTTAATTAAATTTCATGTAAGTAGTGGTTATATAGGGGCATTTTGATTTTTATCCAAAATAGGTTTTGGCTCATATTGAGCAGAGGTGTTGTGAAAAAATGGCCAAATTTTTTGAAAATCTTCTTCTAATGAACCACCAGTAGCAGAGACTTGATATGTGGTATACAGAGTCCTTTTGAGGTTTAGAATCAAGTTTGTTCAAGAGAAGTTTGTTGGGCATTATTTGCCTTCATTATGGGAGGGCAAAAATTTTGGCCATGCCTAAAATTTCTATTTTCAGAACCGTCAGGTCGATTTGAACCAAATTTGATATGAGATGATAATGGGTCATAAGCAGTTGATTGATGCAAAAAAAAAATTTTTCATTGCCCTGTGGGAACCTTGGTAGCTAAAAATAGGAAAAACCTTAAAACTGCCATATCTCCAAAACTACGCGGCACAGAGAATTCTTATTTTGTATAAAGCTTTCTTTTATCCAGTAGAATAGAATGGTTAAAAGAAATCCCTATCCTTTTGATTACAAGGTACTTTTTTCAGGACTTTGAAAATGTGCTGAGTCAGCACACTTAACACTGTAGGCAATGGGAAAAAGATTAAAAAATCTTCTTCTCCAGATCCAGCAGGCAGAATCTTTTGATATTTGGTATGCAACATTGTGGGCTCGATCTGATTCAAGTTTGTTCAAATCGCCCCCTTGGTTTATATTTGGGCTCATTATAGGAGCCCGATTTCGAACTTAGTGCATTTCAGTCAAATTTCTTAAAAAATCTTCTTCTCCAGATCCAGCAGGCAGAATCTTTTGATATTTGGTATGCAACATTGTGGGGTGGATGTGATTCAAGTTTGTTCAAATCGGCCCCCTGGATTCATATTTGGGCTCACTATAGAAGCCCAAATTCAAACTTAGTGCATTTCAGGCAAATTTCTTAAAAAATCTTCTTCTCCGGATCCAGCAGTTGGAATGTTTTGATATTTGATATGCAGCATCCTTTGGGGGGTGAGATTCAAGTTTGTTCAAGCCATGTCCCTAGGTCCATATTTGGACCCACTGTGGGAGCTTGAATTGTAACGTAGTTCAAAATGAGGAATTTTCTTTAAAAATCTTCTTCTTCAGATCCAGCAGTTGGAATGTTTTGATATTTGGTGTGCAGCATCCTTAGAGGGGTGAGATTCAAGTTTGTTAAAGCCAAGTCCCTGGGTTCATATATGGGCTCCCTGTGGGAGCCCGAATTATAACTTAGTTCAATGTGAGGAATATTCTTTAAAAATCTTCTTTTTTTTTTAGATCCACTGGTCAGAATCTTTGGATATTTGGTGTAAGCTTTTCTTAGGTGGAGCAGATGCAACTTCTTGAAATCAATTCGCTGGGTTGATATTTAGGCTACCATGTCAGGTGAGCTCCCTCAGGCCACTTGGGGCCTCTTGTTAAGTGAAAGATTACTTTGCACATCTGAAACAGTGAGAGAACTCAAAACATATGCTTTGTGAACAGTAATATGAAAAAAGAACAAAATGCCCTAAAATGCCTTTTCTCAATTTTCAGCATCCTAGGAATAAAACCAAGGTTTGTTTTTATCAATAATTGGTTCCTTGAAGGATTGGTTTCTGGAAAGCAAATAAGTCAATTCAAATCTCTTTTGTATTTCAGAGCTTCAAGAAACTGGTGTAGCTGAAGAGCTGAAACCTCAAGTTACAATGGTTGTAATTTTAATCATAACTGTTGTTGTATCTGTTGGGGTATTCATCATGGCTTTAGTCTCTGTTATGTGCTATCAGATTTGTGTCCGTAATAAGAGTAAATATGAAAATGCCCCCCAAGATGAGATTGAAATGGACTTGGAGAAACTACCTCCAAATGTATCCTACCATTTAATGACAGAAAAACCAAAACTTAATCCAAAGCTCCAGTCATTAGAATATCCAAGGAATGATATAGTGTACATTCGTGATATAGGGCAAGGTGCATTTGGTAGAGTGTTCAAAGCTAAAATGCCGCTAAGAACAAAAGAGGGTGACAGTTCTAGCACTCTAATAGCAGTTAAAATGCTGAAGGAAGATGCTTCAGATCATCTTCAACTAGACTTCGAGAGGGAAGCTTCTCTGATGGCAGAATTCCATCACCCTAATATTGTTAAACTGTTGGGAGTTTGTGCAATAGGAAAACCCATGTGTTTACTTTTTGAGTATATGAGTAAAGGAGATTTGAATGAATTCTTGAGACTTTGTAGTCCAGAGCATTATATTATTCGTAGACGTAGTTCAACTGATATTTATTTAAAAGATGTTCCAAATTTAGACACCATAGAACAGATTTCTCTTGCCAAACAAATTGCCGGTGGAATGGTGTATTTATCTGAGAAAGGATATGTTCATCGAGATCTAGCTACAAGAAACTGTTTAGTCGGAGAGAATCTCAATGTCAAAATTTCTGACTTTGGTCTTGCAAGAAGTGTTCATAGCATTGACTATTATAAAGGTAGTGAGCATGATGCCATTCCAATTCGGTGGATGCCATTGGAGGCAATTCTCTACAACAAGTTTACTGTTGAGTCAGATGTGTGGTCATACGGAGTTGTTCTGTGGGAAATTTTCTCTTTTGCAATACAGCCATATTATGGCATGACTCATGAGGAGGTAGTGAAGTATGTGAAGGATGGAAAAATTTTACAATGTCCTGAAAATACACCACAGAAATTATCAGACTTGATGCGAATTTGTTGGAGTAGGAAACCTTCTGATAGACCATCATTCCAGTTTTTGCATAACAGTTTGTCAACAATCCTGGAAGATTTGGAGAGAAAGCGAGAGAAATGTAATGGCTCAATCGTCACATCATAACACATTATTATATCATTTTTCATCCTTTATGAATTCCAGTTATTGTTTATGTGCCAGGGATAATTTTTAAAACTTCTCCCAATTTTCCTTTTTTACAGTTTTCAACCCTAAGTGCTTGGGCAAGTTTCCCGAATCAGACCAACCAGCATCCTTTTAGTTCAGTGTTTTAGAATACCATGCTTGTCAGGTTTAGTGCCCTAGAAGTAGTTTCGGAGGCAAGTGTTCACTGCCAAAAGAGGCTTTCAAGACTTGCCAAGAAACCATTGCCACAGTATATTTTATATTGTACACACTATACTTCCTCATAATAATTTCATGTTGGTGCACTCGTTATAAGGTCATAAAGCTTGTCAGCATCAGAAATAGGCTCTCAAAGGTTAACGTTATGATCGTATCTGGTGAAAAGACAAAGTTTTAGAAATTAAAAGCAAGACCCCACAAAGTAGATCCTCTTTTTCTCAGGCCATTTTTTGTAACATTGCACATGGGCAGGCATTTTTTTATTTTATTTTTTATTTTTCTCAATATTTCTTTGCCATCAGAAGTTCATGTTCTTGGTTTGTTTTATGTTTTGGGCCTCACAATCTACAGAATAGCATGGGTGGTGGTGTATTTCATCACTTGAGTGCAACAAGGCTTTACAGTGCTAAAGCATTGCAAAGTGTTGTTGCACTCAAGGGAAAAATTTATCTATTTTATTAACTTAAGTAAAATATTACACATAAACCATTTACTTTTTATTTTTTATACACCTGTTTGAAAAAAATGGTTGTATTATGTGATTGGTCTGTCCGTCTATCCATAAATTTTTCCTTTTCCAGATGGTAACTTGAGTTTGGATCCATAGATCAGGACCACATCTGGTTTTTACCTCAGTTATATCAAAATGAAAGTAAAATTCGAATTGGGGTGTGGTCTGATGATTGTTAAAAGAGTTATGGGTCTTTCGACTTAGAAATTTTTACATTTCCATCAACATTCTGGTTTCTGGATGAAAACTCGAGTTTGCATTCATAGATCAGGACCAAACTTGGCTTATGCTTCAGTTAGATCAAAATGAAGGTTAAGTTTGAAATGGGGCATGGTCCGATGATTTTTACAAGAGTTATGGGCCTTTTCAACTTAGAAATTACACATTTCCACTATTATTTTGGTTTCCGGATGATAACCTGAGTTTGGATCTATAGATCAGGACCAAACTTGGTTTGTACCACAATTATATCAAAATAAAGGGAAGTTTGAATTGGGGCATGGTCCGATGATTTTGACAAGAGTTATGGGCCTTTCCACTTAGAAATTGCACATTTCCATCAACATTTTGGTTTCTGGATGATAACTCGAGTTTGCATTCATAGATCAGGACCAGACTTGGTTTATGCTTCAGTTAGATCAAAATGAAGGCTAAGTTCGAATTGGGGCTCAGTCTGATGACTTTACAAGAGTTTTGGGCCTTTTTCAACTGAGAAATTGCACATTTCAAATCAACATTTTGGTTTTTGGTTGATAACTTAAGTTTGGATTCATTGATCATGACCAAACCTGATTTGTGCCTTCGTTAGATCAAAATACAGGTTGAGTTCGAAATGGGGTGTGGTCTGATATTTTTTAGAAGAGTTTTGGGCCTCTTTGCCTTGGAAATTGCTTATTTCCATCAACATTCTTGTTACCGGACGATAACTTTAGTTCTGTTTATTTGACCTCAACTGAATTTGGCATGTGACTCAGTTATACCAAATTACAGGTCAGGTTTCAATTGGGGTTCAGTAGAAATTTTGCATTGGGTATGAACCTTTTCTGACTTGGAGCATTTTCATAGACCCTTTCTTGAGGAATACAATGTCTGTTCATCCATCTGTCCAGTCGGTAAACTTCATAGCAGGTGTGATTTCCAGTCCAACTTCATCATGTACTTTTGTGACTGATTTTGGCTCTGGTTCTAGTTTGTCACTTGCTTTTGTTCCTGATTTTCACTTAGGTTCACTTTAGATCAAATTATACAAATATCGGTTATTTGTTGTATGAAAACAGTGATTATGTACAATTCGAAAAAGCCTAACAGGCATATTATGCAATGCCAGGCATAGCATTGGTTATACAAAAAACAGAGCATGCGGCAGCCAAAAGGGCCTGAGAAACAGATTTTTAACTTTTTTAGGCCTAATGTGGATATCTATATTTTCTAAAGACACATTTTAAGAATCCTCTCATGTAAAGTGAGAATGCAATTAGAGATAATTGAAAAAGGAAATCTAAAATTAGAATGAAATCTGGTTGATTGAATAGCCACTTTAACTGTGAAAAATATTCATTTAAAGATGAGTATGCATGCTTTTAACTGGAATTTAGTAATTGTCACACAATGTGCTGACAAATCAAGTGTTTATTATATCAAATTTTCTTATTTTCTTTGACAGAGCTCCTGGAGGTCTGTCAAACAAAAGATAAAAAACTGAATACTTATTTTGAAATTATTGAGGCCAAAAAGCTGTGAACATCTTGAAGATCTAAGTACGGGCTAAAAGATCTTATTTGAACTCATTGTACTTTTTTCATTCCAAGAGGTACACCTTGCAAAATTCAGCCACATTCCTGGGAACAGTCTGTCAAGAAGATGGTGGCTGGTATTGTGAGTTAACCAACTGGGTTAAATTGGAATGAGATGATGGAGCCTGTATTACATGGGAGTGACACAGACTCCAGCCCTGCTCCAAGTCAACTTTGGACTCGGTAACTAACCATCAATAGATAAGGTTTTTTGTGGGTTTTTTTAAAAGCGGGTCTGTGCCCCGAGGTTTTCTTGATTTCAGTGTGTCCAAACAGAAGAGATAACAATTTAGATAATATATCTGTTTTATGTATTACGTAACTATATATATTTATAAATCTCTCAATAAAATACAGGCTACTTGTAGACAATTACAAATCATCACAGAAAACAATTCCAACAATTTAGTAATTGTCAATTCTCAAATATCGGTCTCGGATGGAGTTGTAAATGTAAACTAACATACTGGCTGAGTCAATTGCAAGCTTTTTTGGGGTTGTCGTTGGCTCAGTTGGTATGGTGGCAGAGCATTTATGGCTAGGTGATTGGGTGTCGTAGATCTGCGATCGACTCCTATTGAGGCCCCTTTCCAAAATATTTCAGGTTTCAATCCAGTGGCGTGGTTTTGGGACAATGCCTGGTGGAATTCCTGCTTGACATAGGCGATATATATGTGTGTGTGTGTATATATATCCCTGATGTCAAGCAGGAATTCCACTAGGCATACTCCTAGCACAGCGTCATTGGATAAATACATATATATATATATATATATATATATATATATATATATATATATATATATATATATATATATATATAACCCCACACTAGAAATAAGAAAAAATATAGCACATCTCCATGAATATACCTGGTGTTTTAGTCCCAATGGTACTGCCTATGTCGATTGTCATCCCACGGCTCCTCTTAGCTATGTAGCCATCACAAATTTCCAAGTATGGTCCTGTCTACTATGTTACATGTACATAGTTCTTTGAATCTTTTTACCATACTCTCTATTATCACTATTCTTTAATGAGTTCCTACTTCACCCAATGGATTCAAATTGTATTATGCAGCTTGAACTGCAATGCTAACTATATTTTGTCATTCGAGTCAGCTTTGAACTGTAGACAAACTTCATGAGTTATTTCACCTCAAGGGTTAATTGTTGGAATCACCGTCTCCTCTCTCATGAGCTATTTCACGTGAAGGGTTAATTGTCAGAATCACTGTCTCCTCTCTTCGCAATAAGAACTCAATGACGTATCACTGCCTTTTCAATTTGTAGTATGTAAAAGCCATCTGCAGTGTCCTCTCTGGCTTTCAATATGCCTAGTCTCCTACTGTTTATGCATGCTGTACGCTAAATAATACTTCCATAATTTAACAACAACTTCAGTGTTTAATGGTAGACTACCGAACAATTTGTGTGGTGCACATCATTCACCATACTACATTATAATGGTCGATTTCCCATTTATTCTCACATAACTTGACAAAATCTCACTTTACTGGTCCTACACATTATACTCTACGGACCTTCGTGTTCCCTGTTAATCGGTATGCACTATTATGCACCACCACCCCAATGGTGTGGTAAACTGCCATAGTTTTGCTGCAAATGGCATCCTCACTTGAGTAAAACATACAGACTGGCCTTTCTTTTTTACAACACATGTTACTGTTTACATGAACTGCTTAATCGCTGAATTTTTGTTTTGTCACAGTTTTCGAGAAAAGGAAATTATGTGAAAAGCATTTATTTGCAATTACAGTGGAGACATTCATGCCACGATATTTTGATAGTATGCCTCGTGCTTCCACCCTCATGACTAAGTTAACCCTCTGACATAAAAGAAAGTACAACAACAAATACAAATCTTTGACACAATCCCAGAATTTAGAACAGTGGAATGGTGTTCAGTTCCATCTTGCACTTTTTGTTGTGTACTTTGTCCTCTGGAAAACATTATATTAGATTGAATCCACTTTCTAGGGGAGCCATTATCGACATCAGATTTTAATGTGTGCTGTACTTCACAGGTCCACTTATGTGTCATCACAAAGGTAACTGATTAGGTTTGAGCTGAGTCTAAGTCTACATTGCTGCAGGTTCAGTCCTGTGTGAAAATGTGGCCAAACTGAATTCCACTTCTTTACATCATGATGGTCAAACATATACTGGCCTCTGCTTGTATCATTCTCTCACATAAATACATACTTTGTTTTATGGTTATCAAACAAGCACACAGAAAGTGCCCCTAAGGAAACACCTGGAATCCCAAGAAGTACAATTCTTCACCCACTAAGGATTAATTTTAGGCAGCAAAGTGTGACACAAACAATAAAACCCACCGGCATGCAGGGCTCTAATGTTCCTTGCCATGCCAAGTTTTCTTGCATGACTCACACCTTGATGTAGATAAATATGATATCATGCTCTTGTTTTGTTATTTTTACACAAAGACATAAACGATTTCATAAATGCCATAAAAGAAATTTATAGTTTATTTTACTCTAAAAATGATTCCTGGCACTGAAACAATTACATTATCTCAACATTAAAACAAAAGCATATTGGTTTGGGACTGATTCATGTATTGACGTTCATTTGGAATATTTTCCAGCACATTTGTATTATATAATCATGCGTTCCATGGTTTAAACATCTCTCAAGTGAGTTATGCATTACTGGACACCAATAAATCGGCGCAATAGAAGGCTTATATTGTGTTCATCATCCCAAAACTGTTAATTGAATATTTAACATAAGTAACAATCTAACAAGACAGTATTACAAGTATTTTTCATATGAATGCCTCAAAAGCCCATTTTTTTCCCTTTCACACCATAGCTTATGACCCTTCACTGGAATGAGCTGAAGAAGCACCTCATCATGAGTGACATAATCTCTAGTTTAGAACAACATGATGGAATAATGAATTGAAATTCATGTATACTACTCAAAATTGGCAAAGAATCACGCTTTCTTATCTGCATATTTGAACATAAAGGGTAAATGTGTAAATTTTACGTTTGTTTATTTATTGATTTGGGTTTAACAACAACCTAGGTCATATCATGTTGGAAATTTTACAGGTGGAAGAAGATGTACCATCTGGAGAGAACCACTGAGCCATGGTGAATAACCTGCAGACTCTCTAATTTACTATCCTGATACAAGCCCAATTGGTTAATGGCAAGTGTAGCATTGACATACTGTACATCTATAGTCAACATGCTATATGCCAACAGTACACTTTCTTTCATCCAGTGCTAATTCTGCTTGTTCCAGCATAGTAAATTGGAGATTACAACAGTTACTTATCATTGCTCTCCTTTCTCCTCCTGTAAAATTGTCCAACATGATATGACCTAGGTTGTTGAAAGTGTTGTTATACCCTTATACACAGACATAAATATGTACACATTTACCCTTTACGTACAAATATGTTGATCAGTTGGGGTGATTCTTAAGAAATTAAGAGTAGTATATAACATTTGATGGATCTGGAAGAGTTTAGGAAGAAAATTAATCCTTTGCCACACAAAATGGTTAAATCATGTAATGTTATATACATGGGACGCCCATTCAAACCTTCTTTTCAAACATATGTCCCCAACATCATGTTCGGAACTTCATTGTAACAAGCATGGTGATCTTGTTCTAATGTGGAGGTCATAAGCTATATTTTGCAAGCCAAAAAATTAAGTATTTTAGTTATGTAGGAAAAATATTAAAAATCCTACTTGGAGTCATTTTCTACAACTCAGTTTTCTATTGAAATAATTATCTCCCCTTTTTACAGACCTTCCGAAGTATTCTTTCAGTAACCTTTATCTTAACTGTTTAACTTCTATGATGATTTTCATCTTAGAGTTTTGGTATATTTCTGAATTTGCTGACAATTGTTCATCATAGAAGTTGGTATGTCTCGAACTTGGTTGACAGCATTGCCATTTCCATTGTCATGTTTCCCATGCTGTTCCTCTCTGGATTCCTTGAATGAAACACATAGAATTTAGAAATCCTTTGCCAAAGACATGGAAAGTCATTAAGTATTTAAATGCAAGCTCTCAGGTTCCCAGTCTAATTCTTTTTGGACTTTGATGCCGTTATGGGCTATTTGTTTACCCAGTTTTTGTGAATGTTTGCATGAAGACTACCATTTATGTAATGTGGTGTTCTTTTACTCACAATAATATACAGATAATCTTTTGTGCTCCAGTAATAGATATTCCAATCAATAAGAATTTAATTTTTCATGAAAACATCAAGATGTTAACATAATTAGTGGAACTATGAGGGGTAATCATAAAACAATGGCTGTGGTTGGTCTTCATTTCTAATTGTAATGTCATCAAACATTTGGTCAAATCAAGTCCAGAAGGAGCAACATTTCCTGCATTGATTCAAAGATGGATCTTTACGGTAGTTTTTACTTTCCATCAACTCAAATATATCAGTTGGACCAACTGAATTATTCCCGATGAGTGAATCTAAACAAGGGCGATGGCTAGATTTGATCTAGGCCATAACAACGTTGAATTTCTTACAGAATTATATGGTCACTTGAGAGCTAGATTTGAACCTTCCTTGAAAACCCTGGAAAGACAGGGTACCAGGCAATCAGAGATTGTGTGTGCAATATTCATCTTGTCATACAACCATGGATACTTCAGTTACACATTAGACTGTGGATACAATTGTGATACAACATTAATAATGGTTTTATGGAGAACCAAGAACCCAAACCCTGTCAACCTACATGTACATACAGCTATGTGCAGTTCTTGAATAAGAGATCCCATGTTTTCATCCTTGGAAGTAGCTGTCCCTAGATCCTTCAAAATCCTTGAAAATATACCAGGAAGCTCCCGCATTCCCTCCTCAATCCTGTGCGTGAACCCTGGCAGACTTATACTTTCAGTAAACCTTTTCCTTCACTCTGTAATCCTTTGTCCAACATATCCGCCAAATCCATATAGCACTATACAAAAAAATCATCATTCTAATTTCAGGTCTGTTTTTAACTTTTGCCTCAGTAACATAGTTTATGATCCCATTTTAGAATGAGCTAATCTGGGTCATGCCATTCCAGTGACAGATCATAAAGGAAGTTTTGGAAACAAAAAATAAAATTATTTAAGTTATTGTTTGACCATTTTTGTCAGGGGCCACAGGAGGCAGTTTGAGGTTAGGGGATTTTTCCTAACTGATGTCAACTTTATAAACCATTTGTGCTCTGAATCCCCAACACTGGTTTTGGTACACCTATTCTGAAATTTTGTGCCTCTACTTCCTCATTAAAATTTTGTAATGTCCCGCCCCCACCCCCCTCAATTCTAGGTGATCAAATGACCAAATGTACTGGTCAGGTTCATGATTACATAAAACAGTTCCTTGAATGTTGAGGGTCCCCCCAAAGGACCTACACTTTGTATGCACTAACCTGTATACAGTTAGAACCAATTGGGGGAGGGGGGGGGGGGGGGGGGGGGTGAACCCTCAACAATTTACAATAACAAATTTCCAGACTGACTTTGTTAAAATTGATGAAAATTGATATCAAATCTCAGACTGCATTCTTAGGTCTCTGAATTTCTACAATTTATCTCTCTTTATGATAACTATCCACCATGGTCACTAGGGCTGTCATGATTTTTTTAATTGATTAATCGTCGCAAATAATCGATAATAATTGACTAATCGTACCTAAATGCCCCCTCCCTCTCTTTGAAGTCGTTAAAATGCAGTTCAAGTCAGTTGGCCTACCTTAAGTAAACAACAAAGATGATCCTCTTTTAGGTGCTGACAAAGCTTTGATGTTCTGAACTTTTGAACCGTCAGTGTAATAATCAAGACCAGTCATCAGTTGCGAAGTTCGCAACTGCTGACCAGTCTTGATTATTACACTGATGGTTCAAAAGTTCAGAATATCAAAGCTTTGAATGTACTTAAAAGACAAATGCTTCTAATGGCTTCTTGGGGTTTAACGTCGACGTTCTTGACTTGGTGTGACCGATCGACAATCGATTAATTGATTAATTGTGACAGCCCTAATGGTCACAAATGAAATGTTTAGCTGTGACTGAAAACTGAGCAACTCAAGTACTGCTAGTGTTAGTTTCAGCATTTGTTTGTTCGCCCATATGAATGCTCATTTGTTGTTTGTTGATCAAATGCTTGTGTTTTATTTTATTTTAGTCTGTAAGGAAAGTAACCAGAAAACATTTAAATGATGTCAGAAAACATTTAAATGATGTTTCTACACTACGAATTAACTATCATCTTATTACACAACTATTACACCATTCACATGTGAAAGTAGTACATTAGATTTTCTGTTCTAGAAAAAAAGAGTGTCCTTGACATGAAAAAGGGTACTTATACACTGGATTTTCTTGTGTCAGAAAGTGAGCACAAGACATCATGGCAGACATGTAATGCTTGGCCTAACTGTCCCTCATTGTTAAATTGATGTTGTTTTTGTATGGAAGTGAATTAATGATGATTTTACACATTATATCTGTTTTCAAATTCATAGTCATGTACATTAATGCTTTTCATCAACAATTCACATATTCATGAACACGATAAATATATTTCTTACTGAAACTCCTGGAATATATTTGCCATCAGAAAACAAGTTATTCATCTACTTTGAATAGCAAGACCGTTGTTGCATGTAGATAATAAACCTTTGAATGGTTTTAAAATTGTTGATCCCATTGACACTGCCCTATATATACAAAAGCTGCATGTAACTTTAGCTGGAATATGTTGAAAGTTGTAATAGATTTCATGTGATGGCACTCAGGGGAACTGGCTTATGAAAAACATAACTTAACCACAAGTTGGAATCAGTTCATATAAAGTTAATCCAAAAGTATAATCAGAAAAAACAAAACCACTCTGGAACGTGAATGTTTTCATAATGAAGTGAGAGTACTGCCCCATGTTATATCGCTTCATTAATTTACTGAGTAATAGTAAATATTGTGTATAAACAAAAGAATTATAATGCAAGAAACACTTTTTTGGAGTAAAATGCATTGTGTGGATTGTAACCCATATGGAGAAACAAGTAGCCCAAGTAGAAGCTTTGCCTCTCATTCTATACTTCTGTGCTGGCACATGTGCTGTATTGATGAATGCATTCACACATTGTAATGTTCTGTGTAGATCTGGAAATGAAGACCTATTATTATGCAAGATCAAAATGTTTCACTGGACTCACCTCAAAGAAGCCATTCTGTAACATATGTATGGGGGATAAGTAACTCTTCTTTTTATTATATTCCAACTTAAAAGATTACGGAAAATGCCCAATAAATTAAAAAATTTGTATATCTTTTGTCAAGAAAGACATTTAAGAGAATATTTCTCTGGAAGAGACATGCATTACACGTACATATTAAGTTTAGATTGATATTACTGCATGTTTTGGGCTTTAGGGTGTTGGTTTGTTTTTTGGTGTGTAATGACACTTTCAACACTCTTAATTGCAATTAAAACATAGCAATAGAATTATATCATTTGTGACTGCAACAAAATCTTAAGTTTTCACTCAATGCATTCAGCCGTATGTGAAAACTTATATTTTCTTGCAGTCACGTATGCGATAACTCTGGTATCCATTCAAAAATAATATATAGGAATGTTCCATCTATTTATCCTTTGTAGGAATTTTTCTTGTAATTTACCAAAGAAAAATGAATGATCATTTTAAGTTCTGTAAGCTTAAGAACTGGGTATATAGTTGTTTCAAATAACATTGAAAAGAATTATCTACCCCTTTATCAGATCATGAATGTGGGATGGGCATATTAAGTTTTGTATGAAGTGAAGAACGTGCCTACTGTTTTTGAATGGGTACCAGAGTTACCTCATCTGTGACTGCAAGAAGTGCATAGCAGTTCATACAAAACTTAACATACCCATCCCACATTTATACTCCAATAAAACAACAGACAATTCATTTCACATGAAGTAACTCTGGTACCCATTCAAAAATAAAAAACAGTAGGTATGTTCTTCACTTCATACAAAACTTAACATGCTCATCCCACATTCATACTCTGATAAAACAACAGATAATTCATTTCAAATGTTATAATTTAATTCAGTGTTTACTTGTATTATAAATAATGTAGCCTTAAAATAAGCAGACTGTCATCTGCAAAATGAGGTCCCCAGAGGGTGAATTTAGTGATGCTACCCTGCACAGCAGGGTAGTATCACTAAATTTACCCTCTGTGAACCTCAATCTGAATAAGGATCTCAAAACTAAACAGAAAGAGGTACCCAGAGGATAATTGGCCCACTGTATGGGATAGCATCATCAACTTCACCCTCTGGGGACCACATTCTGCAATGTCAGATTGCTTATTTTCAGGCCTGAGCCTTATGCAGCTGAAGTCTTTGTCATTTGTATCACTACAGTCATATCAAACTTTTGCTCAGACGACAGTTTTATTATTTTCACCACAGGCTAATGCATATGTTTTAAACACTGAAGAAAAATGCCAGTGTGAACAACCCATGTGAAAACTAACTATCACTCTGCCTGCAGCAATCACAGTTTAATACACTGTCAGACATGCCCATAATTATTTTATTTGACAAATGGGTGGGACCAAGCAAAACATTCATATGGTATGAAAATTATTCATCGAGTTATGAAAAACTCTTCTCTTGACCAATCGTGTGCAGGTAAATTGGATATCATTACAGAAAATTAAATGATATACACTTCTAAATAACAGTGCCTATCTTATAAATAAATTCATGCTAAAGCAGCCTTCACTTGCAAGACCAGTAGTATCTTTTCTAACTGGAAGTGATGTATCTTTAAACAGAGAAGATAGCAGGTTCACATTTCAGTGGGATTGTGTATTTTGAAAACGTTGACTGAATTAATTATACTTTGAAGTAAAGGCTTTACCCTTTGAAACAAATACTGTTAATTAATATTTCAATGTTGAGGTCTATCTTTTAATGACAATAAAAACTTTGTGGATCTTTGCATTTGCTGGTGAAGAGATGTTATGTCAGATGCTGCTGGAAAGTGCTGTAAACCTTTTTTCAACAGTGGTTTACATAACTGCATATTCTTGGCATAATAAGAGCATCTGCATAAATTTACTTCTCAGTTGGAAAGAAAATTTACAATAAAATAGTTTCCTCTTGGTTTTACACTATCAGATTCCTCTCTTTGTTTTTAGTTTAACTTGACAAAGTCAAGATAAGCTATTACCATCACAGGTGCAGAAGTCTGTTAGTCTTTCAGTCTGTTCACATTTTCCTTTAGCACAGGCTACACCCTGTAGTTCTTGTCCGATCGTCACGAAATTTCTTATGCAGGTTTGAGGTTATGTCTAGATGAGAATGTCTCCTTTTGGTAGCAATCGGTCAACTGTGATGGCTGCCCGGGCCCAAAACCCGAAAACCTGTATCTCAGTCTGCAGGTCATATTTAGGAAGGGATTTCATTGTAACTTGGTTGGATAACTCTCTATAATGTCTATATGAGAACGTCCCCTTTTGGTCATGATCTGTCAACCGTGACAGTTGTTAAAGCTCGAAACCCAAAAACTTTTAGCACAGTCTACCTGTCATATTTAATATGGAGGGATTTCATTGTAACTTGGTAGGATGACTCCATAGTATGTCTAGATGAGAATGTCCCCTTTTGGTCGCGATCGGTCAACTGTGATGGCCACAGGAGCCCCAAAGCCCAAAAACCTTTAGCACAGTCTACAGGTAGTATTTATGAAGGGATTTCATTGTAACTTGGTAGGATGACTCCAAATAATGTCTAGATGAGAACGTCCCTTTTTGGTCGCGATCGTTCAACCGTGATGACTGCCGAAGCCCAAAACCCGAAAACCTTTAGCACAGACTCCAGGTCGTATTTATGAAGGGATTTCATTGTTACTTGGTAGGATGACTCAGTATAATATCTAGATGAGGATGTCCCCTTTTGGTTGCGATCGGTCAACCGTGATGGCTACACAGGCCCGAAACCATTAGCACAGTCTACAGGCCGCATTTATGAAGGGATTTCATTGCAACTTGATAGGATGACTCGTTTTGGAATAATTTCACTGTAACTTAGTAACTTTGGATGGCATATATTAACTGTGAGGGTCACATTAACCACCCCTCAATTCTTTAGTACAATCTACACCTCAAATTATTTTTATTGAAAACATAGCATACAGGGCACAGAAATTAACATATTCTCAATTATCACAATTGTCGTATTTCATAATCTTTTCATAAACAGTGAACATTATCCTTTTCATCAAACACAACACACAGTCAAGTTAAGCTACAGTGTCATTGACACTTTCATTCAATGTCAATTTCCTTTCTTGGCTTTTCACTGTCAGTCCAATTCTGCATTGATGTTGAAACTTTTGTGAATTCTTTCTGTCACTGATGAAGTACTGTTATATGACATACTATTGGAGAGACACAGAATGCAGTAGAGTGGGAGCAGGGCAGCACCTGCTTCCACAATTTAAATGTTGTTGGAAATTTAAAGTTTGGTTTCCCCACAGCAAACTTGGAAAGAGGAACTGTGCTTGTTTACTGTGGTAAACAGGTTATCTTTTACTGGTATATACCATGTACTAGGATCTGGAAACCAGTGCCCAGGGTACAAGTCATCTCAAGAGGGCAGCATAGAAATTGGCTAACGTGACTTTATACTTGTGTTGTTGTCAAAGTATAGACATAGATGCTGAAAGTGACCAGAGACACCAATAAATGAAGAAATAAAAGTTTTGTCAAATGTTTTTATTTTCCCAATGGTCCTTTTGTGCCAAAAATAATTGCCAATATTTCCTGTAAGAATCAATTAAATTAGACCGTTTAGTCATCCATATATTCAAACATATTTCAAGTAAACATGAGGAACACTACCTCTAAATATAGTATATTGAGATTGTGAACATCCTAGCCATGGACCTTTTAACCATAAACATTCTAACCACGAACAGAGAATATTGATGAACAGCATTGCAGTGAGTAACAAGGGGCTTTTTATTGCTAGATGTTGTCAGAATTTTATGGTCTCACCATCCCAAACAGCCTTGCACCAACTTACACACCAAAAAATGTATCCATGCCATTGTTTACCCATACCTTGTGTTTTGTGTCTTCACAATAAAGTATATTACCAGGAGTCCATTGAAGATGTCTTTAGTTTCGATGATGCATTAACTGTTTGTACTTGTGTTGAGTTATTTGTCACAGTGTGTTATTCTTATTCCTAGCACACTGACCATTTACATTTTCAGAATGTTTGAACTTTCACACTATGTTGTGCAGTGGAACAAATTAATAAATTATTTATGGCTGTGCAAAAATTTTTCGTTGTTTATTTTTACTTTGTCCTTGTCTTGAAGAGCTTGGACAAACTTTGTGACCTCAGAACAGGAACTTGACAGTGTAGGCACAAGGAAGTCCTAAGGCAGTAGTCACCTTATCCTGGCAGTGGTGTCTAGTCGAAGTATTGGCTGCCAATATATGGAGAGGCGTTGAATCATAAGTTTGTGCGTCTGACGTGTGATTGATCTGACCAATGACACTTTAGTTGTGACTTTGTGGCGGAACAACACTCACTGCAAATGCCACTGTTGCAAAGTGTTTGATGTTGGAAAGGCTTCAGTGTTTCTTACTGTCGCCCGTAAGTTCTTGGGCGTACTGCTTCCAGCCTCCGTTCAGTTAAAACATTTCCTTAACGTAGCTGGATTATCCAGCCAGCGCTATTCACACAAATTGTCATTTAAATTTTATTCTCTTCATTTTTGCCTCCAACCTATAGATTATAACCCCTTGTTGGAACAAGCGTGACGAGCTCCCTTCAATGAGGATCATAAGCTATGTTTTGGATCAAAAATGAATTTGCTGTCGTTATTTAAGACATTTTATTGAAGGTGTCATCTGTTAGTTGTGTTAGGTAGAAGGTTAAACTGAAATATGAAAAAGTGTTTACAATAACTGTTAAGTCATGGCTTGTGTAAACCCCAAATGGGTTCATATTCACTCAACCCAGTTGATTTGGTTGATTTTTAACGCAACTAATTTTAGAGTGCATATATGCATCTCGAACTTTCAATGGGCTTTGGTGGCTGTGCAACAGAAATTTACTGACCCGCTTCATATGCCACAAAACGTTCCTGCTGATCAGAATGCTGATTCAATGTAGTCCGACAGACCGGATGTGAAGTGATTGGGAGCACATTCCAACGGTGTTTCGCATAACTGCATATACAGCTTCTGTGGCAGTGAAACTGTAAAGAGAAGAAACTAAAATATTAGACTATCGGTTCAATGGAAGAACGTGAATAAATGAGAAAGGAATAGGGTGAATAATGTTTTGTAGACCTTATACACAGGACGACTCGCGCGTGTGAATGGGTTATTCGATATGGCACGAGTGCCAGCGCGGAAGGATAAAACGAGAGGCTAAAGAAGTTCCATATCGATTAACCCATTCACACGTGTGTGTCATTCTGTGTTTCTTACACGCCTTCGCGTCTGTGAAAAACAATTATTGGAAGAACACTCAGCAATTCATTTGACAACTATCAACAAAAAGAACACATTTTATCGACAACGAAATTTTCGTGGGAAACCCGTGTTACTATTCCGTCCCCCGAGTTACAATGTGTTCTATGTGCCTACTGGCACATAGAACGCACTGGAACTCTGGGGACTATTGTTAGCCTATCGTTCGCGATTCAAATTGTAATTGCGGTGCACGGATTGTAGAAACTTCCAGTGAAAGTTCGCTTCTTTATAAAAATAGTCCGTCAACGATTTTCGTTCCACTCATATGTCCTGAACAGATTTTCATTTTCTGCATGGTTTAGTGTTGCTGTGGAATGGGGAATTCATAGAACCGGCGTGTCATAAATTCCATTTAGTTACCTTGGGATCTAGGGTTCTTTTCTGAAAAGGTTTCTCCTTTCTGTCGATATGCATTTAAAACGTGTATCAACGAGGATGCACGGCAACATTATCTGTTTTCTGCATTAACCTTTTGAGCAATATTGATGTTATATCGATTATAATAGTTGGCAACTATTTAAACTGCCACAAAACTTCGTTTGAATGTTATTTTCTGGACGTTCAATCACCAGTCTGCCTGTTTTAGCTATTCATTTGATTTGTCAATACAGTGCCGGTTGTATAAAATCATTATTTTGAATGTTTGTGTAGTATCAAATGTTTTGGTCTTTTTCGACGAATGTGTGTATCATTTCTGAAATAAACATAAACTATCTACTCGGATGAGTGCCAGACCTTTTCTTCACAAATAAATACAAGTTAACTCCTGGTCTGTGCGAGTATTGTCGAAACAAATACTTCAAACAATTTCATAAATATGTGGGCATTTGTTTTGATGCCATGTCATGTTATACCTTTGAAATAATCATAAAAAACAGACGCTTATCTCATAAATTTGCCTTTTCTTCAAATCATATATTGTTACAGCCAAATTGAGGTGATCATATTTCTAAACCTACAATTTCATCATCTTCTCAAGACCGTGAGGACATTTCCTTATCAGGAAACCATATCACCGAATTAGAGCATATTATCCTCTATTTATGATGTAATTTCTCCTGTTTAGAAGTTCCATGTGTCATAATGAAAATTTGTTTCAAAGGCCAAAAGTCAAGGGAGCACTGATTGCCCATGTGTAACTTCATGCGACACAGTCGCAGTCGGGGAAGTTCATGTTGGGGTGGAAATCAAACCTTTTTCCCAATTGCTTTGTCTCGTCTGGCAGTAGTCTGGCAAAATATTGTTGCAATGGCAAACTCATCTTAATTGCAACAGTTGGACTCTGCCGCAAAGAATACGTGATCCTAGATGGACACAGTGAAATCTCCATTGTCCAAGGTATCCAACATTGTTGGTCTAGCTTCTAGGTTGTGATATATCAGTCGGAAACGTCTTCGAAGTTAGACATCGCAATCGGCAATGCCGTGGTAAAAACCATTGCTAATTGGGTGATCGTAGATTCCCATGTCTGAAATGGTGGTCAAAAAGCATAGGAATTTACACAGAAGAATAGCTGGGTAACTTCATATTATGGTCGACAAATATGGGACCTCACCCAAAACCGACACACCAACAATACCTTCAGATATTAAGGGCATTGTCATAATCTTGCTCATAATTAGATGCCATTGACAAAAATGTTCCCCGTGAATATGAGCGGCTATTTTTCTCGAACTTCGTTGTCCAAAACCTTGAATTGAATTTTACGATAAAAAAAAACAATTTCTGTTAAAATGACTGCGCTCGATCATTTCTACTGCTTCAGCCATGACTGTCTCAGCGAGAACATAGTTAAAGCATTGGCCACCGCAGTATCTTTTGTATATATGAACAAATTCCACATCTGGTGTTGTACAGATTATTAGCAATATGATTGCCAAAATTCTAATATGGTCACCATATTGTTTGTTTTAATAGCGCTGATAGTTTGTAGAATAATTAATTTGGTGACGTAAACAACCGTTTTATCGTCCTAATGACACTAATCTCGGGTTCCTTAAAGTAGTTTAGTACAAATAAACCGAAACATTATGGAATTTGTTTACTTATCAGGACATGAATGTTTTTTCCCTGCTGAGACACCCATGGAATGAAGCAGTGTTTGTTCAGCACTATGATAGATACGGTATGCCGTATTGGTATAATAAGCCTTTTTCGAAACTGCCATCTTGGCTTTTAAACTATGCAATGTCACAAGTCGCGAGGTGTAAACATTTCAAGGAAACACATTGTAAGCAATGGGAGAAGACAGTGGGTGAAGTGCTTTGGGCCCTATTACGTTCATTTGTGCGAATTCAAAAAAACAGCCAAGGTTACCGTTTGTTTAAGGCAATGGCAGTGTTGTATGGGAACTTTCATTATTTCGAATTGAGTTCCTATCGACTTAAATGGTGTTTGAATGCACGTGTGTGTCATGACTGTGGCCGTGGGCACTGTTTCGACAACTTTCGGGGATTTCCCAAAGTCGGAAAACTCCGTGCAAAAAAACGAAACAAGTCCTCACCTTCGTAAAAAAAACCCTTTAAACCTGCGATATCCCACCGTTTAAAGTCGACTGGGGTAGCCCCTTCCTTTAATTCGAATGATGACATCGGTTCTACGAATATATTACTTTATTTTTCACACAACTAGTCGACTAGGCTGTCACAGAACTCAACGCGACGAACATGGAAATCGCTTCGTTACACTCCGCGGCCTGTGACCTTGCATAGATTAAAATCCAAGATGGCAGTTTCGAAAAAGGCTTACAGGACCGAATAACCAAAGCGTGGGATGAGAGCTCTTTAAAGACGGTAGCATAATTATATACGATTGTCTAAATTTTACTTGATACTTGTTTTGCGATCGCGATGTAGTCATAGACGCCGAAAGTGACCTTAAACTCCAATAAACATAAATAAAACATAAATTTTGGTATTGGGCGGATATTTTTTGTCTTGGTCTGAAAGTTCCTTTTCACTGTAACCTGCTGTAACACGCTATTAACGTTTTCCTGTAAAATATTGGTAACATTATTTCTGAAACATTCAACAAAGGTGCACTTATTTTAGTGAAATACAAGAACACATCTCGATTACTGCGGCGCAATTGCCTCAAACATTGCGACTGGCAAAGCATTCAGGATAATCTGAGGGAATTTCCTTCCCATTTTCCCTTTTGAGCAATTCCCAGTAGCTTTGTCAGCATGTCTAATGCTGATAAGCTCTTTTGATAGGTTTTACCGGCGTAAGACTATATCGAGGAGACAAAATGATTTCAGCAGTCGAGCCATAACTTGCAGTGGTGTGATTTTTCAGGGGGGGTTTTTTGGAGGGGTGGGGGGGGGGGGGGGGTGGTATCTGATTTCGGTCTTTTTTTTCTTTTCCAACTACATAGTTTTATTTCTTTAAATTTACATGAAAATGGCCCTTCAGATCATTTTCATGAAAAGAATTCCACCAAAACCTTTATTTCTGAAGGACTTCTGTTATTTGCGGGCATAAAGCTTGATTTTGAAACCTTTCACCATGCAAACATGAGTTCAGTTTTTTCATCTGGTACCAATCACACCCCTGAACTTGATCAGCTGCCAGCGACTGAGGGAACTTTTCTATCTTAGGGTGGGGGACACCATAGAAAGGCACCCACACACTTATATATATCAACGGTGGCCCATGTCACTTAGTGGCTGGTAAGAATGCAATACATACAGGCGCGTAGCCATGATATTAAAGTTAGGGGTGGGGGCAAGAATAAAATCTAGGGGGGTAGTTCAGCGATCTGAACGTGGGGGGGGGGGGGGTAGCTGCTACGTTCAGATCGCTGAACACTGGGTGGGGGGGGGGGGGGTATACAGAATAGGATGCGCAGTATCATCCGCGCCACGTAGCGGCGAGATGGGAGTGAGCACAAGAGGGAAACACCCTCTCTCGCTGGATGGGAGGGGGATTCACCGGAAATAAGTTTGAAATTCGAGACAAAAAAAACCCCGCAATTTCTTTGACTCGGAGTCCGTTTGTGTTTGTAATTTGTGAAAGGCATCAATAATTAGGCCACATCACCTGGTGGGGGGGGGGGGGCATGTGCAAGCCCCCATGCCTATGCCACTGAATACACAAAGCTGTATTTTGGCCTCACACATCTCTACATTGAGAGATGTGCTTATTCTTTTGACTCCATATCTGGTTGAGTGCTACATTTTTCTTGACCTCAGATTTCCTTTCACCATATATTGCTCTGTTACATTTGATTGGATAGTGTCAAGAGGCACTATCCAATCAAATGTAACTGAGCAAGGTGTCAACAACAAAATTTGATTCTTGTCAGGATCAATTTGAAATCACCATTAGGAGAGTGTTGATGTTATAGTCACAGTCTGTGATATTTAATAAAGCCCAAACATGGGCTTCCAGTGTTCTACCAGATATTCAACAAATGTTTCCGCCCGATGGGAAAATTTGTTAAATATGGAGCCCTAAATGTGCACCTTTTTCGACTTTAAAGTTCGTAGAAGAGACAAATCATACGATGGAGGAAAAAAAGAAAGACCAGTTTCAGGTGACTGCATCTGAGTTCCGATGGAGCCCCCCTCCCCGCCTCACCCAGATTCTATGATGGTGGTATCGCATTGTGGGGTAAAAATGTGTTGGTATAAAAGCCCTCTCTCTCTCTCTCTCTCTCTCTCTCTCTCTCTCTCTCTCTCTCTCTCTCTCTGTGAAAACCTTAGACCCCCTGAAAGTTCAGGAGCTCACTGACTGACTGAGAATCATGATAACTGCTGATTTAATGTTGAGGCCTGGGCACTCCTTTCTCACTAAACCGCCATTGCGATCGTTTTTACAATCTCAGTGTATTTTAATAGAGCTTATTGTTATACTAGTTCTTAAATTATAAAGTCGACACCGGGAATGAAAAACAAATAAAAGAGGTAAAATACATTCATGAATTCTATTCTGTTGATACGGAACTATAAAATGAACGCCAGATAAACATAGATCATATTCAAGACAGCTGTTGGGGAGGGGAGGGATTTGATGTTATTGAATAGATAATAATTTTTATTCGTCACTGCATGGGTGGTCGGAGGTCACCGATATTGTTTGAATGATACGTACGTTTCAAACAATAAAAGTAACGAGTCAGTGAAGCTTGTAAGAGCAATTTCCAAACTTTCGGTAAAATACTGTCAGGTTGTTTTTAAAGGGTGAAAAAAGGAAGAACACATACAAATATTTTAAGAAAAACAACAGGTTTTCAGCTTGAATTCTATTTCCATGTCACATTTATTGTAAATCTGTTATATAAATGGGAAGTATCTATGATTCCGTCCAGCTAAAATCTGTTATATAAATGGGAAGTATCTATGATTCCGTCCAGCTGAAATCTGTTCTATAATAAGTATTCGGTATCCACTCAAAAACACTAGATTTTCTTTTTATTATACGCTTTTTTATAAGAATCTGATCATTCCTATCGATAATTCCACTCGTTTCAACCTTGAATTGATGCATGAAAATAAACAGCGCATTGATACGCGAAAATGATTTGATCGATAATCGGAACAAGTAGCGTCTTGCGATCTGATTTTGCTGGCGGGTTTTATGCATCATTTCAAGGTGAATACGTTTTGAATTATTGCTGGATATGATCAGTATCCACTCAAAAACACTAGATTTTCTTTTCATTAAACGTTTTTAGAACAAATTCATCATTTCCAGTGATAATTTGACTCATCCTCACCTTGAAGTGATGCTTGAAAGCCGCCATTTTGATTGATACCGTGAAAGTGAAAATGTCCTTATCTTCACAGTGGGATGTACGATTTCTAGTTTTCCGCAATTTTTTCGATAATCTATCGTTTAGCGTATAATAAATGGGAAGTATCTATGATTCCGTCCAGCTGAAATCTTATATAAATTGGAAGAATCTATGACTCCATCCCACTAAAATCTGTTATGTGAATGGGAAGTGTCTATGATTCCGTCCAGCTAAACTCTGTTATATAAATGGGAAGTATCGGTGATTCCGTCCTTTCGCCCAGCTGGCAATTCCAGCTTTGGTTATATCCCTTGGTATGCATTGGGCTACATTTCCGTCCTTTCACGGGTGGGACCATCCGATGTGAAGTGTCTTTTCCGTCCTTGATCAGGTGGACCTGCTAGTAATATATAAATGAAATATATATTTATGAAAGTCGGGGGGGGGGGGGGAGGAGTTGTGGATGCTTGAAAAGACCTTTGCCCGAACTGTTTTTACTTTACCACACTCAACACATTCTACTTTCCACTCTTTCCGATTATAATATGTGGCTGTTAAGTGGTAGAGTGCTAAATTATTTTTTGTGATCAAAATTTGTTCTCATGTCCTTTTGTTGTTACAATTCATGGAAGAGTACCTATAGACACTCTCCCACAAAATTGCAACAAAGCAAATCCTAGAAGACTAAATAATTTCACTTCAAAGACAATAAGAAGCACTTCCACTGAATATCAAGCCTTTAAGCTGTGGTACCTGCATATCAGAGTAAAGCCCAAATAAACGGCATTACCTGTTGTAGAAGGCAAGCCATACGTGGGCAGAATAGGCTTTGCCTGTATGAACATTATTCTGAGATACTGGAGGGGAGCGTTTAACCCCATTGGTGGCAACCAGGCATGTCAAAGTACCACCGGTACCAACATAACCGGGACGGGACAGAGCCTGTCCTGCTGAAACCGGTACCGAGACAAATCAACAATTGGATGACATATCACAATCAGATGGGAGAAATTCGCATTTGAACCGACCCAGTCCCCGAGATCGCAAACACAAACATGGCATCGTACAATTATTCTGCGGCGACATCAAAGTAATCATAAAGCACGAAAATCGTGCTTTATGATTACTTCGATGTCGCCACAGAATAATTTCTTTGAAGTAACAAATGACGGCGCTTTCATTGTCTTTGATGCCTTGTTTGAAAAGTCAAAATGGTCGACCTTATCAAGGTCGTTGTGCAGACAGAACATGCACCTTTTGAGTGTTTTGATATGTTTATTCACAAATAAGTTGAAAGTATGTCGTGCAAGTGTGACATACAGGATTATCAGTCTTGTTTACCCTCGTTCAGTTAGGAATTTCCGCATAAAATAATTTAGTCCGGGACCGGCGGGCCAAAAACTTCAGTACCGGTATCGGTTTGAGCATGAGGGAACCAGCGGTACCGGTCCCGGTACAGGTACCGGTTGACATGCCTGGTGGCGACTGCTTGTGTGAAAAGCATCCAGTAAAGTGACGATAAGCTAGTGGCCGTGCAACGACAGTGTTAGAGTGACATTCCGTCACTCGTTAGGGTGAAGTCGATATAGTAAAGTAACAATACATTAGTGGCGGTGTGATGGCTGTGGTAGCGTGACATTCCATTAGGCGTCCGGTAAAGAGACAATACGTTAGTGGCCGTGAAATGAAAAGGCGACCAAAGTCCAAACACCAGCGAGAAGGAAAGAAAACCAGCGACAACAGAGAATGCGGGCCCGCAAGTGACTCAAATACTGTGTGGGTGGGGTGTGATTGGCGTTTTGTTTTTCTTATTCATTTTTTGGATTTCATGTAAGCCACAAATTGCCATATTTATTTATATATATATGTATTAAAATTGTTATTTTCAGTGAACTCCTGTTGATTTATGCTTTTCGAGGAAAAGCCATTGACCCCTTCAGGATAAGAAACACCCCCAACAAAAACGAAACGGGCGGGTTCGTCACGGTGAGGCATACGTTCACGCACGGATTCAGGCGGCACTCCTTGAGTTTTGGCTGAATACGCGGCGTGAATCTATTTCTCCAGCAGCGACAAAGCCCGGTTTCTGACAGATTCAATTAAATAACGTTGGCAAAACTGCGATCATATAAACGGAAAAAGTCTACCATGTAATTGTGTCATAATTACAGTGCACTCGCCGTGGACTGGTCGTAATCCACGCGTGGCAGTGATGTCCACGCATGCGTTTACCAGGTAATAAAAATCATCACCAGGAAAACTTTAAATTAATGAAGCATCGGGCCGGGCTGTATCCGGTTCTCCATTAATTAAATTTTTGATGATTATTCCTATAATTAGTGTTTGGAATCTAATGTTATTGCATCCGTGGAAATACTGCCCACTCCGTGGAAAGTGGCCAGTCCACGGCGACCGAACTGTACAACGACAAAGTTTTCAACGGTCATGTCGTGATTTGTGTGATGTGCAGCGTACGACCCGATGTTGATTGTAATGACCATATTGATTGCCAACCACATTTTTCCAAGGGGAGAACACCTCGGGACCCCACTCCACCAACCCATCCCCGACAGGGGTGAGTTGATGTCGGATCGGGGGTCCCAAAGTATTCCGTGGTGTTCGCCCCAAGCGAAATTGGACTATGCGCTATCAATCCGAGTCGTAATGTTTACAATACCGCAAATACCAAACGATAGTAGTTAGTCCAAGTACAACAAATCACTTTCCGATAAACGCTATAATCCATGTGCATTGACCGATGTCTGTTGTGTCAGTTCCCAAAAGTGGGCAACATAATTATACAATGATTGGCTAAACGTGACTTTATAATTGTGCTGTGACCAATACATAGCCACAGATGCAACAAGTGACCTTATACCCCATTACAATTTTTAGCTCAACTTTGGCGAAGCCAAATTTGAGCTTTTGTCATGGCCCGTCGTCCGTCTGTCCGTACGTCAACAATTGGATACGGCTCGGGCTAAAGGCCGTATTTATGAACCGATCTTTACGAAACTTCTTGGGTACCTTTGTTATGATCGTGGGACGAGAACGAGTGTTTTTGGGTGCGGTCCGAAATTCAAGGTGGCTGCCAGCCGCCATTTTGTACCGACGATGCAGAAATCTGTTTTTTGTACAGAACTTCCATATGAAAGCTCTGATTTGAATATTTTTTTTGTATGAATGTTAAGTACCATGAGATACATTACATATCATACGGGTTTTTTTCTCGTGCTTAAATTATGCAAATTAGACTAACTTTGATTTATTTAGTGTTACTTTCAGCACTGTCAGTGCAAATGCCAATACGACTCGGGCTAGAGGCCGCATTTATGAACCGATCTTTACGAAACTTCTTGAGTACCTTTGTTATCACCGTGGGACGAGAACGAGTGTTTTGGGGTCTGGTCCGAAATTCAAGATGGCCGCTAGCAGCCATTTTGTTAAAAATTAGGGGCAATCAGATTTTTGCGCAGAACTTTCACATGAAAGCTCTGATTTGAATAATTTTTTGTATGAATGTTTAGTACCATGGGATACATCACATATAATACGGGGTTTTTTCTCGTGCAGAAATTATGCAAATTAGATGAACTTTGATTTTTTCAGTGCTATTTACACACAGTAAGTACACATGTCAATACGGCTCGAGCTGGAGGTTGTATTTATCAACCGATCTTCACGAAACTTCTTGGGTACCTCTGTTATCACCTTGGGACGAGAAGGAGTGTTTCTGAGTGCGGTTCAAAATTCGAGATGGCTGCCAGTGGCCATTTTGTACCGAAATTAGGTCTAATCAGTTTTTTGAACACAACTTCTATACGGCTCAGGCTAGAGGCCGTATTTATGAACCGATCTTTACGAAACATCTTGGGTACCTTTGTTATCACCGTGGGATGAGAACGAGTGTTTTTGGGTGTGGTCTGAAATTCAAGATGGCCACCAAAATACATTTTTGTATGAATGTTTAGTAAAATGGAATACATCACATACAGTACTGGTTTTTTTCTCGTGCAGAAATTATGCAAATTAGATGAATTTTGATTTATTTAGTGCTACTTATACACTGTAAGTGCACATGTCAATACGGCTCGGGCTAGAGGCTGTATTTATCAACCGATCTTCACGAAACTTCTTGGGTACCTTTGTTATCACCTTGGGACGAGAATGAGTGTTTCTGGGTGCGGTCCAAAATTCAAGATGGCTGCCAGTGGCCATTTTGTGCCGAAATTAGGTCCAATCAGTTTTTTGTCACAACTTCTATACAGCTCGTATTTATGAACTGATGTTCACGAAACTTCTTGGGTACCTTTGTTTTCACCTTGAGACAGGAATGAGTGTATTTTGGGGTGCCTTTGTTATCACTGTGCCATGAGAACAAATATTTTGGGGTTCAGTCAGACCCACTCTGGGACTCAAAGATTTCTTTTCTAGTTTAGCATCTGACTGTAACCCACCTTTACAATACTTTACCTATACATTCGTTACAGGCTACGGTCAGTATTTATGTACAGACCGTTACAGTACTTTATATGCACCTTTGTTATAAGGTCATTACCTAGATGTTTGTCATTGCCGTGTCACATACTATACATGTACATGCCTTGACAAGTTGAGCTACAGTGTCACTGACACTTTCATTTAAAAGCGAGCTGGGGGTTCAGGCAAGTATACCAGGCCCGCCTATCCAACCAAAAACAATCCAAACGAACCTTCTTTAGAAGCGGTCCCTCATAGGTAACCTGTAAAGTTTTAGCAGAGCAGTCCAAAAGAAACTGAAGACCATGCATGGAAAATGAAATTCTGTTCATAGCAATAGTCACCTTCACCTTAACCTAACTATTTTTAAATGCATTCCCAAACATTTGTCACTTGTTTGAAGCCTGTGTATGAAGTGTGTATGTTACCCTTAAAACCGACGTTATTGTACTGAAACTGGAATGCTTGTTATAGTAACGATGATCTTTGACCTATAAAGAAACACACACCCTTCATGCAACCTGTGTAAGATGTATGGGCGTTGTTTGCCCAATCAAAGTTATGGCACGGAACCTGAAATTCCCTTTATCGTATCAGTGACCTTGAGCGTCGATCTAACCCAGAAAGCAACCGGAAATACCCTTCCCTCAGGATGTATATTAAGTACGAGCATGGTACACTCAGGGGAACAGACGTTATTGCACGGAAATGTTGTCATTGAGCTGACGATATGTTGTAATACTGGGTCGCTAAGCCTTTGACTGTATAATTGACTATTCGTCCTTGGAAAAACTTTCAAGTTCAGAAAGTTAGTTTAAATCACTTTTTTTTAAATGTGCGTGAGTTGCACATCTCATTAACAGCTCGACACGTCAAGTGACTTTTGTTCCTCGCTGTCGTACACTCAACAATGGAAACCGTTTCCAGAAATGTTTTCAACTAGTAAACAATGCGATTTTTATTTTAATTATTAAATACGTAAATGTCCAGCAAAGTTAGTCCCATAAGAACAAGCAGCTGATATAGTAAGTAAGTCTACAGACACTTAAGCCTTTATTCCTGACTTAAAAGCGGTAAATATCGGGTCTGTTTTTAAGTTTTCTAACTTCGTTGCAATTGAAAGTGCACCGGTGCCGATCACGTGATAATCATGTGACACCAGTTCGTTTGAGAACAGGCGATTATGTCATCTGCCAAAATTGGAAAACGTTAAAAATGTCTCAATCAAGCGAATTGAATGAAGACCAATTGGCTGTTTGTAGCTGCCATGTAAGGTGCAGGGTCAAAACTTGTGTCAGAATCGCAGTAGTAATAATAGTAATAACATGACTTTGTCGGGCCTTGTGGTTTATTAACGGCCCAAAAGGTGTGAATAACAGCCCTTCAGCTTATTAATGGCCCTCGACTTCGTCTCGGGCCTTTTATAAGCTGTCGGGCTGTTATTCACACCTGTTGGGCCGTTAATAAACCACTATGCCCTCCAAAGTCATGTTATTGTTATATTATTACCACTTTGCAGGGCGTTTCCTACTGCATTAATGTCGATTTAACGGGCAATCATATCCTCTATTGCTCGGTAGTCACGTGATAGGAGGGCCGCTAATGGAAAACAAAATTCATTATCGGCCCTCTTGTCACGTGACGTCTTTTAGAATTGAAAATTTAGAAATGAGGCGAGAACTCGCAAGGAAAAGTTGATGCTTTCGCCATGTTGCGGTCTTGTTGATCGACAGCAACAGAAACAAATGACACGTGGCCATGTTGTCAGTTGTAGCCATTTTCCATGGCAACTGATTCGTCATCTTTATTGCGTGCATTACCTCCCTCGCTGGAAGTGGAAGACGGAATTTTTTTAAACTCTCTCATCGTCTCGATGTAATCAGTTTCTACAATGTAAAAACGTTCTTTGAGTTACGTGGTCCCAAATAAAATGTTTGTTTTATTAAATTTTGTGTCTTTTGATTGCTGGGATATCATTTTGGAATTGTGTAAAATTACAAATTACGTAGTGGTAATAATAGTAATAACATGATTGTTGTCGGGCATAATGGTTCGTGAGCGGCCCTGCATCGATGTTGAACAGCCCTTGGGCTTATTAACGGCCCTCGACTTCGTCTCGGGCCTTTAATAAACCTCGGGCTGTTCAACATCGATGCAGGGCCGCTCACGAACCATAATGCCCTCCAAAATCATGTTATTGTTTAATTATCACTAAAAATGAGGGTGTTCATTTTGTGTATTCGCCCTGTTCCCGATGACGTCACCGGGCCGGCGGGCCAATAATAAAATTAATTTTCATTATTCACCCGGCGGCCGGGTGACGTCAATGTTCATTCAGCATTTCGGAGCATCAAACCGTCGTGGTAACTCTCCTTTACTTCCGAGAAATATCGATATATTTTGAACGCGGTCGTGTTCAAATTAATCGTTTCTCAGTCGTTTCCTTGAGCTCTCTGTTATTTCGCGAGAAAAGAGCATTTCATTTGAGAATATAATCATCCGATGATCATCGTCAGGTAAGTAACATACATTGTAAATAATATATCGTTAGTTGTTCGTCAATTTCGCCTGAACTTGGCTTATGTCTCGCCTAATTTCGATGTGAACAAGGCGATTGTCAGCTGATCAGTCATGTGACTGTGGGAAGTGACCTTACTAAGTTAGCCCAAAAAGCTCCAATGCTGTGATGAAAGTGATTAAATTATGTTGAGTTCAGTAGTACATTATTTCTCTCCTTGAAAATCCAATGAAGCAATACCTACATGTACCTAGTGCTCTTGAATATTTATTAACAGTCCATGTGGTAATAATAGTAATAGCATGATTTTGTAGGGCGTTATGGTTCATTTATAACGGCCCGGCAGGAATGATTAAAATTCCAAGGGACTACTAATAGTCCCTTGGGATTTTAATCCAGCCGGGCCGTTAGTCCCCGAGACTCCGTCTCGGGTCGCTAATAGTCCCTTGGGCTTTTAATCCTGCCGGGCCGTTAATGAACCATAACGCCCAACAAAATCATGTTATTGTATAATTAACCTCCCTATTGTTATAGTATTTCCCACAGCAGTCTATACCTCATCGCTTTGGTGTTTTTTAGCTCAAGTGTAAATGGGAGCTATCGAATTTTTTCCGAATTTCGTTGAAAAACATAGCCATCAGCAGCCATCTTAGATTTGGCATTTAAATTGTCAATTCCATTAGAACACCCTACAGGCCGCATCCCTCAACCGATCTTTTTCGAATTTCGCTTTGCTTTGGAGTGATGTCTAGATGGAAGCTAACAAATTTTTCGGAATTTCGTTAAAAACTATAGCCGACAGTGGTATCTTGTATTTGGCATATGAATTGACGCCAATCCCATTAGCACACCCTACGGGTCGCATCTCTGACCAGACTTTTTAAAATTTAATATGTAGCTTTGGTGTGGTGTCCAGATAGGAGTTATTGATTTTTTCTGAATTTCGTTGAAAAACATGACCGCCTCAGGCCATCTTGGGTTTGGCATATAAATTGTCAATTCCATTAGCACACCATACAGGCCACGTCTCTCGGCCGATCTTTTTCAAATGTCATGTGTAGCTTTGGTGTGATGTCCAGATAAGAGCTGTTGAACTATTCTAAATTTCGTTGAAAAATATGGCCGCCAGCAGCCATCTTGTTTTTGGCATATAAATTGTCAACAATTCCATTAGTACAGCCTACAGACTGCACCTCTCATCCGTTTTTTTCAAATTTTATATGTAGCTTTGGTATGACGTCAAGATGGGACTTTTGAATTTTTTTCTGAATTTTGTTGAAAAACATGGTCGGCAGTGGCCATATTGGATTTGGCATATACATTTTCAACAACTCCATTAGTACACCCAACAGGCCGCATCCCACACCCGATCCTTTTCAGATTTCATATGTAGCTTTAGTGTGATGTCTTTTCTGTAGTGAATGCCTTGGCATTACTGGATCTTTCTATTTAGCTCAGTCCCTTCTTGATCAAGTTGAGCTGCGGTGTCATTGACACTTTCATTTATACCATGTCTCTGTATTTCAAAGAAACGGCGAAATTTGCCAAGTGAGAAATGAATTAAGGAAAATATGAAATGACATGTTTCTAAATTTTCCAGAAGAAAGTGATAATTGGATTTTTATTCTAAATGCTCATAAACATTTTTCTATTGAAAATGTAGGCTTTAAAAATTAATAAGTACGTTGTCAGTAATTCGACCTCAACCGTGCTGAGCTTGCAGAGATTTTTATACCCCTGTCGACGAAGTCGGGAGAGGATATTGAAACGAGGTTCGTCTGTCACTCTGTAATATCTGTTTTTACGCTTAACTTCTCGTACATTTCCTACTGGATTTTTACAAAATGTAGTTTGAAGTATTAGTGTGAAGTGTGATGCGCACATGAAAAGGGATTTTTTCCTGAGTTATGTTCTTTTTTCTTGTCACATGTCAGCAGTGTTTGTTCGCTTAAAATCTATGTTTCCAGGTGGCTATTCGAATTTGATGAAAGTTGTGTAATTGAGTTCGAGAATAGTGCAGATGTGGACGTGGAAAGGAATTTTTGATCTGCAGGCGTTACTTGTCTGCTTCACTCCTCCTGCACTGTTGATGTGATTTTTCCAAAACGTTCTATGAAATATGAGTACGAAGTGTAAATGTGCATGTCCAAAGAACTTTTCAATTTGACAAATTTTTGTCAGAGATATGGCCCTTTATAAGAAAACATATCTGTACTCTCATGGCGAATATGCGTCTCTGTGTCCGTGTATGTATCTTTATCTGTTTGTTACTACTGTACCGCTAATTTTTAGAGATATCGAGCTGAAATTTGGCACTTAGGTGTAACTTTTATCAATAGTAAAATGGTCAGGATAAATTATATATACATCCAATGTCGCTTTAACCCTTCAACCAAAGCAACATTGGGATGTACTCCTACATTTTCTGAGTTATCGATCTGAATTATGGCACATGGGGTAATTTTTTTATCAGGACATTTGACAGGGTAGATTTTACGCGCGACACCGCGTTAATCCTTCAACGATAGTAGTAGGAGAGCGATGAACCGGGCCGATTGGGGGACCCCGGCGGGGACCCCGGAAGTGACATGTCACGTGACCCAGTGGCGCCATGTTGTGTTGTCATGGTAATCCGCGTGAGCGGCCATCTTGTGACGTCATCCCCATAGTGACACGTGGTCCTAGTGCGCATGCTCAGCGCGTGTTGTTATGGTGATACGTGTTTCCGTCGGCCATTTTGTATACTGAGGCCGCCATCTTGGTTTCTATGGTAGCACGTGGTTGCTATGTTACCCAAAGGCTTATAATAGGACAGGGATATGTTCGGTGGTATGTTCCTTTGTACACGAGTAATTTTCCGATTCGCAGAATTACCCAAAACAGCCCGACAATCCCTCCAAATCACCAAAATCCACCCCAGACTACCGAAATTGACTTTATTTGATACGGATTTCCCCCAAAATATTTTGTAGTAGAGCAGCACGTAGTGCTATAGTACATATGGGGCCCCTGGGGTAAGCTCGATTGAACTAGAGTAATTTTTCTTGTTAGGATTCCCCCAGAATCCCTTTTAGGACCGCCATACCATGGCTTATAATAGTAGCACGTAGTGCTATAGTACTGAGGGACCCCTTTGGATTATAGCCAACTGATAGACAACCTCCATGAAAGCCTATATCATTCCTAATGACAAGAATCTGTAGAGTAGTTACTGATAAGTCATTGCTCGAACGACGCGAATCCCATCGAGCATATGGGCTACAGAGCAATTGCTCGATCGAGTGACTCCACATACTGCTCGAACGACTCGAATTCCATCGAGCAAATGTGCTATCGAGCAATTGCTCGTACGAGTGACTCGCACATACGACTCTTAGCCTCATTTCAGTATTTGAGGATACCTATGACCTGGTATTGTATTATTTGAGGATACCTTCTGGAGAATCCCGTTTTGTCATATGTGCTTATGTGAAAAGGCACAATATGACACGTTGTGCACTAGCACAGAGGCAGATCTTGGATGTGCCGATATGTGCTTATGTGAAAAAGCACAATGTTACACATTGTGCACTAGCACATAGGCACATGTTGGATGTGCCGATATGTGTTTATGTGGTCCTTCGGGGTTCTCGTCGGGGTCCCCCAATCGGCCCCGGTTCATCGCCCTCCTACTACGAACGATTGATCAATCATTCAACCAGAGTAGCGCTGTCGGGCTGAAATTTGGTACATGAAGGTAAGTTTTTTATCAAAATAAATTTGTTTTTAACAGAAGTAATTTGGGTGTAGGAATTTTGCGAGCCACATTAAGTTGACTCTAACCATTAACCTACTCAAACAGAGCAATGTTGGGATGCATTCCTACCTTTGTAGAGATAACGCGCTGAAGTTTGGCATTTATTCCGTCGTATGTATCTAGAAATTGCGTTATCAAATGAAAACAATTGTATTCTGTTCTGTATGTAGAAAATAAGTTATCCAAAGTTACATTGCCAGTTGACGTATGCTCATATTTTGCATGTTATAGGCAGAAATGTTGTTGGGGGTGGGGGGGGGGGTGGGCTGTTATGAAGTCCTCAGACTTTTTAAATCGTGCATATGCGACTTTTATCCGGAGTCACTAACCCGCATAAGCGGTTTTGCTTTGTGATAGTATCTCACATCGGCGATTAAAACTTCGTACATATTAATTTTATCCAGTTTTCTGGCAACCGTAATTTATTGGCAGCAACGCCCAAAAAATCGGTCAAATGAAATTGAACTGTAGTGTACATATATCAACGGCAACGGTGACGGTATGCGATAACCACACAATCCGACTATTCGCCTATTTTTCGAATCGATCTGGGAACGATTCTTTTTTTACTGTTTCCGGACATACACCGTACCGCGAAATTCTTGAAAATGACGTCACTCGCAGTCAAAAACTGCATGATGAGACCTCTTTGAGCTTCACGCCGCTGTACCTTTCGCCAAAGACGATCACACTTATGCCTAGACTGGTCAGGATCCAAAATTCAGAATACCTGCGTTTTATCCAACATTAGACCAAAGAGAAACCAGAACCCGACAAAAAAATTGTGCGGGTGATAGAGAAACCAGAACCCAACAAAAAATATTTGCGGGTGATTGGCCCATTGGGCATGTTTGTTAGGCTCCGATTAGACTTTCTATGGCCGCTCGCCCACACACACACATAGATGTCTTGGTGGTCAGCATGAAGAGTATTGATGTCTTGGTCATCAATACCTTCTACATAGGGTAGGCCCATTGGCCCAGTTTGTTACGACCTTGGGCTTGAAACCGAAAGGTCCACGTTTCGATCTTCATCAGGGGTAACTGCGCTGTGTCTTTGGACGAGGCACTTAACCCCGATAGCTAACATGGGAGCACGGTGGCTCGGTGTACTAAGGTGTACTGCACGCCGATGGTGTAATTGTCTTCAACCAATGTTAACCCTGCCTGTGCGTGTTTGGTGCATTGATGAATTCGACAGTTCATCGTCGTTGCTCTGTGGTTTACTCCTGGCTTACTCCGGCTTCCTCCACCCATAAATCTGTCTGATACGAGGTGAACCTGACTGTCGAAAGTGTCATTAAACCCCAGTAAAAACCTCCACATCAAATTGAAGAAGCTTGTCTCTAACAAAGGTGAGGACACAAGAACAGCCATACTAGACTCGTATGCATGAGTGGAAAGTCCAGAGAAGCTCCACGATGGAAAATGAGACCCAAGTGGAAGATTTGGCTGCTGATGGCCTTACTTAAACAAATACCAACCATGTTACAAGGCACAGTACCACCACCATAGTCTGATGTATAGGCGCCCATGCCTACACCCAACAGGTACTTTTCAGGTCCACACACAAGAGGGTACTTTTCACACAAAACGCTACCTTTTTGTTACTGTAAGGAAATTGACAGCTTTCCTGCGCCCTTCTTAAAACATAGTTCCCACTCGCTCGGTGTCGTAGGTTTTTCGTAACGCAGCTCTCACAATAAATGCCCAATACCAACACAGCATCCAGAAGTCGGACACCAGTATATGAGTCACCATTCCTCGAACCCCAGTATGACTACTTAGGAAACGCACCTGCTCATTTCCCCGACACCAGTTTACAACAAGTCTGCATGGTTTACGATTGTAATCCCACCTGACTGAAAGTCAGGGTGAGCTATTGCCATCACTTGTCGTCCGTCGTCTGTCGTACGTTAACTTTTGCATTTTTGTCTTCTTCTTCAGACCACTGGATCAAACCCATCCAAATTTTGCAGAAATTACCTTTGGTGGATACTCTTCAAAGTTTGTTCGATAGAAGTTGCTAAATCCGATGGGTTGAGGCAGTACCTGAAAAGCCACTACTTCTTCAATTCAAAGATCCTATTCTCAAAAACCGCTGTCACAATTCTGCTTTGAAATTTGCTATGCAACTTCCTTATGTGCTCAAGATTCGAGTTTGCTCAAAGAAATGTTTTTGGACAGTATTTCTGTTCATCCCTGATGGGCAAATGTTTTGGCTGCATCGAAATTTTATTTTCTGAACCGGTTGGCCTATTTGAACCAAATTTGGAATGCAGTAGTATCAGGTGAGATGTACTTGATTAATGTCGGAAAACATTTTTCACGCCCCTTGGAAACCACGGGAACTGAAAATAGAAAAAAATACAAATGACCATGTTTCCCAAACTGCACATAACAGGGTTTTGTTATAGTATGAAGCATCCTTTGGACCCGTAGAATCTATGGAGCCAAAAAGGTGTAGTCGGTCACTCAAAGACGCACCTACGGGGAGGAAGGGGTAGGTATTTTTTGGGAGATGTATTGTTGCCCGATCACTACCCCCACTCCATACTTTTAGCATTACGAGCTCGTATCAATGAGCGATCAGACGCTGTTTTTAAGGCAAAAAGTTAAAAAAATTTGTTATTCACTCATCTTTTTCGCAAGTTCGTCCGTCTTCTATTTGTTCTAGGTAAAGTATTAACCCTTTACCTAACCTGAAAAGCAGACGACACTTGCAAAATAAATTCTTGAATAACTAATTTTTTTCATTTTTTGTCTCAAAAACATAGGTTATGACCCCTCGTTGGAACGAGCTCGTCGAGCTCGTTCCAACGAGGGGTCATAACCTATGTTTTTGAGACAAAAAATGAAAAAAATAATGAAAATTAATTGGCTGTTTTTGAGAATAGCGCTGGCCGGTTTTGGCCGTTACGTTGGGTAAAGTATTAAAATTAATCATAACCATCGCTGATGGAGCACAACCCCCACACTTGCTCTCCCATAAATCGAAAGCTCTGGCGCTAACTCATATGAAGAAAATTTGACCTTATGTGTTTCCAATCAGGTCTAATCATATCCATGTTATTAACCGACAGTACATTTTGATGCACTACTTTAGTGATAATGGAGAAATAATGAAAAGGGTAGGGATAAATATATAAACAATGGCTGAAATTAATAACAGCAACTTCGCAGTATATTGATACAAGACGCGAGGCGGTCGCTAAAACTTTTAGGAAGCGAATGTTTTTTTCATGAAGAATGTTTTATGAGTTCCATGTGATATGACTTTCTGGTGACGCACGCCACATCGGCCGCAAGAATTTGGATATACTTAATTTCTATTTCCTTGAATGCGCAAGCCAAATAACGGATCAGTTCGTCCAATGGAACCTCCATAATTTCTTCTGAAACCCCATATCAGCTCAACGAGCTCGTTCCAATGATGTGCCATTAGCTATTTCTTCGAGGAAAGAAGTTAAAAAATAATAAAATCTGAATTGCTATTTTTATATCGTCCCTTCAATGCAACAAGTTGCCGTCTACAATGCTTTTGCATTGCAGATGGCACATCGTTGCACTCAAGTCTCGATATATTGCGCTCTTGCCATCTACATTGCTTTTGCATTGCAGATGTCACCTAGTTGCACTCAAGTCACGATATATTGCGCTGACCCTTTATTTCTGTTGCAATATCAAATGGTAAACCTCCAATAGTATGATATTAATTTACGAAACATTAAATTCTGTTCCAAAAAGATTTGATAAGAGCTGGCGTAGTTTCTTTTATATTTACGGCTCCAGTAGCAAATGTTACCGTCTGACGTCGCAAGCCGCTTCATTTATTTTGGATTTTTCACACGTGCAGCAGACGGTGTTTTGGATGAAGTGTTGTTTAAATTACAAACCGATTTAGATTTGAACTGAGCTGGAATGAGTTTATCTGGTTTATTGATTATTTATCCAGTGTGGGGCACACAAGAGGTTTATTTACTAAACCTGTGATCGTTAAAAATTGTCTTGAACAAGGCAACTTTTAAAGATCACGAGTTCAATAAATAAGCCTTTCGAGTTTCTCGACGTAGGTTTGGGGATATAGGTAGTGTCTTATTGGAACATATACGTTATTGTGATGAGTTGATGGTAACATGTCTGAGGTTTGCGGCTTGGGGCGTATGCTCAACCTCGACGTTTTTCATCTCGGTTGCACATAAGCTCCGAGCCGCAAACTTTGGACCATGTTACCGTCAATTCATCAAAATAACTTATAACAAAGACGATCAACAGTTGATAAATGGCTGTATATGTATACAGGATGTGAAGAACATTATTCCACCCTGGAGAAAACTCATTTTGCAATGCTTCATTTTATACTAAGAAAAACTGTTAAATCATTTTCCAAACTCTCAAAGCAAAGCCCTCATGGGAATATGTAATGCTAATATATCTACGTTTCTTAACCATTTAATGTTTTCGACTTTATCATGTTCAACATGGTTCATTGAGAGTACTTTAATACACAAGTTTATCCACATATTTAACCCTTTACCTAACATGAAAAGCAGACGACACTTGCAAACAAAATTCTTGAATAACTAATTTTTTTCATTTTTTGTCTCAAAAACATAGGTTATGACCCTCGTTGGAACGAGCTCGACAAGCTCGTTCCAACGAGGGGTCATAACCTATGTTTTTGAGACAAAAAATGAAAAAAATAATGAAAATTAATTGGATATTTTTGAGATTAGCGCTGGAAGGTTTTGTCCGTTACGTTGGGTAAAGGGTTAACTCTTTTATTTTTGAGTTGTGCGTTCCAGAAAGTTGTCAGTTTCAGTATGAGTGTAATTGTGTTTAGAGGTGGTCAGTAGTGAGCGAGCAAGGGGTGCGACCGCCCCGTCTGGCATCTCTTGCTGACAGCAAAATATGTTAATAAAGTCATGTTGGAACTAGCCACCCGAAAATACTTAGCGATGCATGATTGGAATAAGGCGGCACCTAAGATTGACTGTGTGCGGCAACCTACACTTTTCCGCCACTAATCATATTTGCATGTGCGTCAGTTTAGACCCAATTACGTTTTAGCCTTTAAAACTTCAGATTATAATTTTCACGAAAAATACTATAATACATGTACACATCTGCAGATGACTTCGCAATGTTTCTGCATCATGGTTGGTTGCCTGTACAGCCTACGCGGCATTCAACAATGATGTAAAAACATTATAATAGCAGCCTATATACTGGTTGAGTTCTCAAGAAAGAAGACACTTTGGCGTAACCTTTTCAGAGCAATATAGGGGCAATTTGTGGCTGTATGTGGAGTTAAATCAGTTGAGAGTTGAGTACCTGTGACTGTATTCTTGAGACTGTTACACACCATATACCATGCGGATGGTGCGATATGTAGAGTTATAATTAGGGTTTGGAGTTTTCGACCTTGACCCTTAGTTAGGTATGAAATTTAAGCCTTGCTGTCGAACAGAGACAACTATTAATCTGAATACAAGGTCCAGGCTTAGACATATAGTATTTATCGTTTTATTGGGGGTTAACGACACTTGCAACAGTCAGGGTCACGTCGTGACGCATGTAGTCACTGATTATAATTTTGATGCAACGATTCATTACGTCAAAACTGAAATCAAAAAAAAATTATCGCTGAAGCATTGCACATGGCACTTGTTCCACAAAATGTTTCAGTTTGAACACTGGCTTCAATGTAGAGACTTTTTCTGTTCGTTCTAAATCAAAATCAAAATTACGCATGCCTTCATCTCACAGCGTCTGAATTACACACTGGGAAGACAATTTGTCAAATATTCGCTAGCAACGCGATCAGTGTGCAATAAACTCTTTTCAGTTGTGTTGTATTTGGTATTCGAGCTTCGGGAACTGATTATCTCTATCAATAAGATGGGGATACTTTAGACCAACTCTTGCTATTTTATAACAATACACAAAAACAGCAGATGTTTGATTTGTTAAGTACTAAAGTTCATATATTTTGATTCGAAAATTGAGACACATTTCATGACTCATCAGCTGGCTTGTTCTGATCAAAATCTAAATTTAATACTACGTTTTCCTCTTGGATCGCGTCTGAAAGCATACGTTGTCGATCATAGAGTGTCTGGTTTATTAACATCCCCCTGTTTCCAGTATCATTTTCTCACTGGTCTTGAATAAGATTATTTATTTATTTATTTATTTATTTATTTATTTATTTATTTATTTATTTATTTATGTGGGATGAACGACACTTTCAGCACCCAGAGTCATATTGCGTCGGGCAATTTTACGGGTGGGGAAATTCGGAGAACCCTGAAAGAACCACCGAGCAGCGGCAAATAACTGTCGGACTGTCACCCTACTAACCCCGCACAAACAGGGTCAGCATTCACTAAAGATATGTGTACTGTTGTCGTACAGTACGCCTCAGGCCCTCAGTACAATTCGCAATCGTGCTCCAACTTTGGTAATTTGGATTCAGTGTCTTGCCCAGGGACACAACGCAGATGGCAGATGACGCGAGTGAGGATCGAACCTATGCGACCTTTTCATCTGAAGGACAATGCTGTAACCAACGAACCACCGTGCTCCCGATTTTTCATAAAGATTGGGTTAATCATGTAAACGTCCCCGAAATAAAATGATTTAAGTAATGTGTCACAGGAGTAATAGGGCTCCAGCAACAAATTGCGATAGGCCTGTCAGCGTCGAACGGGGATGAATTGGTATAGGGTTGAAAAGCAAGAGAGGCTCTCTGATGAAGAATTTTTGGTGGCACTCGAGTATTATGAAATCTACTTCTAAAGCGAATACAGTCCATTTCTAAACACACTGTATCCACAAAAAGTAACTGTACAATCTTTTTTATAAAGCCCCAGCAACGTTTCAGCTTATGGACCTCCGGTTTTATTGCTTCATACATATTTTCACTTTTTCGCTGTCACCTTGTTTTTGCTTTGTTACGTGATTTAGCAGATCCTTAATAGTTACTGGAACTGGGCTTGATAGCGACCAAATTTGCCGAGCAGTGTATTCAAACTGTTTTCAACACTTGGGTCACTTAGTGCGACCAACAGTTGATAATGGGTGTATATGTAAACAAAATGTGATGAACATTGTTCCACCCAGATGAAAAGTAATTTTGCAACGCTTCATTAGCTTAACTTGACACAAGACAAGTTATTGCCATCACGCGTGCGGAAGTCTGTGAGTCTGTTCTTTAGCACAGGCTACACCCTGCAGTTCTCGCCCGATCCTCCTCGAATTTCATGTGCAGTTCGGGGTCATGTCTAGATGAGAACGTCCCATTTTGGTCGCGATCGGTTTGAAACCCGAAAACCTTTCGCACAGCCCACATGTCGTATTTATGAAGGGATTTCCTTGTAACTTGGGAGGATGACTCTGCATAATGTCTAGGTGAGAACGTCCTATTTTGGTCTGTTTCGGTGAACCGTGACGGTCGATTTGTTTAGCACAGTCTACAGTTCATATTTATGAAGCGATTTCATTATCCCCGCATTTTTGTCATGATCTCCGTCCGTACGTCCGTACGTCTGTACGTCCGTACGGCCGTACGTCCGTACGGCCGTACGTCCGGTTTTGTAATTCGAAACGCTGTAACTTTCTACAGTTGTTCGATAGGGTCTGTGCGACCCAAAAATACAACTTTTAAATTTTTGTGCCACCAGGTGGCTTCTGTGGAGCCACTTAAAACATGCGTTATTTTTTCACTTTTTTGCTGAATAGTCCCAACCTATGTAATTCGGAGTTCTAAAATTACACTAGGGTGTTGCTAAATGATCTGTAGATATGTAGAAAGGTTTCGGATTTTTCGGGTGCCACGTGGCTGTGCCACCGTAGCCACTTTTGTGTTTTCTTAGACCGTTTCCGGCAAAAGGCTCGTAGGATATGTAATTCGAAATGCTAAATCCATGCTCAGATGTTGCAGTAGGGTCTATAGATGCGCACGAAGGTTTCGGATTTTTCGGGTGCCACGTGGCTGTGCCACCGTAGCCACTTTTGTGTTTTCTTAGACCGTTTCCGGCAAAAGGCTCGTAGGATATGTAATTCGAAATGCTAAATCCATGCTCAGATGTTGCAGTAGGGTCTATAGATGCGCACGAAGGTTTCGGATTTTTCGGGTGCCACGTGGCTGTGCCACCGTAGCCAATTTCGTGTTTTCTTAGACCGTTTCCGGCAAAAGGCTCCTAGGGTATGTAATTCGAAACGCTAAAACCATGCTCAAATGTTGCAGTAGGGTCTGTAGATGTGCACGAAGGTTTCAGATTTTTCAGGTGCCACGTGGCTGTGCCACCATTGATACTTTTGTGTTTTCTTAGACCGTTTCCAGCGAAAGGCTCCTAGGGTATGTAATTCGAAACGCCAAAACCATGCTCAAATGTTGCAGTAGGGTCTGTAGATGTGCACAAAGGTTTCCGATTTTTCAGGTGCTACGTGGCTGTGCCACCATTGCCACTTTTGTGTTTTCTTAGCCCGTTTGCGGCAAAAGGCTCCTAGGGTATGTAATTCGAAATGCTAAAACCATGCTCAAATGTTGCAGTAGGGTCTGTAGATGCGCACAAAGGTTTCGGATTTTTCAGGTGCCACGTGGCTGTGCCACCGTTGCCACTTTTGTGTTTTCTTAGACCGTTTCCGGCGAAAGGCTCCTAGGGGGTATGTAATTCGAAATGCTAAAACCATGCTCAAATGTTGCAGTGGGGTCTGTAGATGCGCACAAAGGTTTCAGATTTTTCAGGTGCCACGTGGCTGTGCCACTGTTGCCGCTTTTGTGTTTTCTTAGACCGTTTCCGACGAAAGGCTCCTAGGGTATGTAATTCGAAATGCTAAAACCATGCTCAAATGTTGCAGTGGGGTCTGTAGATGCGCACGAAGGTTTTGGATTTTTCAGCTGCCATGTGGCTGCGCCACCATTGCCACTTTCGTGTTTCCTTAGACCGTTTCCGTCGAAAGGCTCCTAGGGTATGTAATTCGAAACACTAAAACCATGCTCAAATGTTGTAGTGGGGTCTGTAGACGCGCACGAAGGTTTCCGATTTTTCAGGTACCACGTGGCTGTGCCACCGTTGCCACTTTTGTGTTTTCTTAGACCGTTTCCGGCGAAAGGCTCCTAGGGTATGTAATTCGAAACGCTAAAACCATTCTCAAATGTTGCATTGGAGTCTGTAGATGCGCACGAAGGTTTCAGATTTTTCAGCTGCCACGTGGCTGCGCCACCATTGCCACTTTCGTGTTTTCTTAGACCGTTTCCGGCGAAAGCCTCCTAGGGTATGTAATTCGAAATGCTAAAAGCACGCTCAGATGTTGCAGTAGGGTCTGTAGATGCGCACGAAGGTTTCGGATTTTTCAGGTGCCACGTGGCTGTGCCACCGTTGCCACTTTTGTGTTTTCTTAGACCGTTTCCGGCGAAAGGCTCCTAGGGTATGTAATTCGAAACGCTAAAACCATGCTCAAATGTTGCAGTGGGGTCTGTAGATGCGCACGGAGATTTCGGATTTTTCAGCTGCCACCTGGCTGCGACACCATTGCCACTTTCGTGTTTTCTTAGACCGTTTCCGGCGAAAGGCTGCAAGGGTATGTAATTCGAAATGCTAAAACCATGCTCAAATGTTGCAGTAGGGTCTGTAGATGTGCACGAAGGTTTCAGATTTTTCAGGTGCCACGTGGCTGTGCCACCATTGCCACTTTTGTGTTTTCTTAGACCGTTTCCGGCGAAAGGCTCCTAGGGTATGTAATTCGAAACGCTAAAACCATGCTCAAATGTTTCAGTGGGGTCTGTAGATGTGCACGAAGGTTTCAGATTTTTCAGCTGCCTAGTGGCTGTGCTGTTGCCACTTTCACATTTTCTTAGACCGTTTCCGGTGAAAGGCTCCTAGGGTATGTAATTCGAAATCCTAAAACCATGCTCAAATGTTGCAGTAGGGTCTGTAGATGCGCACGAAGGTTTTGGATTTTTGGGGTGCCACGTGGCTGTGCTACCGTTGCCTCTTTCATGTTCTCTTAGACCATTTCCGGCGAAAGGCTCCTACAGTATGTATTTCAAAATGGTAAAACCATGCTCAAATGTTGCAGTAGGGTCTGTAGATGTGCACAAAGATTTCGGATTGTTCAGGTGCCACGTGGCTGTGCCACCATTGCCACTTTCGTGTTTTCTTAGACAGTTTCCGGCGAAAGTCTCCTAGAGTATGTAATTCGAAACGCTAAAACCATGCTGAGATGTTGCAGTAGAGTCTGTAAATGCGTAGGAAGGTTTTGGATTTTTTGGGTGCTAAATGGCTGTGTCACCGTTGCCACTTTTGTGTTTTCTTAGACCGTTTCCAGCGAAAGGCTCCTAGGGTAAGTAATTCGAAATGCTTAACACATGCTCAAATGTTGCAGTAAGGTCTGTAGATGCGTACAAAGGTTTCAGATTTTTCAGATGCCACGTGGCGGTGCCACCGTTTTTCTTTCGTGTTTTCTTAGATCATTTCCGGCGAAAAGATCCCAGAGTATGTAATTTGAAATGCTAAAACTATGCTCAAAAGTTGCAGTAGGGTCTGTAGATGTGCACGAAGGTTTCGGATTTTTGGGGTGCCACCGTTGCCACTTTCATGTTTTCTTAGACCGTTTCCGGCGAAAGGCTCCCAGGGTACATGTATGTAATTCGAAACGCTAAAACCATGCCCAAATGTTGCAGTGGAGTCTGTAGGTGCGCACGAAGCTGTGTCACCTGTGCCACTCAATATGATTTTAGTGTGTCATATAATACATTTCTTCTTTGTATCAAGCATTCATACAAAGTCAAGGATGCAAATGCGGGGATACACTATAGTGTGCTTTGCACACAAGTGACACCATCTAGTTGTGATTTGTAAGATGACTCGGTATGATGCGAGATGACACTGTCCTATTTTGGTCACGATCGGTCAGCCATGACCGCCGCTTGGACCCCCTGATCTAGATCCATTTAGCACTGTCTACAGGTCATATTTATGAAAGGATTTCATTGTAACTTGGTAGGATGACTCGATATGATATCTATTTAATTCATCCTGTAGCCCTGTTTTGGTTGAGATCGGTCATCCATGAGGGCCGCACGAATTCGAATCTAAATTTTTTATCACAGTCCACATCTTTTATTATTCTTGTTGAATGCATAAACTATAAGGTACAGAACTTAACGTACTGTCAGTTGTCGCAATTCTTGTCTTATTTAATAATCCTTTCATAAACATGGAACATCCTTTCTTTTTGTATGATGTTTAGATGAGAACATCCTAGTTTGGTCATGCATGATCTATCAACTGTGACAGCTGTGCAGGTTCGAATCCAAAAGTCTTTATTTACCACAGTCTACGGGTTGAATTTTTGAAGCAATTTCATTGTAACTTGGTAGTATGAATTGGTCTGATGGGTAGATGAGAACATCCTACATGTATTTTGGTCTAAATTGGTCAATGGTGAGAGCTTCACCAGCCCTTGGTCTTAAAACCTTCGACATAGCCTACAGATCGTATTTATGGGGTGATTTCGTTGCAACTTGGTTAAGTGACTTGGTGTTGTGATGTCCACATGGATTTCTGAATGAATGCCGGGATGAATTTTCCCATTTTGGTTCAGGTTGATCAACCATGAGAGCCGTACCGGGGCCCAGGCCTGAGACCTAATTCTTCTACCACACTCTACAGGTATTTTTATTTTTATTTTTTTAATGATTTTACTGTAATTTGGTAACTTTGATTGACACACGTTAACTATCAGGGCCACATCAACCCATGCCTCAATTCTTTAGTACAGTCTTCACCTCAAATTATTCTTGTTGTAAACATAGCATGATGGGTACAGAATTTAACATATACTCAATTATCACAATTCTTGACTTAAACATTGAACATTATCCTTTTCATCAAACACCACACACAGTCAAGTTAAGCTGCGGTGTCATTGACAGACACTTTCATTTTGTTTCATGTGGTTTGTTAAAAAACACAAACTCTAGCGTGTTTCTGACAGAAGTTGGGGAACGCGGTGGGTCATTGCTTAGTATCGATCCTGAAGTCGAAGGTTCGATCCTGACTAGCATCACCTGCATTCTGCCTGCCCATGGGCGAGACTTTTAATCCCGGTATCCCAGAAGGAATGCGTTTGCCGGGAATGCTGATGCAGATAGCACGTTAAATTCCTGGTACACTTGTCCTCAAGCAATATTAGCTCAGCTTGCGTTAGAAAATTTGACATTTACTTAAAGCTGCTGTGTGGTTCTTTTCGGGAATCTCAACTTCCTCCACTCATGAAGCTGCCCGGCACGATGTAACCCTGCCTGTTGAAAGTGTTGGTAAAGTCCAACAAACAGTGTGGGGGGGGGGGGGGATTAGTTAGTTTCATTTTGGAAGAAAATATACTCAACTTTTATGCTCCCGCCAATCTGGCGTGGGGCATCTGTCGCAGGATTACGGGGTTAAATTTGATGGAGGAAAATTTATGTTCTTATCAGTGCTCAGCCGACAGCCAGTGTCTGTCGTCTGAACCCCAGTTCGAACGTAAACCTTGCCACCTTATCAATGCCCTATCCGCTTGGGACTCTTAGGATTCCTGAAGGTGCCTGTGGCTTACAACGCCAAAGGGTGACCAACGATAATTCACTGAAAAGATTATTTATTTACATGTACGAAGAAATATAATATGAAACAAATTACTCACAAAATTATCCATAAGAATACACTAATTACGCGAATAAAAGTTTATTCTTTAGGGCCCTCGACGTCTCCCACAGCTAGCTGTGTCGGATGGATCGACCTCACATCATCTTCATCTTCTCACGGTTTGTGATGAATACCAAGTGTCTATTCACTTCTCGTTGCTTCTTCCTCGCAGGGTTAACTGCACCGTCAGTCGGGCTTAACACCTGTAATGTTCAGCTTGTGCGAGTCTATCAGCGTTCTCACAGTTCAACACAATTCATCGGCGTCTACCACAGTTCACGATCACATTGCGCTTTGTTTTGCTCTCACGGGGTTAAGTTATTCTTCGCCTTCAGATATATACTTAACAAAGTTTACATAAAAACATTCTGCAAAGTGTTCTCAACATCACCAATTCTCGAACCGCCCAAAACTATTTTATCTCGAGAGCTACTCCAGCGTTTCCTCAAGCTCTTAATACGGTCTCTAGACCTCAACGTTACAGCTTTTACTTCTTTGTCTACTATGCCACTACGGTTCGCAACCGTTAACAAACCACAATTGGTTCCTTATAACCCCCACAGGGTTACGACAATACGCGGACTTTCAATCTCGGTGCCTATGACCCTCGACGGCGAAGGCTAAATTCGGCCCTTCTCTGAGTGCCCTCAGGCCAACTGCCTCGCAACGACCCACAGCCTTACACATCTTCCGAATTCTGGAATTGGCTGGAATGAATTTTTCGAGAAATCCCCCGATTTTTATTTAGATAGCCAGAACATTTATTCTCAGTTAATCGCTTCTCTTGAATTTGGCCGCTTAGATCTATCTTAATTTAACACTTGTTTTAAAGTTCCTTTGAAAGACTCGCATTTTGGTATCTTTTGACATTTCGGAGACAGGATAGATGCGTAATATGGGTGTGTGTCCAGAACATGTGTGATGCACTGGATTCTACAATTAGATTTTAACTGGCTTTAATTACCCAGATAATTATTACAGAAGAGAATAGTGTCTCTCTTGCTACTGATCTGTTATCAGAAGCCCATATGGCGTTGAACACGTGCGCCATAATGAACATTAAATTCCATGCCTCATTTAGAATCTCTGACAAACCTGTTTTCGGGGTCCGTCACATATCTATCTTTAAGTTTTATGTTTAACCCATTCAGAAAAATGATAGAAAATATTTACACTTTTATACAATAAAATCGCAACTTTTAGCTATCATCTTGACAACCCCCTACCAAGGAACATACTCTCAGTTGTTCCAAATAAACCAAGGGGAAAGCATTCACGTGCTCATTGTCAAATCTGGTTATGGCGTTCAATCGCCTGAAATCAATGCAGAATCGGACGCTGTTGTCTTTCTTCTTCACAAGTGCCACTGGTGAATTATAGGGAGAATTTGAAGGTTCAGTGACCCTCGCCTTTAACATCTTTTCCATCTCATCCCGCATTTCAAGCCTTTTTGCATAGGGAATCCTATAAGGCTTCACTCTTACCGGTTCCCCAGTGGTAAGTTAAATTTTGTGTTCCTCGGGGTCCGTTGTCCTTGGACCCTCGGAAAACACATCCCCGAACTCTTCCAAGAGTTGCACAACTTGGTCACGCTGTTCATCTGATAAATTGTCACAAATTTTGACAGCCTATGCGTCTCCACGCCGCTCAGCTCGCCCAGTATTAACAGGCTGTCTTCATCCACGACACCTATTTCAGTCTCATCCTCAGGCTCTATTATGGCTAAGCCGCTGCCTTCTGGGCCCCCTGGGGGTCGGAGTCACTACGGCTAACGGCTCGCGTTGTTTCCTCTGCCTCTCTATCATGGTAATGCCTTAGCAGATTCGCATGATAGACCTTGCTTTCACCTTCAACATCTACCCGATAGTCCATATTTCCGACTACTTCAGTCACCACGTAAGGCCCCTTCCACTGCAATAGCAGTTTGTTATGGTCCGTTGGCAGGAGGACCGTCACCTTTTGCCCTACCAAAAACCTTCTGTCCTTAGCACCCCGGTCGTAGTGGTGCTTATGTCGACCCTGTGCCTTCCGTAGGCTTTCCCTTGCCAACTGGCAGGTCTCCTCCAAACCTATTCCGTAGGTCTAGGACATACTGATAAGTATTCCGAACCTCGCTGGTCTCTTCCCCGGTCCAGAGCTCACGCAACACCTGCATGGGCCCCCTAACTGTCCACCCATATAACAGCTCAAAAAGGGGAAAAGCCAGTGCTCGCCTGGGGCACCTCCCGGTATGCGAACAATACCGCTGGCAGATAGCGGTCCCAATCCTTTGGCCTTTCTTGGCACATTATCCTCAGCTTTTCCCGTTAAAATGCCATTGACCCGCTCACACAGACCGTTACACTTCGGGTTATATGGGGCGGTGAACAACTGTTTAACCGCCACCAGCCGACATACTTCCTCTAACAGCCCCGATGTGAACTGCGACCCCTGGTCGCTTAGGATTTCCTTCGGAAAACCTATTCTCGAGAACACCTCAAGCAGGGCCTCGGCTACACGCTCCGTCTCGATTTTGGGTAGGGCCACCGCCTCTGGATACCTGGTGGCATAATCCACCACAGTGAGGATGTATCGGTTTTCTTTATCCGACACGGGTATAATAGGTCCGATGAGATCCACCCCGATTCTCTCGAATGGCTCATTCATTAGAGGCATCTTCCCTAATGGTACCTTGGTGACACTGCCCTTTGGCACCGTCTTTTGACAGATGCCACACGACTGACAAAACCTGGTGACTTCACCGTTAATGCCGGGCCAGTGAAAACAGGCTGTAATCCTATCGAGGGTCTTCCTCGACCCCAAGTGGCCCCCAACCAAAGACTCATGTCCCAGGGTCATGACCTGCTTCCGAAACTTCTCTGGGACCATAATTTGTTTAACTTCAGACCGCGACTTTCCTCGTCGCTTTTCATACACTCTATGGAGAACTCCTTTCTCCACCTTCATCTTGTATCGACCCTTGCCCCTGGTGATCACCTGATCACCTTTGCTGGCCAGTTCCCAGTATCTCTTCAATGAGACGTCGGCCCCTTGGGCCTCTTTCAGTTTCTCCACGTGAACTTCTTCTATCACCTCCACTGGTACGTTCAGTGGCTTAATTGGGCGCCTCTCCTTGACAGCCTGTGACCGTGTCACTACAGCTGCTACCTTATCGGGCTCACCTCGCAGAGTATCTTAGGTGACATCTGCCCGACACCCCCTGGCCACATCTTCCCTAGGTTGTGTCCAACAGCTACTGGGCGTTGCAGGAGTGATCGCCTTTCTGTGCCCTTGTCGACCCCCACCGAGCTTTCACGGGTAGGTGTCGGTCCCTGTGTCCGGATTTTATCCGGACCCAAACCTATCTCCTCGGCTCTTCCTATTACTTCTGGGTCACCTGTTTTGACCTCAGCCCGGGGTTGGTTCTCTTCAAGCCACGACTGGTTGGGGTTTGGTCTCACCCCCGATATATTACCTATGACCAAGTCGTACATGGGTTTATCCATACACATAGCCTCTACTTGGCCACTATAAAAAGGCGTATCCACCTTAACACTCGCAAGGGGGAATTTCCTGATTGTCCCATCGATCAGCATACACTTGTGGTCGCGGCCCAATAGCTGGTCGTCCTTGACTAGTTGCCTACGCACTGCTACGCTACTGCATCCTGTGTCGCGAAGCATCTGCACTTCATGTTTACCCACATACCCCGAGTACACGGGCATTTTCCCTCCATCTTCTGAGGCCGTGACTTCCTCGCACATTCCACTAATGATAGGGAGGACCTTTCCACCCTCTAAGACGAGCTCCCCCTTCTCAATAGCATCCCGGAGTGGACTATTTTCTGTCCCAACTGTCTGGCAGAACGCGGCCGTCTGCCTTTTGTCCCAGGTCGGACCGCCGCTACCTCCGTTTCTCCAATTCTTTGGTGAAGGGTCTCTCCTTCCATTCCTATGGGGTCCGCCATTCGGCTTTGTGGGAGGAGTTTACTTCCAACAGTCCCTTGCTAGGTGCCCCTTCCGCCCACAAACAAAACAAGACAAATATTTAGGGCTCTGTGGCCCAATACCACCCCTGTTACCAGTCGGCTCTGGAGGGTTAATTCTAACCGGTGCCTTTGAAACCTGGTTGCCCCCAAATCTTCCCGGCCGGGACTGGGTTATACTACCTCCGTGGGCTTCCAAGTACTGTTCGGCTACCTTAGTCATTTCATCAACACTGTTTGCCCTCCTCTCCTTAACAAAGAGGGCCAACTCTGGGGCGCAAGTTGAAATAAACTGCTCTCGGATGAGCAGATCTTTGAGGGACAGAAAATCTTCGTCGATTTCCGACAACTCAACCCAGCGGTCAAAATACCTAGTAGACCGCGCCAAAAATTGGAATACGCTTTCCCCTCTCTCGGGCTTACATTCCCTGAACTTAGCCCGGAATCCATCTTCGGTGAGCTGGTACCTCTTTAAAATAGCTTTCTTTAGCTCATCATAATCATTTGCCAAATCAGGAGGCATACTTGCATATACTCGCAAGGATTTCCCCGTTAACAACGGGCTTAAGTTTACTCTCCATGAATCCTCAAGCCACTGATGACACGATGCAAACCTCTCAAACCTTTGAAGGTATGCATCGATATCATCAGAGCCCTCTGAGAACTTAGGGAGTTTTGGGAAAGGGGTCCTACCATGACCACCCCCGTTCGTTTCCCCTTGCCTCCCGTTGGTTTCCTGAACTTGGGCCCTAGCTCTTATCAATTCGAGCTCTCTCTCGTGTTCTCTTTCGGCCCTTTCCCTTTCAATCTCGGCCTGCCTCACACCCCTTTCACGCTATAACGCAGCTCTTTCTCGCTCCACATGAATTTCTTTCTCTCGCTCTGCAGCTCTTAATGCTGCCTCTCTGTCAGCTCTTTCTCGCTCCACCTGTATTTCTATTTCTCGTTCGGCTGCCCGTAAGGCAGCCTCCTCGCGTTCAAAGTCACCTGCCGTTCCAATTCGGCAGCGGCTTCCTCCCGGGCCCTTGCCCTCTCGTGTTCCGCGCTCTCATTCTCTCGCTCTCTGTCAGCAGCTGACTCTTTCGCTACTCGCTTTTGTTCGTCCCTGACAAACTTTTGCAGCTCACCCCCAGAAAAACCCAGGCGTTCCCCCGTCGAAATTAACTGGTCCAAAGTCATGGTAGCCTCCATTAGTTCACTTTTAAACACTTAAAATCTACACAGTTACGTTAAATAACAATTTCCTCGCGCTTAACCCTTCTACTGCGGATGATTATTTAGCTACCGCGTCATTTGCTTCTAAAACCGCTTAAATTTAAAAAATTGCAAAACTTTAACCCTTTACGGCTCTCCACTCTTTCCCCAGAGCATGTTGATCACCATTTGCAAAAAAACTCATATGTAAACTTCAAAAAGCATGCTCCATGAAATAAATTATCTTTGAGTGAATCGTTGATCTTTACCTTTAAAAATGTTACCTTTTTGAACATCCCGGTACGCCTCGCCAGTGTCGCAGGTTTACGGGGTTGAGTGATGGAGGAAAATGTATGTTCTTATCAGTGCTCAGCCGACAGCCAGTGTCTGTCGTCTGAACCCCAGTTCGAACGTAAACCTTGCCACCTTATCAATGCCCTATCCGCTTGGGACTCTTAGGATTCCTGAAGGTGCCTGTAGCTTACAACGCCAAAGGGTGATCAACGACAATTCACTGAAAAGATTATTTATTTACATGTACGAAGAAATATAATATGAAACAAGTTACTCACAAAATTATCCACAAGAATACACTAATTACGCGAATAAAAGTTTATTCTTTAGGGCCCTCGACGTCTCCCACAGCTAGCTGTGTCGGATGGATCGACCTCACATCATCTTCATCTTCTCACGGTTTGTGATGAATACCAAGTGTCTATTCACTTCTCGTTGCTTCTTCCTCGCAGGGTTAACTGCACCGTCAGTCGGGCTTAACACCTGTAATGTTCAGCTTGTGCGAATCTATCAGCGTTCTCACAGTTCAACCACAATTCAATCGGCGTCTACCACAGTTCACGATCACTTTGCGCTTTGTTTGGCTCTCACGGGGTTAAGTTATTCTTCGCCTTCAGGTATATACTTAACAAAGTTTACATAAAAATATTCTGCAAAGTGTTCTCAACATCACCAATTCTCGAACCGCCTAAAACTATTTTATCTCGCAAGCTACTCCAGCGCTTTCTCAAGCTCTTAATACGGTCTCCAGACCTCAACGTTACAGCTTTTACTTCTTTGGCTACTATACCACTACTGTTCGCAACCGTTAACAAACTACAATCGGTTCCTTACAACCCTCACAGGTTTACGACAATACGCGGACTTTCAATCTCGGTGCCTATGACCCTCGACGGCCAAGGCTAAATTCGGCCCTTCTCTGAGTGCCCTCAGGCCAACTGCCTCGCAACGACCCACAGCCTTACACATCTTCCGAATTCTGGAATTGGCTGGAATGAATTTTTCGAGAAATCCCCCGATTTTTATTTAGATAGCCAGAACATTTATTCTCAGTTAATCGCTTCTCTTGAACTTGGCCGCTTAGATCTATCTTAATTTAACACTAGCTTTAAAGTTCCTTTGAAAGACTCGCATTTTGGTATCTTTTGACATTTCGGAGACAGGATAGATGCGTAATATGGGTGTGTACCCAGAACATGTGTGATGCACTGGATTCTACAATTAGATTTTAACTGGCTTTAATTACCCAGATAATTATTACAGAAGATAATATTGTCTCTCTTGCTATTGATCTGTTATCAGAAGCTCATATATGGCGTTGAACACGTGCGCCATAATGGACATTAAATTTCATGCCTCATTTAGAATCTGACAAACCTGTTTTCGGGGTCCGTCACATATCTATCTTTTACGTTTTATGTTTAACCCATTCAGAAAAATTATAGAAAATATTTACACTTTTATACAACGAAATCGCAACTTTTAGCTATCACCTTGACAGCATCAAGTGTAACCCTTGTCCGTAAGTACGTACATACGTACGTACGTACGTCCGTACGTCCGTACATCCATCCCGAATATAGTTCCCGGACGATAACTTCAGTTTGGCTGAACGAAATTAAACTACATTTTATACATAGGTTTACACATAATACTGGTTGGGGTTGATAGTGGGCTTGGTCCGATATTTACTTTTTGGCAGAGTTATGACCCTTTTCCGACTTAGAAGACATATTCATATTGGTTTCCGGATGGTAACTTGAGTTATAGGTGCCCAATTTCAATCAAACTTGGAATATAGCTTACTTTTGAGAATATATCAGATGGGTTTGATTTTGAGTGTGGTGCGATAATTTTTATCTGAGTTATGGACCCTTTTTGAACTTTGTTAACCACTAAATATAGTTTATCATAATTAAAACGGGGGCATCCCATGGATACAATTGGTGGCCTGTTGTATTGGTGCTGTGGTTTAATGGAGATAAGATAAGATAAGATATTTATTAATTCAATTTCAACAAAGATAAATGACTAGAAACTCGTTGGAGGGAAGAGTGGGGACATAGCCACCTTTGGCATTGAACTTGTTTTTTACCATTTGAGAATTTTTTTTCTTTCTCTGAAAAGTCTTTTGAGAAGTGTTTTGGATAAGGATGCAATTTTTGTTGGAAAAGACGTTTGCCTATCAAGCTGGGAAAAGACTGTCAGCATTTAAATCTTTAGCTAATGTAACTTTTGGCTCGACCAATTCTTTTCTCACAGCCGTTCCAATGTTCATGACTTATGATTTAAAACTGGAAGAAAAAAATTAAATTGCTGTTTGTGTATCGACTATACAAGTTTGATCAGTTCGTTTAGTAATTTATTTATTTGTTTGTTGGTGTTTAAGGTCACTTTCGGCACATTTGGCTAAATCATGTTTATATACCTATTTGCTTCACTTTCAAGGCTTTTGTTCCGGTGTAAAAGGAATGGAAGTCCGTAGGAACGTTAGTCCCTCTGGACTATTATTCCGCGGAATTATAGTCCTAGGTTTAACATTTCTTGGAATAGTAGTCCGACGGACTACTATTCCTAGAAATGTTAGACCTAGGACTATAATTCCGCGGAATAATAGTCCAGAGGGACTAATTTTCCTACGGACTTCCATTCCTGTCACACCGGGTCCCATTTTACCAATAATGCAGAACTTGTTTACCACAGCAAACAAGCACGGCTCCACATCCCGGGGTTCCCACGAGGATCGTTCTGTAAAATATTGATCATTTTAATGCCGATTGATACAGAAGTGTGTTCTATGGTTTTAGGAGTATGCTACACCTTCAGTACGATGAACGACTGACTGACTATACGTGCAATATGGATCTTGTTCCTGACGGATCTCGAATGCTTTAGTTTGTGAGGAAATTTACTTAACGCATTCAGTAAATTAGGTTTTGACAGAGCCTTTGACAAGGAACAGACCTAATTTACTGAACGGGTCTCGTAAATTTCACTGTAAATGGGAAAGATTCTATAGAATATATATTCAAAACCCTATAAATGATACATAAAAGGCTCAAGAAACAATAGTCTCGAATAAAGGTGACAGATATTTTGAAGAATTCGTCAATCGAATTTCATTGAAACAATGGTTCAAAACCCATTAAATGAGGTTCGAGTCACCGTCAAGTCAATGATTATTAATTCGCGCACTTCCTGTTCGAGAAACATCGACTTTTAAAACCTTAACCCATTACCCAACGTAACGGCCAAAACCGGCCAGCGCTATTCACAAAAATCGCTCATTAATTTTCATTATTTTTACATTTTTGTCTCAAAAACATAGGTTATGACCCCTCTTTGGAACGAGCTCGTCGAGCTCGTTCCAATGAGGGGTCATAACCTATGTTTTTGAGACAGAAAATGAAAAAAATTAGTTATACATCAATTTTGTTTGCAAGTGTCGTCTGCTTTTCATGTTAAGTAAAGGGTTAACACGTTCTGATGCTATTTACATCTGAGCGAATAATAAAATGTATTATACATGAAGAAAAGGTGCTCGGTAAATTGGATTAGTTCTGCGTTATGTAGTATTCGTTTATTTTATAGTACAGCTCCATAAGATAAAACGACATTCCGTTTATTTTATAGAACATTTGCTGGTCCTGCAGTCGGAACTTATCATAGTACATAATTTTTAGTAATATTATATTATAAGATCATAAAGTTTCCGATGAAACAGATGTGGTACTTTTAGCTTATCGCAATGTGCTCATAACGAAAGAACTTGTAGGTTTTAAACGTCTAATAAAATTCCAATAAGTGTCGAGTGGCTGTCGGTGTGCATTGCATCTTACCTTTGCTGCACCTTTAGAATATATCTTGTTCATCTAGTTCTTTAACACCTTTTTATGTGTTACTGTTAGTAAGTATCGTCATCAGTCCGGTTTGTGAACTTTAAAATCCCTGAAAGTGAAGCAGTGCTTGTTTACTTGTTTTACTGGTAAAGAGGGACCCAGTAACCAGTGCTTGGGTGGCAGTCCTCTAAAACGGACAACAAGGGCAAAAACGATTGACTAAACTTGACTTTATCTCCATGTTGCGGACACGATTAGCCACTGTGCAGAAATATGTGACCTCAAATATCAATAAATCAGCTTAACGTGATTTAAATCAATTCTAAGGCCGATTTTTTTCTGAACTTGACAACATTTTTACAATGTCAAAATGCCGATCTACCTCAAATGGAACATGGGAATATTATAATCAATTTTCTACTTCCTTTTATTTTCCTCCAATGATTCATATAAATGGGTATTCTTCAAACTGCCTAATATTGTTTATCTCAAAATGCAAATTAAGTTCATGCGCTAGTTCGAATTTATTTTCATTTTTGGACAACCATGATAGCAATATCACTTGTGAAAACGCACATACTACGTTTAGTTTTGTGGACAGATCACTTCATTTTCCAGTACTCGGGCTGATGCTCTATAAATCAATAGGGTCTGTCTATCCGATGGTGTGAGTACCCAGACAATAGTGTTTGTGTACCCACAATGATTTCCTTTGTTTTTTCCATGTCCTCACAACTAAAACAATGGGTTAGGGTTTGTCTTCTCGATTTTGTGGGCAGCTATTTGTCACTGTTTGTCACCGAGAACAAAAGAAAAAACAAATCCTCACAACGATGGCAAAACAAGACCGAGGGGGTTTCTTTGTGCTAGCAGATGATGTGTAACAGGAAGAGAGATTAGTACTGGAGCCGGGGTTCGAACCGTCGACATCTAGCACACAAACCGACCGATTTACTACGAGACCAAGAGATCCGGACCAACCAGGCTGGCTGGTTGGTAAATAGCCTTTATACCTCGACCGCTGGCGCTCCAGTACTCTCCCCTTTTTTGAGTTTCACCACATGTGAATCTCACCCAGGTTCCTCACTTAGAGCGGTCGAAACACCGCAGTGCCACCTTCTGCTGAGGATCGGACGAGCCCCCAAATGTAATGGGGGAGAGATAAGTGCGGGAGCCGGGGTTCGAACCGTCGACCTCCAGCACACAAAGCGACCGATTTACCACGAGACTTCGAGATCCGGGCCGGTAAATGGCCTTTATACCGCGAACGCTACAGATGTGGCATGCGCCATAGTAGACGCATGCTCATTATGTTTCTTCTGCTCGTCTAAGGAAAGTGTTATTACTTGTACTGTTTGTTAATATAGAATATTCTGTGTCAGTTGAATTTTGGTTGAGAGCAAAGCTCTTGCCTTGTTTGAAATTAACACACACCGTCTGAACTTATCAAAGAACAAAAGGGGATCACTCTTCACTGACAGCCGAATGTGGATTTTGACTGACCGGAAATAGTTTATATGTAACTTGTTAGTGACATTTTTAAACCAGTGAAAAATCTTAGGTACTTGTAGTAAGTGGATATATGAAGATGTGCTCGTGATATTTTTTCGACCAGCCTTATTAAGCACAACTTAATTTACTAACTGATTGACAAAACATTTGTTTCAAGATAGGGTTACATAATTTATTCACAATCACTCTACTGGAACGAACAGTAGACATGAGAACCGTCCGAGAACCGCGACAAATCAGCGGCTGGCCAAAGTGTTATTATTATGACTCACTCCACTAAAACCGGTGACGTTTTTCCGAAATTCAGAAGTAGAGGAATGGGGACTTATCATTGCGGTAATCGTCGACGATGAGCGTTGATGGCGAGAGCCCGAAAGGGGTTATTTCTCTCTGGACATACGGGCGCTGCGGAAAAATTTTCCCGTTGATTTTCAGCAGTAAATTTCATTAGTTTGGTAATTAGTTTGGGATTCCCGTTGATTTTCTGCAGTGAATTTCATTAGTTTGGGATTTCTGTTGATTTTTTGCAGTGAATTTCATTAGTTTGGTCATTAGTTTGAGATTTCCGTTGATTTTCAGCAGTGAATTTCATTAGTTTGGGATTCCCGTTGATTTTCTGCAGTGAATCTCATTAGTTTGGCCGCCTGATAATTAAGATGTTTCACCCTCCCTCGGTTCTATTGAAAACAATATAGAAACGCCCAGGTAAGACATGGCTGAGTTATTTACCAAAACAAACGTGCGCGCACCTAACCAAGGATGTCACTTTCGTGACATCATTATTTGTATTTACACAGTGGGCACTCCTTCGTCTTGCAAGCTACACAGTATCTTGGATATTCGTCAATGTCATGCCGTTTCAGGTTTTGAAATTGTGGACGTCCTCCTTCACAAAAAAGTAGGAGAATGCCCCCCCCCCCACCCCTTCCTCCAGGAAAGCATCACTGCATAAAACATATATTATTTTGGCACCTGGTACCGACCATGTACAAGTTTCCTTCTTCATTTTGATGCCACAAATACCGACATTCAAGATATATCACACTGAGACAATTTAACTATCAAATATTTCTTGCGAGTTTAGTGAGTAACATAATTACTCTCACCAGATGGACCTACAACTGCAGTTAAAACGTGGAACTTCCAGCTCGTTACAATAATATCATTTGCTCTATGACTGGCTGATGATGGTGGGGACTTCTATCAGAACCTCTCCCTCGCCTTCCAAAGTTCCCAGAAATGTCGAGCACATTTTACCCTATGAATTAAGTTTTACGGTTTTTCATGTGGGTAAAGTGAAATTAGTTTTGCTTGCAACTATAACAGTAGATAGACCAAACGTTTTGATCGACTCATCTTCGTAAAAATTCAACATATATGATGAGATGGATATAGTCAGATTCCTGTCGAGCCCTCCTGTAGATGTTGGACTGTGGAACACACATGTCATATTTCTTGATAAAATAACTGTTTACAGATCGAAGACTAAGTTTCACATACCAAAGGTGCTCTGTAAGTTTTACGGAGCTGTGATGAAGCATAACTATTTTTTGAAGATAATTTTTTTTTAAAAAAGAAATCTTTCTAAAAATACGACCTTTTCTTTCGGGAACACTCCTTCTCAGGCAAACATGAGTGTCATCTCTTACCTCATGCAGTTGGTATGGAGGCGCCATTTACTATCCTTAAACTCTTGGGTTCACCAAAATCTCGACCAGCAGATAACACGCGAAAAAAGACATAGCCATGATATCTCCCTTGGAACGATCTCGGCGAGCTCGTTCCAATGAGGAGCCATAAGCTATGTTTTTGAGGTGAATATTGAAGAAAAAATAATAAAATTTAATGCCGTTTCATCTCTAAAATTGTTCCTCGTGTTTGTGCAGACCTTCGTGGAAGTAAACTTCCCATCTCCTCATCAGGCCTATACAGTGTAAGCAGGGATGTGGCTAGAGGGTTTCGGCTGGGGGGGGGAGGGGTGGCACCGGTGTAAATTCCAATTGTGAGTAGTTTCGATAGATGGTTGCACTGCAGCTCTGGGTGATATCTTTTAACCAACGAATCGCCCGCATCCGCCCGCATAATATGCAAATACAGCTGCTGAAAAAATATTATTTTTCGAGCTCGTTCCAAAGAGGGGTCACATGATATGGTTTTGTTGATTTTTTTTTTTTAAATTTAAAAAATGATATTTAAAATAATGAATTTTGAAATCGTCTGCTTTGGAAAAGGGTTCAAGTGATTTTATATATATATACACACACACATGCTTATGAACCCTTCTGAAAATTTTCACTAGTCCTGAAACGGAAAAAGCATCATTTATAATGTGTCTGGGTCAGAAGATTTACCGGATTGATGTCAGAGTCGAAATTTTGAGGCCATGTCAATTTTAGAGTAGGAAATTTGAAACTCAAGTTTCCATGCAGTTGGAAATAAAAGATCAAAATTTCTCATCAGTAGTTGGAATTTTAATATTTTTCATGAACAATGTTAATTTATTGAATTTCCAACTATTTGATTTTTTACCTCGGAATTTCCAACTATTGAAAAAAATACTCCTAGTTGGGGGTGGGGGCGGGGTGGTGAGACACCCCCTGTCGCCACACCCCTGAGTGTAAATTTACAATAATAATTATAGCAGCCTTCTCAAGAAAATCCTCGACGAGCTAGTTTCAAGATAAGATAAGATAAGATTTATTAAGCAAATACACCAGAACAAAGGCAGATTACTTTGTATATACAAAATCAACATAAATAGAAACATAAACAATACTAATTCCTAATGACAAACGTAAATATTAAGGCTTATAGTGGTTGTAATATAATTTTGTTAATGTCACTTCTTGGTGTCAGATTGACAAAACTTGTTCTCGGTGTTGTCAGTGAGGAGTCATAAGCTATGTTTTTTTAGGTAAAAACTGAAGACGAAGAAATAAATAATAATTTGAATATCGATTCATCCCTAATCCTTTTCATCGTTTATGCAGACTTTCGTAGATGTTGATTCTCCTCATCAGAGCTACGGTGTGAATTGCCCGTATGACAGTCTACACAAAAAACCCATCATTTTGTCAGTTTTCATCGGGACAGCACACTACAATATTTTTAATTTGGGGGATAAACTGATAGAAGTGTTTTTTAATCTACCTGATAATCTCTTAATTAATAAGATTATCACACCTGACAGTTGCACTTTAGAGAACACCGAAAAGATCCAATTTTGATGTCCGTGGAGCCGATTTTAAAAACTAAAATAAAACTGAAAATAAATATTACTAAAGAACCAAACATTTTAAATTTTCACCGCAATGATTCGCACGATTTCATCTTTCATGGAAAAAACACTTATGAGCCTGCGAATCCATTTTATGTCACTTGAAATGATAAGGATATTTTATCACAAGATACACACTCTGTTGATAAGAGTAAGAGATTTAAAAATATAGACCCCGTTGAACAGGCGAGAAAACGCTATTGTTATTTGTTTTGAAATAGGTTTGTACTAGGTGATAACAATCATATTTTTAAAACTCGAGGGAAACAATTGCGAGAATCCACTTTATATATTTGTCTAGTGACGTAGCGGGAAATCTTATCCCCCCCCCCCCCCCCCCCGCGAGATAGAGACGGGGGCCCTTTCATAATGGTGGTTGCCTTTAAAACGGGAGCAAATTTAGTGCACAGCATACAGGATTTCACATAGTACATACGCCATAAATTAAATGAAGGCATAGCCTATAGGATCGATTCTAAAAGTACTACTCTGTAGATTTTTTCATTACATGTTTTAAGTTTCACCCCCACCATCCAACGATACACACATGAACGCCCAACATTTGTGACTTGAGAGGCACCATGTATGTATATTGTTCATTTCTCTCCCCTATCAGTTACAATGATGTAGCGTTCACTTAACCCTTTACCTAACCTGAAAAGCAGACGACACTTGCAAAAATAATTCTTGAATAACTATTTTTTTTTCCTTTTTTGTCTCAAAAATATAGGTTATGACCCCTCGTTGGAACGAGCACGACGAGCTCGTTCCAACGAGGGGTCATAACCTATGTTTTTGAGACAAAAAAGGAAAAAAATAATGAAAATTAATTGTCGATTTTTGAGAATAGCGATGGCCGGTTTTGGCCGTTACGTTAGGTAAAGGTTTAAAAGAATAATACATAGACTACAAAGAGTAGGTCGTGTGGAAGTGAGAGTTTGAAATTATGATTATTTGGTACATAGTCTCGCTCTCTCTCTCTTTCCCCCTTTCTTCCAACGTTGGGACGTCCTTCAAGACGCCCCCCCCCCCCCTTCTAGCAGTCCCCCCCCCAGCAATGCGGGCCCTGCGAGCCCATCCCCTACGCCACTGTATTTGTCCATCACCCGAGAGGACAATGTGTGTTTTTTCTGAAATGATGCGCACATTGTTGATTGAAGCTTTGTACACTCCTAAATTTTCCATTATATTCAGTTTTCCGATAACATAATGTTAAATTGTTTTATGGACTAAGCAAATTAAGGGGAGATAACTTTTCGAAAGTCATTATTATTACTGAATTGGATTGGCATGCTTGTGAGTTTAGCTGGTTGGAAATGGTAGTCACGCAAAATAATTGGTTTGGAAATTATAAAATAGCTACTATGTCCCCCGACAGCAAGTTCTTTCACTGGACATATTTCAAGACAACAAATTTTCAAAGTCGAAAACATGGAAAAAGGGTCATAACTCAGCCAAAATTGGTCGGACCGAACCCAAATTCGAACTTGACCTGCGTATTCTTGAGACAAACCTATGTACAAACTGGTGTTGATTAAATAACTCAAACTGAATTTATCATCCGGACACCAGATTTCCAAAGTTGTGAAATTGGGCGGAAATGAGTCGAAAAAGAGGCATAACTCCAACAAAAATTATTGGATCCAGCCAATATTCGGAATTCGCCTAATCATTAGGGTTAGGGACATATACACCAACTTTGCTTTTAATTCGATGACCCAAACTTTAGTTATCACTCCGGGCGGTTACACGGACGGACGCAGCTGATTACAAAAGTCCTTCGACAGAATGTTTTTGTCGGGGGAACAATTATAAAGTGGTAATATTCAACACAACCATTCTCGGAGACGGAAAGCAATTCGAACAAAGGGTGTGTGTGTGGGGGGGGTCAGCACGGTCGCACACTGCTATACAACAGTGGGGACACTGATGGGGATATTCGTTAAATATGAAGCAAGAAAAAATTTCCTCGATATTACAGGCTATCTCAGAGACAATTCATACAAGAGAATTCTCGGTCGCAATTTAGGAGTAAAGAGGCTGGGGACTCCCTTCCAATTAATTCCCAATAAGATTGCAGTGATGGAAACACAAATGAGAAATACTAATTTCAACTTCCAGGTGCCTGCATTTGAGACATGAGGGACCTCACGATTCCTGTTTGTGCTGATGTGCGGTTAATGAGCCATGTCAAACAAAATTGAATTGGTTAACTTCCAAGCTGCATTATGGGGAAAATTTGTGTGTTGATTTTTTTTTTCGACATCAGTGTGTTCAGAGGGTTAATTAACCCTCTGCACACTGATGTCAAAATATCAAATTTCAACATGAACATTTTTCCCATAATGCAACTAGGAAATTAACCAGTTCATTCTTGTTTGACAGAGCTCAGTGAGCTCTGTCAAACAAGATTGAATTGGTTAAATTCCTAGTTGCATCATGGGAAGGTTTTGCTGTTTGAAATTTTCGTATTTTGACATCAGTGTGCAGAGGGTTAAGCATCTTTTCAAACCGTTGCTGATTTCGTGGTTGTTTTCTGGGCATGGATTATGGCCTTTCATAAAACGTAGGTTCCAAAGTTCAGGTGAATTATGGATGAGGCAAAGTACTGGTGTGTGGTTGAGATTATTATAAGATGGTTGAAACGACCACGAGTATCAATAAATACGTTTGACTATTTCTCAAGTCCGGAAATAAAGGAAAAATAAACACCATTGCCCTATATTCTCCCTAATTAAAATGGCCCATTTTCTGTGAAATTAACTTATCCCACCGACTGTGTGTAATTAGCAACTCCACATGCAGTGTATATTAAATCGTAACATGTAAATAGGATATCATTTTCTGAAAATATGTCCGACTGGGATTAATTAACTTGTAAATAACGAAAAAGAAAAAACGTTTTCTGGGAAAGTATAAACAATCTTGTGGCACCAGCAGATTAGAGTGTACGCAGCATAATGTCTAGCTGAACCGAAGTCTATCCATAGTTCAATTCAGGGTCGTCGAGAATAATTTCGAGCAGGAGCGTGGCGACAGGAGGGGAGGGCGGGGTTATGTTGGGGGGGTCTGCCACCATCCCGGTAAAAATGTTCAATAGTTAGAAATTTTAAACCTCAAACCACCAACAGTTGGAGATTTCAAGTCGTAAGGTCAGTGGGGATTAATAGTACTAAGGGACAGCAAGAGACCTATAGGGATATGTACAGCCTATATAGTATCCTCAGATAAGTATCCTATAAAAGGTATCCTCGATAGGTATCCTCGAATAATACAATACCAGGCCATGGGTATCCTCAAATACAGAGATGAGGCTAAGAGTCGTAGTAAATTATGCCTCATTGAGGGATTTCCAATGGTCCTCATAACCTCAAAATTCAATGAGGCTATGAGGGATAATAAATGAGGACTCATTGAGGGCTTTTACATAGCCCTCATGGCCTCATACGAAAAAAAGGGATTCCACAGTCACAGGCGTTTTCCAAAATGGGATTCCATAGGATATACCTGTTAAATACTGAAATGAGGCTAAGAGTCGTAGTAAATTATACATCATTGAGGGATTTTTCAAGGTCCTCATAACCTCAAAATTCAATGAGGGTATGAGGGATAATAAATGAGAACTCATTGAGGGCTTTTACATAGCCCTCATGGCCTCATACGACAAAAAACGGATTCCATAGCCACAGGTGTTTTGCAAAAAATGGGATTCCATGGGATATACCTGTTAAATACTGAAATGAGGCTAAGAGTCGTAGTAAATTATACATCATTGAGGGATTTTTCAAGGTCCTCATAACCTCAAAATTCAATGAGGGTATGAGGGATAATAAATGAGGATTCATTGAGAGCTTTTACATAGCCCTCATGGCCTCATACGACAAAAAAGGGATTCGATACCCACAGGTGTTTTGCAAAAAAATGGGATTCCATGGGATATGGCCATTGGATATAGTCTTTTGTTATACACAAGGGAGATAACCCTGCATACAGATTATGGGAAATCAAGCAATCTGATTGGTTAGTTATAATCTAGATAAATGAAACAACAAGAGTACTTAGAATAGGGTCAGAACTAACAAGAACAGACCAGAAATTGCTAAATATAGCAATAATAAGGTAAACTGTTCCAGTTGATAGGCTTTTCTGCGCTACTGGAGTATACTCTAGAATAAAGGAAGATGGCCAGATAAACGATAACTATTGCATATGTAGATAGAAGCAGAGAATTCTGGAAGAATTCGAAATAATACAAGTTGTCGGGTTGTTTGTGGTAATTATCCAGGGAAGTCGTTCCAGAAAATGCTCCGATTCAATCGAACATACCCTCCGAAGATACCCCTGTCCTATTGTAGGCCTTAGGTGACATAGCAGTCACGTGCTACCATAGAAACCAAGATGGCGGCCTCCAGTACACAAAATGGACGACGGAAACACGTGTCACCCTAACAACACGCGCTGCGCATGCGCACTCACCCCACATATCACTATGGAGATGACGTCACAAGATGGCCGCTCACGCGGGTTACCATGACAACACAACATGGCGCCACTAGGTCACGTGACATGACGTCACTTCCGGGGTCCGGCACCGGTGTCCGGCAAACTTTCCCTCAAAACCACATTACATACTACTCATGGGATTTTCTAACTGGAGTCAATATTTCATCCATTGAGTGCCTCAAGGCGCCATCTGTAATGCTAAAGCATTACAGATGGTGCCTTGTTGCACTCATGAGACGGTTTCCAACTCTAGAACCCAAATCTCTTGGTCATATATTTCAAACATGAAGGTTTTCTTCAGCAGTTGGAAATTCCCAGCTAGAAGTTGCATCATTTTCACTGGGGGTGGAGTTGGGGGGGGGGGGGAGAGAAATTGCAAATGATTTTCTCGAAAGCTTATTGTTCGGCAGTTAGGAGAGGGGGCGGGTACAGCTGGAAATTCAGAGGGGGCGCACACCCAGATATAAAGACCCTCTAGGCACGTCTCTGATTTCTGGTCCCAGTGTGAATTCCGTTACGGTGCCTGGGCCTTTTAATAGTATCTAGCTCATACTGCCGAACCGTATGGTCTGGTCTCTGAGCGGAGGGGAGAGACAAGTGTGAGGAGGATAACCTCACGGGGACATAACGGACACCTCCGTCTTTTGAAGTCCAAATTAGGAAAATTGGCAGTGATGTCGGCTTGGAAAATTTTCCGAATTCGGGCTGCAGAAGTTACCACTTCCACGAATCTCTGAGCGAAATGAACGAAATAATAAAGATAACACATTGAGCGTATTAATTGGGCCATCTGACTTCGTCTTCAAATATAACATAACATAACATTTATTAGCATAAAACATCCTTTTTACATGACAGTATGCGAGAATATACAAGTACCATGAACAAAAATAGTACTCAAAACATTTCAATTTCATCCACCAATTTACCTTGATCAAAAGTACTATATTTTTATTAATTTGATAAGCGAAAAAACGTAGAGATGTGAACCAGAATTTCCCATACCCATCACTGAACATATCATAATCGTCTGGCGAATCACGCTGCAGATTTTTTGGCATAAACTGGGGGTTCTATTTTCAAATATAAATTTGAATTGCTCAAATTTACTCAGATCAGTAAAACTGTCGATCTCACCGTTTCTTCCGTCGAGTTCGTTTCCACTAAGTACGTTTCCATTGAATAGTCATTTATTAACAACCTGGAAGTTCTCTGTTTATTATCGCCATTCTTTTTGCAGTCCTCAAACGTTGACTTTTTAAACGTGTTTAGATGCTGCCAGGTTGTGTCAGCGCAAATTATACTTGAGCTTACCTATAACACTGGTGTTAGTGATAACTGGATTCTGAGGGATAGCGATATCTTTCCAGTAATTTGAAAGGGGATTCCGCTGTGCCGTGACGATTTCACTGTTCAGCTGCCACATTCTACATCAGGTCATTATGATTCTCAGATATTTTGATTGCGAAAGAAGCCATCCTACTTACCGCCTCAATATATAGAGGATATCGACCAAGTTCTGCGCGTACCGCGTGGTTGGGGGAAAATTTCCCAACTCCCAAGGCATTTTTTTATAAAAGGAAGTGTGTAATTTTTCACAGCCTATGTTGTAACGTAGGGCTGCACGGTATATCGATAAACCGATATATATCGGTATTCAAACCAATATCGATTGAATACCGGTGTAATTACAAAAATATCGGTTTATCGTCATTATTTATTTACCCACAATTTAATTTTCAAGACGTTTTGAGTTTTTTAACTGTAGCCCCGAATGAATAATATTATCCCTGCATCCAAGGAATCGTCTGCTTATTCCCTCGTAATATACAAATTCAGCAGTTGAAAAAATAATTTTCAAAAATTTCAACAAAACTATATCATGTGACCCCTCATTGGAACGAGCTCGTTCCAATGAGGGGTCACATGATATAGTTTTTTTGAAAGCTTTGGTGAAAATCTGATAAATTAATTTTGAAAATAATAAATTTTGATATCGTCTGCGTTGGGTGAAGGTTTTTCGAACCACATCATCAAGGCATGCTAATTCGTTCCGACTGTGATGCCTCGAGTCTCGATTGTGGTACTTGTGTTCATATATCTGAACAGTTTTCGATATACCGGTATACCGCGGTATTTTTTTTGAATACCGATACCGATATTCAGTTTTGAATATCGTGCAACCCAATTGTAACGATTACGTACGGAAGCCCATTGGGACCAACGTGTAGTGGGAGCATTGTGAACATTCCCATTCACATCGCGAATATTCGCATTCACACTGCGAATATTCGCAATCACACTGCGAATATTCGCACTCAACATTGCGAATATTCGCATTCAACATTGCGAATATTCGCACTCAACATTGCGAATATTCGCATTCAACATTGCGAATATTCACAATACTCATTTGAGTATCAGAATGAATGTGTCGATGTTCGGAAAATGATCCTTTTGTGCTAGTGCACCCCCACCCCCCGAAACATTAGGGAAAGTGCTCTCTGATTGAACCTTCTGGTTGCTCAAATTTGGGTGTAAAAATCCACTTTATATTTGGGACTGGCAAAATGAAGGAGTTTTTAGCAGCTGCGGCATGCTTTAAATTGCGAAGCTCCTCAGTGAATAGACTACCTTCTGACACGATGTGACTCTGGATGTCGAACGTGTCGTTAAACCCCAATAAAACAACCTATCTATAGATCAGTCACTAAGAATTCATGTTGTACAAGACAGCTCGTCAGAGAATTTCCACCAACGTTCAGTCAACTTCAGGGATAGGTCTATATCCTGAACGGTATTTTTCGGCACCTTGAACCACAGACAGGGCAGGGGTGAGGGCAGGGATATCAAAAAGGGCACTCGATCCTGGGTAGGATATGAGTTAAAACATGAGTTTACAACGTATGAGAAATTGTAATATGACGCCCAATAGTATATACATCATGTATATATAGGCCTATATTAGCTCCTTGAGTGTAACAAGGTTCTACCTGCAATTCTTTTTCGATGCAGTTAGTGTGCTGTTGTTCTCCCAGGTCACGATATAAAACCGTAGAACTCACCCCGGCGCTGTATAATCTCTTTGTTTGATGGTAATCGACCTGTCTGTGATTTTATAGCTGACACAGCCACTCCCCACCCCCATTGTCTTTGGCACACGAAAACTGGTACGTTAGACACGAATACTCTCGAGTTTCTCAGTTACAGTTTTCGGAAATTACTGTCTTTTCCATCAGCACACTTCTGGCTAAAAGGGGCACAGGCTGCACCCCATTGTCACCTAGCCTCAAGATAAGGGGGGCATCTGCACCCTGAAGAAACCCACCCCACCACACCGCTTCTGGTGCCTGTTCACTGCGGTAAACAGGCTCTGTTTTTTACTGGTAAAATAGGACCCAGTTACCAATACTTGGGAGATGCAAACCCTCTCTAAAATGGGCAACATGGCTAATTAACACTCACCCCTGGTCTTGAGTTGATACTCATGTTGTGGTCATGATTAGCCATTGTGCAAAAATATGTGACCTTAAACACCAATAAATAAATAAATAAATAAATAAATAAATAAATAAATAAATAAATAAATAAATAAATAAATAAATAAATAAATAAATGTAGAGCAGAGGCCTACTACAATGTTGGGCAAGTAGAAACGTACAACAAGAAATGTTGATTGCGAATATTTGCAATTGAATGCGAATATTCGCAATGCTAAATGCGAATATTCGCAATGCAGAATGCGAATATTCGCAATGTTAAATGCGAATATTCGCAATGCTGAACGTGAATATTTGCAGTGCATTGCGAATATTCGCAATGCATTGCGAATATTTGCAATGCTCTATCCCCTCGCTACATGCAATGGGCTTCCGTACTTACCATACGTTATTTCAGATCCCAAACTTCACACCCATATAAGGCTATAGGTTGAATTAATTCAAAACAACTTTCACATTGTCTTTATTGGAACCCGTGATGTTTCATTAAATACACTAAAAAGTGAGTATAAAGCTTTTGGGGCTTTAGAAAATGTACCATCTTTTGAGAATGAGCTCGTTCCAATGAGGGGTCATAAGGTGTGTTTTTGCCGCAAAAAATGAAAAAAATGAGTTATTCAATAATTTTGTGTGCAAGTGTCGTCTGCTTTTCATGTTAGATAAAGGGTTAAAGGGAGGGGGGCGACTGCAGGGTGGTGTGTATCTCAGTCTGCTGAAAGTGAAATATGAAGTAAGTGAAATATGCATCACTGAATTTTGTAAACTTTTCCTTTGATATTGATAAAGACGGCAACTATGTCTGCAGGCGACATATGTTTAACGAATTTTTCAGTGATATTAATAAAGAGGGGATTATTTTCCTGTTATCATGTTCCGACCCATTTCAGTGTGTGGATCAAAGTTTCATAGTTGGTACACGTGTTTTGCTCTGGGTGCTGATGCGCTACTTTCTTGCCGAATGTAATTGTCCTTGAATAACCCGTCACCGCGTGCAATCAAAAACTGATTTCTGGATCGTGTTGAGCATATCTGCACCAGCGGAAGCCCTCGGGTTCAGCGAAGTTAATGTTTATCGAAAACAAAACTAATGTTCAATAAATTTTTCAACTTTTTCCGAAGATCCATTCTTACATTGATCAGTAGCGGTTTCAGACTTTCAGTGTACATCCGTTCGTCCAGTCCCGTAACTATATCCAGGTATTGTCGGGGGAGGTCCAGTTAGGTGACTTATGTGTTTTCTAAACAGACAAAAATTTGAAAGTATCCGTTTTTAATCCAGTATGAAAAAGGGTTAAGCTTCAGTGGTAATTTTTCGAATTGTCATTTTTTGTAAAATTAAATCTTTTATTTATATACTGGTAAAGTCACGTTCAACACGCAGTTATTTATCGGTGTTTAACCCTTTACCCAACGTAACGGCCAAAACCGGCCAGCGCTATTCTCAAAAATCGCCAATTAATTTTCAAAATATTTTCATTTTTTGTCTCAAAAACATAGGTTATGACCCCTCGTTGGAACGAGCTCGTCGAGCTCGTTCCAACGAGGGGTCATAACCTATGTTTTTGAGACAAAAAATGAAAAAAATTAGTTATTCAAGAATTTTTTTTGCAAGTGTCGTCTGCTTTTCATGTTAGGTAAAGGGTTAAGATCACTATCAGCACCTTTGGCTGTCTCATGACCGCAGCATAGGGGTGAAGTCAAGTTTAGCCAATCGTTTATATCAATGCTGCCCACTTTAGAGGACTTCCACCCTAGGCGGTGGTCCTATTTTCCCATTGAAGCGGAACTTTTTTACAGCAGTAAACAAGCACTGCTCCACAGGGACCAACACACGAATAAAATACTGATGAAACTTTTAAACTCAACATGCTTTCCACCAACGACGTGTATTCGATGGCGGCAAAAACGGGGCGGAGGGCAGGGACGGGAGGTTAGGTTAGGTTGCAGAGCGGCCATATTCCCTCGCCATTTCAGATTATACCCCACTCCCACCCACCCCACTGTTAATGAATAAAAACTACCCGTGGAGGTTTTTAATCAATATTATTATCCCCGCATTTTTAAAGAGGCCCCCCGGGGGCTGAGGGCGGTCACCTGACATGATAGCCTAAATTTCAACCCAGGGAATTGATTTGAACAAGTTGCATCTGCCCCTCCTAAGAAAAGCTTATACCAAATATCAAAAGATTCTGACTGGTGGATCTGAAAAAAAAAAGATTTTTAAAGAATATTCTTCATATTGAACTAAGTTATAACTCGGGCTCCCACAGGGAGCCCAAATATGAACCCAGGGACTTGGCTTGAACAAACTTGAATTTTACCCCCTAAGGATGCTGTACACCAAATATCAAAAGTTTCTGACTACTGGATCTGAAGAAAAATATTTTTAAAGAATATTCCTCAAATTGAACTAAGTTATAACTCGGGCTCCCACAGGGAGTGCAAATATGAACCCAGGGACTTGGCTTGAACAAACCTGACTCTCACCCCACTCCCCCCCCCCTCCCCCACAAGGATGCTGCATGTCAAATATCAAATGATTTTGATTGGTGGATCGGAAGAAGATTTTTAAAGAATATTGCTCATATTGCACTAATCTGAACATTTGGGCTCCCATAGAGAGCCCAAATATGGACCCAGGGATTCGATTACAACAAACACGTGAATGAATCTTCCAAAAATGTTATATGTGAAATATGAAAGCCTTTGGAGCAGTGGTATGGGAGAAGACGATTCTTTAATGTTTTTCACATAACTCACAATGTTAAAAAATGATGACTCGGCATTTTTTCAAAGTCCTGGAAAAGTACCCTATGATAAAAACCGATGGCAATTTTTTTTGGACCATTCCTTTCTTCTGTTCCTAAGGATGCTTCACACCAAATAAAAATTCTCAGTGCCGTGCAATTTTGGAGATATGGGCATTTTAATTTTTAGCTCCTGCGGTTCCCATGGGGCGACGGGAAAAATCGTTTTGGCATAAATTAAGTACTTATGAACCAATAAGTACTTATGAACCAATTTGGTTCAAATCAGCATCTCGGTTTGGAAAACAGAAATTTTGGGCGGGGCCAAAATTCTTGCCCCTCCCATAACGACGGCAAATTTCGCCCCTCGAACTTCTCTTGAACAAATCTAGGTCTACACCTCAAAAAGAAGCTGCACACCAAATATCAAGTCTCTGCTACTGCTGGTTCATGGTTGTTGTTGTTGTTTTGTTGTTTTGCTTTACATCAGTGAACAAAGTTAATATTTTTTAAAAATCATATCTATTTTGGTGCGGGATGAAGAAAACTAGCTGTAGCGTTGAAAGAGTAGAGAGATGAAATCGATTGTCATTCAGTTTCGTTTAGGTGTGAAACAAAATATTTTAACCCTTTACCTAACGTAACGGCCAAAACCGGCCAGCGCTATTCTCAAAAATCGCCAATTAATTTTCATTATTTTTTTTCATTTTTTGTCTTTTTGTCTCAAAAACATAGGTTATGACACCTCGTTGGAACGAGCTCGTCGAGCTCGTTCCAACGAGGGGTCATAACCTTTGTTTTTGAGACAAAAAATGAAAAAAATTAGTTATTCAAGAATTATTTTTGCAAGTGTCGTCTGCTTTTCAGGTTAGGTAAAGGGTTAAGTAGTTTAGAATAGTACTAATAAGCTCGCCGGGACAGAGTGTGATAAGAGGAGGGGCAGGCAAACAGAACGTGCAGTGTTTCGGGTTAGTTACTGGGCGACCCGGTGGGTGGACAATAGCTACACTCTTATACATGCCAGACCAAAAGCAACGTGGACATTTTCCAAGCAAATTTGAAGTTCGTGGATCATTGGGTAGTCCACCATACCTGTCTGTCCATGAACGGAACTGCATATTCTAGAGAGTGGGTAAATGTCCACTCGACTGGTGGCTGAATATCCAATCACCCTGAGTGTATGGTTTCTTCCCAATGTTTCAACAGCAATCCCCTTTCTTTCTGTATCTAAATCAGTGGCGTAGCCGGGAGGTGGGGGGGGGGGGGCTCAAACTGGGAAAATGAAAGGCTAGAGGGTCCCACTCTGTGGGTATTGAATTTTCAACGGGAGGGGGATACCGTAGGCCTGAGGTTGGGTGAGTATAGCTCTCTCATTGGTGGGGATTCGAGGGAGGGCCAATACCCAATGGGGAGGGTCATACCCACCTCATCTCAGGCTTACGGCTTTTGGATATGCCTGTGGCATGTATCGACCTGGCACTCCTAAAAGAATTACCCCCCCCCCCCCCCCCAATAGGAAATCCTAGCTAGGCCCCTGATCTAAGTCTTCGTCAAAACGCCGTCTTTCACTGGTAAAGTAGGGCCCGGTAACCAATGTCTAATGTGGAAACCCTCTAAGGTGGGCAGCATAGGTATAAACGATTGGCTACACGTGACTTCGTACTTGTATTACAGTTATGTTGCAGCCATAGGTACTGAAAGTGACGTTAAACGCTAATTAATTATAAATTATAGCATATTGAATATACTCATAATTGGGAAATGTTATCTGTTCTTTTAACGAACGCACTTGTTCTAATGAGGAGTAATTCGCTATGTTTTGTGGCTATAAGTGACATTTTTTCCATGTACAACTATTTCTATCCATCTGGATGCGCATGCGCGAAAAATTAAGTTGTTTTCTGTTTCCAGTTTACAAAAGCTGTCAATGGGAGAAAAGCGTAAAACTTCATTTTTTACCCAAAAATTTTCTTCCCATCAAGTGTACGTTCATACAGTCAAATAGTTTAGGATATATTCTTTAAAATAATGTTAAATTCTTATTGGAAGACAAAATTCTTATTTCCTTATAAATTAATGAAAAGGGTCTGACCGGAGCAGCTTTAAACTTAAAAAAAGATATTAACTTCTTGTACCATGATTTATGCTTTCTCCATTCTGTAGAAAGCAATTTTCAAATTATTTGATGGTTTAAGAAGTTTTGGCTATGGGTTAGTTTTAATATTTCCATTTTACTTTGAAAAATAGTGATTTTTTTATCTTTGTGCGATTTCGACAGACTTCTCTCCAAATATCAAGACTGGGTGGATGATCCAAGTGAGGGAGCTGATAGAGAATTACTCATTGGAGATCTCGGACCTAGACGTTGAGGCAGACCAGGGTAAATAAAAAAATCGTCAGAGAAAGGGTCATGGAGGATGGTAACTGTAATTGGCGGGGGGGGGGGTGTCAAATCAAAGAGGTCTTTGGGTGGCCTGCATGATAAAGAGAAGCCTGGTTTTGAAGAGTACCTTGATGGCACCTTTGGGTGGTCACTGTTGTTCAAGCTGAGGTCGCACTCCCTGGAGCTGAGGGGAAAAATTGGGACAAACAGTGAAAAGTAGTGCCAGATGTGTAATTTGGGCGTGGGGGGGGGGGCCTGGAACACTTTCTTCTAGAATGCCCAAAATACCAGTTTAAAAGAATAAGATTCACTGGGAGTATAATGGGGAAGTAGGATGGGAGAATGAAGGACATGTGGTTAGATGGAGACGGAGAGGAGAGGGTTAATATGCTAATCGGAAAGATTGGGAAGAATGGGGCAAGGGATGTCATCAAGCAGTTCGTCTCCGAGTGCTGGGAGGAGAGAAGAAGCGTGGGAATAGGGAGGCAGTTGGGAGTACAGGGGTAACCAAGGCCTTCTCATCCGAGAACCGCGGCAAATCAGCGGCCGGTCAAAGTGTTATTATTATTATTATTTTCTCCACTACTAACTCTCTACACCCACTTGAAAGCGACGCCATTGGCCACAAAACTAAACACCTCGATTTCAATGTGATTTTAACGATTTAGAATTAATAACCTTTTGGGGGGTAACGTTTTGAACAATTTGATGGATATGAAGTTGAAAGCTAATTGGAAAACCCTTTGGTGTTGGTGTGTTTTTTTTTAAACAATTACTCAGTGTCGTGTTTCAAAGAGGGCTCAAAAGCTATGTTTTCGATGCAAAAAATGAACATTTTTAGTGTTACGAATTTTTTTTTACCAACTGTGGTCTGCTGCTAAGGTAAAGACTTTTAGCAACAGACAATCTAGTCTCCTCGCGGACAAAATATTCTCGAGCCTTTGCAACAGTAACCCCATACATGGCTTAAATAACCATTTTCTTATGACATAAGGCTGTCTCCACGCACCACCCCCCACACATATATACTTTAAGATTTCTGTGTTTCTCGACGGGTGTTTTTTCTGAATATTTACTTGCTTGCTATGTATTTCATGTTAAAGGGTTAAAATTTAACCAATTAAAATATTTCACACCAATTGTAGTCATTATTTTTTTTTCTTTTTTATTTAGTTCACGCGTAATCGCAAACACAAATTAAATGTACCGGTCAGTACGCAAATTATGCAGCAAAATGAAGGTTAGAACGTATAGAATACGAAAAATATATGCAATCAACTCACAAAGTTGACAGCAGGCACCAATGGTTCCTGAAATCTGTTACCGTATTCAAACCAGAACTGATAATAAAATAATATTTCATGAGAACAACTCGTGGCCAAATGTGCTCCAGATATCCAAGAACAGAAACTTCAGAATTCAATATGCAGATTTTTTTATCATGATAAGAATTGCGAGCCAGCTGTGTCCAGATATTTCTACAAGAGTCATTGCCCTTGTTGCACTTAGAATTTCTTGTCACCACATTGCCTTTTCTTGTCCTCACATTTCAAAGAGAACCGTTCAAGATTTTATTCGCACCTCAATATATAGCCTTTGGGTGATAATAATAGGGGATTCTGAACTAGTTGTGCCCAGGTATTTCTTTGAGAGTCATTGTCCTTTTTAGACTTAGGTGGTGGGGATTGGCCATCTCATGGCGTTGCACTTGTTTCTTTGTGAACACAAGTTACGCAACTAACTAAATACCTACTAAATACCGAGAGATAATGAGGTACACCAAAGGATAGCGAGGTGAAGGAAAATAAGTAAGAGTTGTTTAAAGGGTTTAAATATATTAGCAGACATATAATTTAGTCCATTGAAGCAAAATATGTGATATAACCGTTGATTTATTCCAGTAAATGCAAGATATACAGACCGAACTGTCGCCGAAAACTGTCCCTCGGTATTTAGGGTAGCTTTGTAATTAAAAGGCTACCTCGTTGTCTGGATGAAGTGCGTAAGTGCTAATTGGGTATCCCAAGACAGATCACTGTAATATTTGATAAAAGTAAAACTCCCATCAACTTTTATTGCTGTTTTTTGATAGGCAGAACTTTTGGCAATTGCCACTGTTGGCTTTATGCCGTTGTTAGTGTTTTGTGACGTACTGTGATTGATAAGTATCGTTCGGCTATGCCCGATACACTCAAAGCTGCTGCTTGTATTTAGTATAACATAACATTTATTAGCATAAAACATCCTCTACAGGACAGTTTGCGAGAATCTACAAGTAATATGAACAAACGTAGTACTCAAAACATTACAATTTCATCCCCCAATTTTCCGTGATCAAAGTACTATATTTTTTTTTATTAATTTGATACGCAAAAGAACGAGGAGATGTGGACTAGAATTTCCAATACACATCACTAAGCATATAATCGTCTTGCGAAAAAAATAGGGGAAAAAATAGGGTTATGATCCTAAAATACTGATTGCAGGTATATACTATTATTCATTCAAATGCTATTATTTTATGACATCTTTCCATGAATCTCTAGTTGAATTCCCCAGAATTCCTAGATGCCAGACCCCCCCCCCCCCCCCCCCCCCCCCCCGGAATTTTTTACATTTTTCGATATATGTGTATATACAGCATATTTTTTAGCTATTTAGGAACAGTGTCAACGGCTTTAATTTAGCCTTGTTTTTTTGTTTGTTAACATTTTTTGTTTTCGAGGTATTCACCCTCTTTACCTGGCCATTTTTTTTGTTTGCAATTGCCGCTGTTTTACGTATAGACAGTTATTAATTCGTCGATCCCGTTGGTCAGCCGTGAGTGCTGACCACGTCTCCTATCTTTCGGCAAGTTTCCTAATGTAGGCCTAATGATATTGGTCCATAACAATGTCTTCACTTCAAGTTTGTCAAGACAAATCTGGCAATTTCAAAATTCTCCATTCACATTCCAATTTTTATAATATTAAACATACTCTCACATTTGTTATTTGTCCATAATTTTGGGATGTCAGTATGTGTCTGCCTTGGTTTGAATACTTTGGATTTTAGTTTAGGAAAAAATGTCGATGCCAAATATTTGCAGTCTCCGTAAACTGCCAATACGTCAGTTGAAATTTCTTCGTATACTATTTATTTATTTATTTATTGAGTTTAAGGTCACATATTTATGCACAATGGCTAATCATGACCGTGACAATTTTACGGGTGGAGGAAGCCGGAGTACCCGGAGAGAATCACCGAGCAACGATGAGCAGCTGCCAGCTCCCCAACATCGTAACTCCGCACTGCAGAACGGGCAGGGTTATAGATTGGTACCTTAGTACACGGCGTCATCGTGCCCCCACGCGGGCAATGGAGATGAAGTGTCTTGACCAAGGACACAACGCGGTTGCCGCAGGTGGTCTTCGTATACACCAGAGGCTTCAGTCGTGAGGAGCCATGTATCTGAACTGGAGATAATGCTGATCATGTTATTTACGGTTTCTTTGTCATGTATCTTTTGAAGATTGTGGAGCGCATTCTCCTTCAAATGCCCGGCATATAATATGTGTGTTGAGTTTGGGAAGGAGGCTTTGATTGCAACTGCCGATAAAGAGAACTAATTAACAAGTCTCAATGTGATTAACAATTATTACCACTTAAGCGGGCGTTTTCTAGTATATCAACGGAATGTAAGAGACTCAGTAATTCATGACGCCATGCAACCGGAAGCGAGCCCCGGGCGTTAATGAAAACGAAATTCATTAACAGCCCGCCGCCCGCTTCCGGTCATGGTAATAATAATAACATGATTTTGTCGAGCGTCCCCGGGCCGGTTTATTAACGGCTCTCGAAGAATGAATAACAGCCCTCTGGCTTATTAACGGACCTGGACTTCGTCTCGTGTCGGTAATAAACCCTCTGGCTATTATTCATTCCTCTCGGCCGAAAATAAACCGTAACGCTCTCCAAACTCATGTTATTGTTATATTCACACTCTCGCTTACCACTGTATATACTAATTACCAAGCTACCAACTAAATACCGAGGGGATGATTTTTCAGCGCATGCTATTAAATTAACGCCCATAATTCTCAAATATGGCATTAAAACCATGCACAACTGCTTAAATCCTTTTATATACTCATAATACAGAACCTCATATAGGGTAAAGTGATCGAGACTCGGACACCTGTCAAGAACACCACGTCATAACACTTTCGGAACAGACTTGGGTAATCCAAGTGTATTCGATTTCTTTGAATGAGAACTCCAGGATGTATTTGCCATGCGAAAAACGTCGTTAATCCACCAGTTCGTGTGGTTAGGGTAAACATGTCACATTACGCCAATTCGCTCGTGATTCGGACACATTCGACAAAGTACTTTTAAGTCGGACAGCTGACCGTCTCCTACACGGAATCAAATTGGAGTTGACAGCGGATTTCTGTGCGTGTGAAGGGGGGGGGGGGGGGGCGTCGAGGGTCTGTAGAGGTTAAAATACAAAACATTCAGTTATTGGTCGAAACTATGGTTACCCAGCGGATAGGCCTTGGTCAGTCTGACTCTGCAACAATGGTTTCGCTCAGTGATAAAAAAAAGTTCTAAAACCACCCAAAATTTTGACACTTGACTACGACTGAACTTGTATACAACCCCAACCCCCCCCCCCCCCCCCCCCCACTCTATACAATCTGAAATCAGTTGGTTTGAAGATCAACCCAAATCGACTGGGTAGACTATAAATATAAACCCAATCAGGTTAATATTCACTCAACCAGTCGATTTGGGTTGATTTCAACCCAACTGAGTCTTGAGTGTATTTTCTTTAAAATAGCAGTTTAAATGAAGCGATCTGAAGCATCTTTTTGCGGTAAAATAAATTCTCCAACAAAATGGATTGGGAACGCACAATGAAAACCTTCAGTCCAAGAAAATCTAGGGCGTGCAACTAGGGAAGGCTCGGGGATTTGACGCCCACATTCAACCCACGGTGCTGAATCGAACACCTTTCTTCTGAATCGTGCGCTTGTCTGCATTCAAACAAAGCTTACTTTCCGACCTTCGCCAGGTTGGTAACTTGGATAATGTAATGGTTACTTTCCGCTGGTCGGCGTTTGTCCCCAGTAACTCCCGTTTCCTCAACCCACAAAACTGCCCGACACGGAATGGCGTTAGCTGCTGGACGTGGTATTATAGGCTTATTATAGTTTCTCGCGCACCAGATACTTTTCCATGAACTGTTTTGGACCCCTTTTTGGCAAGAACGCGTCCCGGTTTGTGCTGCATACTTACACCTGTTTCATCCATATTCCAAATTTTGTCGGGACATTTACTCAGCTCATTTTTATCGGGCACTTCCTTCAGTGCCGCAAAATATTTCATTATTCTAGGATGCGACATCGCATCATGTCGCACTGTTGCTGTTGCTTCTGGGCGTCGTAAGGAGAAATGTGGGTGACGTTTTTTCAGCCTTCTCCACCACATATCAGAAGGTCTATCCCGCTTAAACGCCATTCCTTTTCGATTTGCAAAGACACCGGCAAATCGCAAAAAAATTAGTTTTTGTAAATCCTACTCCCATCTCAGCTCTTTGTGTGGCAACATCAATCATTTCTTCCTCGTCTGCTTCACTAATCAAACTTGGTTTTCCCCATTTTGCCCCCTCCGTTATTTTTTCTCCAACGCGATCATGCAGAGAGGATATGGGGACACCACATGTCTTTACTGCTAGCCTTATTGACGTGCCATTTTTTACCGCTGCGACTGCATTTGACATCGCTTCGTTTGTCCACTTCTTGAATTTAGAACTTTTCTCCGACATCGCTGAAAGAAAACAAAATTTAAATTTGTATTCTTATTTATTCAAAAGATTATTGATTTTACATAATTTCAAACATATTGACAAACATTAGTTATTTAAATCTCCCCATCGACTGTGGTGACGTCCAGACCAAAAAGAATGTCATTCACATCGGACGCACTTTGATTTGAAAAGAGAAACCCAATACTGCAGTTCTGCATTTTACCACCACGTCTTGAAAACTTCCCGGTTTCGGGCTTCGTACGAAGGTAGCAATGTCCTTGCACGAGTTTGTTTTTGAAAATGTATGAAATTTTTGTTGCATCTTCACGTCTGAGGTATGCAACACGGTTCTGTCGTTGCTTGTCGCTATATATCGCAACACCCTGTTTGTCTACCGGGTTGTCCTCCTCTATCCAACAATAAAACATTGGACCCACTGCTAATGCTCTAGCCCCCCCCCCCCCCCCCCCCAGTGATGCATTCCTACTGCATATACATTCTGAACTCTGAATTTCTTCATACCTTAAGTCTTAACTGACATAAGAAGGAAATAAATATAAACTATTGGCACCTTAACTTTGACGAAAGACAATAACACAATAAACTTCCAAGACAGGTCGGGACAAGGTGATATAGGAGCAATACCACCCCCACCCCCAATCCCTCTCACACACACACACATACACACACACACACACACACACACACACACACACACACACACCCTCACGCACACACACACACACACACACACACACACACACACACACACACACACACACACACACACACACACACACACACACACACACACACACACACACACACACACACACACACACACACACACACACACAAACAGAGAATTAATCTTCATGAAAAGTACTATGGTACACCACGGTATGTGTCATGGTATTGTCCCAAAACACCATGGTAAACTATTTTGGACAATACCATGGTAAACGTCCGTGTACCATGGTGTCATTTAAAAGGCAACATATACCAGGAGTCTTAATCTGAGAATAAAAATAGAAAGGAGGGAGAATGAGCACAAAAAGATTCATAAAGAATACTAAGGTTCAGTGGCGTAGACAGCCCAAAGCAAGTGAGGGGGGGACAAACGCACAAAGCCTGGCTTCGAGCCGTTTTAACCCTTTACCTAACGTAACAGCCAAAATCGGCAAGCGCAAAACACAAAAATTTTCATTCCTTTTTTTATATTTTCACTTTTTGCTTCCAAAACATCGGTTATAACCCCTCAATGGAACGAGCGCGTCGCGCTCGTTCCAACGAGGGGTCATAACCTATGTTTGGAAGCCAAAAAATAAATTGAATTAGACGAGGATGTTTTTTCCAAGTGTCGCCAGCAACTCATGTTAGGTAAAGGGTTAATGGTGGGTGAGCCCCCTTGATTGTCTAACTAGCGGGTGGGGGGGGGGGGGGTGGGGGTGCGGGAAAAGCTTTCCTGGCCTTCACATTTTCCGGATTTTGCGCCACTAAAATTCGAGCTAGGTAGCCAAGTTAACATAGCAGTCTTGAGCTTCTGCTGGAGGGAAATAAATGTGTCAGATATGGGGCGGCGAAGGGTCGTCGCTACCACGGGCCGACCATGGTTCGAGCCGTGTTAGAATTTTTTTTTTAATTCAAGGGTCCCCAAACCCCCATTTCCTTGCATCTGAGCGGATATTTTGAGGTATTTCATATACTGATGACTGTCTACCCTTTCACCGATACAGATATTAGAAAAAGCAATCTACAGATCTATTACCTAACCCCCATGGACCTACCCCCCACTCACTCACGATTTTTATGTCGTTTTTGGACATATTTCGAGGACCAACTTTGAGGAAAAGTGAGGGGGACGTGTCCCCCCCCCCGACCACGCCACTGCTAAGGTTCAAAAACGTTAAAAGATTAATACCCTTTTCTTGGGGATTGAGTATGTAGGTGGGGTGGGGGTTTTGTGGGGTCCTATATCATGTGTATTAAGTGGATAACTAAGTTGTGTTTGATTATTTGGATACAAACGTTTGTTGTGTCAGTAATTGTTTGTACTGGCGACGCAGGTGCGGGGCCGATATATAGGAGATATTTGCAACAGTAAAATCTTCGTTTTTAACCTCATCTTATTCAACACAAGGCGGTTAACCATTTCCATTCTAATACAATTCGATTGTAAACATTGGAAGTTGGTATATTTCCAATCTAAGAGAAAACATTGCTAGAATCTGAATACTCATTATTTATTGCCAACCCTCAATCGTGAACAGCTCATTAATTGCTGACAGTGAAACTTCAGAGAAAGCAGACGTATCCAATCATGATAATACAAAGATTGATATTGACTCGGACAGCGTCCGATATCAGATCAAATACACATTTCCAACTGTCCGACTAACGATCATTGTTGTGTACTTGAAAAAAATCACATGTAGTAACATTTTCATTCGTTTTACTTTAAATAATAAACCTATTTCACCTTCATTAAAAATTCTTCTTTCTGAAAAAAGCGTTATTTTACTTCTTACAAACTGAAAAGTTGTTTTTCGTTGTAGAAAAACATAAAGAAATTCAAAAATCTCACCTTTCTTCTTTTTGAAAATCGCACTGTGGAGGCTTCTGGAGATCAGTGTCAAAACAGAACGAGGTCAAATCATAGAAATCGGAAAAGACCCGGTTTCTATGGGTCAAATTACCGGGAGAAGAGAGATAACTCTAACTGTACAAAAAACAAAATTTACGCGAGACGCCAGTTGTTCAGAAGAAATCGAAGTGCACAGTTACCGTTTCTCGATTCAAACTTGTCCGACACAAGATCGTGTCCGTCTTAATATCACTTTACCCTACCCTTTTCATAGTTTTTAACCCCATTCCCTCCCGTATTTTCCTTCACCTCGGTATCCCTCGGTACTTCGTATGACCGTAATGTAGGCCTACAGTCTCAAGTTTCGTAAAAATCCTTGTGTGATTGGCTAAACTCCATAGAAATCGGATGTTTCCGATTTCTATGCTAAACTCCACCTTATAGCCTTGTTACAATACTGACATGGAATGTCTCGGGGACGAATCGTCCCGGGGACGAAACGACCCGGTCCCATTGGAATGTATTCCCAAAGCACTTTTCAGACCAGCACGAAACAGGGGATTCTCCTGAATCCATCTTCTCTCCAACTAAAATAAACATATCCACGTACACCGAACTTCAGCAGTACACCACATGACACCATTTGAGTGGTTGCGATAAGATCATAATAAAACTGGATAGTCGGGTAATATTCTGTAGATGCATTGATACAAGCACCGCCATCGTTTCAATGTTTATCTTTCAAGTTGGTGATGTCGGGAAATTCCAAGTGGAGAATGGAAAGTCAGGCAGTCTGTTGACACTGCATTTCTTCAAAAATAGGCAATCCATCCCAACAAAAGGTAAGACCACATCGTCTTATGCGATAGGAAATACTTATCGTCTTTCGAAGAATTAATGACATTAATAATTTTGCTCTTCCCCACGAACCACAGGGGCTCGTTACAGACAATGAATGATTCAGCCTTCAGGAATAAAATAATATTATAAATAAAATAAGCATATCAGGATACCCCTAGACTATATTCTATAGTATAATATAACAAGAGCTCACGTATCGCTGAAGCAATACAATGTCCCCTACGGGACTAATGAGCATTAATAATTATACAAATGTTATACGACCAGCGTTGTGTCCCTGGCCTGGGCAAGGCATTTTATCCCGGTTGCCTACATGGGGGCACGATGACGCCGTGTACTAAGGCGTATTGCACGTCGATGGTGCACATGTCTTCAACCTCTGTAACCCTGCTTGAGCGGAGCTTGAACAGAGTTGGAATGTTGAGGAGCTGACGGTTGCTCGTCGATGCTCAGTGGTTCTCTCCGGGTATTCCGGCTTCCTCCACCCGTAAAACTACCACGGTCATTATTAGCCATTGTGCATAAGTATGTGACCTTAAACACCAATAAATAAATAATACAAATGTTATAACCCAGATGTGAGCAGCATGAATTATGTTGAAGTGTTTCCAAAAAAAGTCCGGGAAAACTGATATTTTGGTGCTTTTCCATATTTCCAAGGGCCATAACACAAAAGAATAATGCAGGCCCCTTGCCCCAACTCCCATTATCTCACTAACTTGCCCCCCCCCCCCCAATAGGGTGCCCCTCCTGACTCGTACCCGTCAACGGGTTACCTGCCCTGTTAGGCACTAACTTTAAATACTTCCATGTGTGGTGGGACCCTTACTATTCCCTAGAGAGCCCCCCTGCCCCCTCCACCGGGACCTATTCCTTGGGCGTGTCCTTCACCAGGGACCCCACTCATCTTCGCGCCCAACACCTGCTGTACCAGAGCTGCCTCAGAGGCAACATTCTGTAGATTAACTTCTGCCAATCCTTCCTTGGGTGCCCCACTCCAAGTCCCAGGGCCCCTCCTGACTCGATGTCTCTGATACCATTGTGTGGCCTCTCCTGGCCCAAGGTACCTCCCCGCCGTTGGCGTGAGTTTCAGCATCCTTTTTATATTTTGGTATCTCCGCAAAAAAACATGTGTGGTAAACCACTCCACATCCATCTATGCCCACACGGTAATGACCGTTGCCCATTATTTTTGTTACAGCATATGGCCCTCCCACTGCAACCGCGGTCTACCTAACTGTGTTGGCCGGAACATGGTCACCTTTTGACCGACCCCAAAGCTCCTAAGCTTTGGTCTACTTCTGTACCGATCCTTACTATGCCCCCTCTTGTTCACATACATTGGCTGCTTTTGTTCAGTCACTCCCTTGACTTCCATCATCAAAGGGTCAACCTTTGGGGCCCCCATTATGCACAGTACCATTGCATCCTTGCTCGATTCCACTGGCCTCTTCGGTGACTTCACCGGCCGCTCTGCCTCCTTCCATCCTGTCTGCCCAGCCTCTAATGCTCGGCACAGTGGGCTCCTTTCTGGCCCAATTGTTTGGCAGAATGCACTGTCTGCCTCCTCTCCAGGCTGTATCGAATTACTTCTCCTGCCACGACTGATCGGGGACGGGTCCCTCCTCCCGTTCCGTGCTAGGTACCCGTTTGATCTCCCCGTCATAGCATTCCGCCAGCAGTCTCTGCCAGGTGCCCCTTTTTACACACAAAGCAAGTTGTGTCCCGGGGCCCTGACCCTTTCTGATTCTTCCTGGAACTTTCCGGCTTGGGGCCTGGGTTCCTAACGGGTGCCTTTGCAACCACTTTACTCCCAATCCTGCACGACCTACCCCGGGTCAGACCTCCCCCATGAGCCTCCAAATACTGCTCGGCCACCCGAATCATTTCCTCCACGCTACTTGGCTTCCTCTCCTTAATAAACAATGCCATCTCGGGGGCACACGATGACATAAACTTCTCCCTGATAAGTAAGTCTTTCAGGGAGGGAAATGACTCTTCAATTTCAGATAATTCGACCCATCTGTCGAAATATCTTGTGGCCCTTGACACAAACTGGTACACACTTTCACCCTTCTCAGCCTTACATTCTTGGAATTTCGTCCTGAAACCCTCCTCGGTGAGCTAGTACCTCTTGAGTATAGCATTTTCAGCTCACTGTAGTCATTAGGTTTGTCAGGGGGCATGCTCACGTATACTTGTAACAACTTGCCCGCCAGCAGCGGACTAAGACTGACCCCCAGGCGTCATCGAGCCAACCCTGACTCGAAGCAAACCTTTCAAACCTCTGTAAGTAAACATCAGTGTTATCAGTCTGTTCATTGAACTTTGGCAACTGGGGATAAGGTGCCCTCTCGTTTCCTGTGGGACTTTCTCCACCCTGTCTACCATTAGCTCCGGGTAACTGCACCCTAGCCCTTAAAATTTCCATCTCCCTCTCTTTCAGCCTCCTCACACCCCTTTCATGCTCTAATGCAGCTTCCCATTCAGCTCTTTCAGCTCTTTCTCACTCTAATGCAGCTTCCCTGTCAGCTCTTTCTCTCTCAACCTGAATTTCTTTCTCTCGCTCTGCAGCTCTTAGTGCTGCCTCTCTCTCTCCTTTCATGCTCTAGCACAGCTCTTTCTCGCATTAACGCAGCTTCTCTCTCCCCTTTCACGCTCTCTCTCAGCTCTTTCATGCTCTAACGCAACCTGACGCGCTGACTCTGTGGCCATTTCTTTTGCCATACGCTTTTGCTCATCTCTCACAAATTTTTGCAATTCATTGCCCGCAAAGCCCAACCGCTCACCAATACTAATTAACTGCTCCAACCTTGGGGTATCCATTATTTAAATTTATCACTAAACAATTTCAACCCAAAAATTTTTTTCTTCTTCCGTGCTAAAGGGTTCATTATTCCCTATCCTACACTGTATCCTATTACTACGCAAGAATTTCCACCACGGTCACTTTAAACTCGCCGATCGAATTTAAAAGCTAAGTTAACCAATGGTTAACCCCAAAACAACTTATCAAAACTTAAAATTTCAATGAGGCAACCTGTATGAACATTAAAACTGAAACATGTATTAAAATTGTCATTGAGTGAGCCTGTTGATTTTGAACTTTTGAATTGTTACCTTTTAGGAAGATCCTTTGTTAGCCTCGCCAGATGTCAGAAACCAGGCTTTGTCGCTGATGGAAGAAATAGATTCACGCCGCATATTCAGCCAAAACTCAAGGAGTGTTGCCAGAATCCGTGCGTGAACATATGTCTCACTGTGACGAACCGCCCGTTTTACTTTTGTTGGGGTGGTTCTTATCCTGAAGGTTTAATATCTTTTCCTTTAAAAGCATAAATCAACAGGGGTTCACTGAAAACAACAACTTTAATACATATATAAAAAGAATAAATATGATAATTTGTGACTTACATGGAATCCAAAAGAATAAGAAAACGAAACGTCAATCAACCCCACCCACTCAGTTTTTGAGTCACTTGCGGGCCCGCATTCTCTGTTGTCGCTGCTTTTTCCTCCTTTTCGCTGGTATTTGTTCCTTGGTCGCCTCTTCACTTCACCCTTTCACTGCCATCGCATGGCCACTAAAGTATTGTCACTCTATCAGACACCTCTGCTCTAACATGTGACGGAATGTCACTCTTCCATTGCTGTCACACGGCCACTAGCTTATTGTCACTTCACTTAACGCTTTTCACACTAGCAGTCGCCACCAATGGGGTTAAACTCTCCCCTACATTTACCTCAAAATAATGTTCATACAGGCAAAGCCTACTCTGCCTACGTATGGCTTGCCTCCTGAAATAGGTAATGCCGTTTACCTAAATGCAAATAGCTCCCTGAGCTTGTACTTCATGTTCCTGATCCTCATTCTCACATATAGCCACTGACTTAGCCCGCGACTGCTCCTATTCTAAATATGAGCTCTGTGGCTCTCCTACATCACAACGTGCCTACACTTTCGCACCGATGCGGCACCTCCTGTAACCTATAGCATGGGACCTACCCATCTGCTCGCAACGACCCACAGCCTTACACACCTTCAGACTGGAATTGGCTGGAATGAATTTTTTGAGAAATTCCCTGATATTAATTTCCGCTACCCAGAACATCAAATCTTAGTTAATCGTTTCTCTTGAACTCTGCCGCTTTGATCTATCTGAATTTAGTACTTGCTTTCAAGTTCCTTTGAAAGACTCACATTTTGGTATCTTTTGACATTTCGGAGACAGGACAGATGCGTAATATGGGTGTGTGTCCAGAACATATGTGATGCACTGTTTACACCATAGTCACCTCTTAACTGGCCATAATTACAAAGGTAACGATTACAGAAGAGAACTGGCTTTTACTACCTTTAATGTTTTATCCAGACCACCCATGTGGTGTTCAACAAATGCTCAATAATGGACATTAAATTTCCCACTTTATTACCACCTCTCGAATCATTGAAAAATCGATTTTTGGGGGCCGTCACATACCTATCTTTACGTTTTATGTTTAACCCATTCAGAATGATTATCGAAAATATTTACACTTTTAAACAAGAAAATCGCCACTTTTAGCTATCACCTTGACAACCTCCTCCCAAGGACCATAGTCTCAGTTGTTCCAAATAAACTCAGGGGATAGCTTTCAGGTGAATCCACTCTCACACTTCTCGCTGAAAGCTATCTCACAGTCTTGCTCTACTATTACTCCAATATACTTATAATTTTCATGCACACAGTTATACGCATGCGCACACTGATGCGCACCACAAATAACTCCCAGTACTTTGACTCAGTTCCCTATTGGAACGCATGAGTCTATTCACATCTCGTATAAACTCGTGCGCACACTTCCACTTGCACACAATAGGAGGTGGTCTGTTGGTACACAAGCTGCCAACAGATCCCTATACAGTACACTCACTTTCCCTCTCAACATCGCAAAATATGATACTACTCTATCATACACACACCTGTATCTATATACACTCGCGCAACACCTGCGTACAAAAATTACTAGCAAGGGGTATCCACCCTGACCCAAGCCAGCCGATGGGGCCCCTTGCCCCAACTCCCATTATCTCACTAACTTGCCACCCCCCCTAAATAGGGTGCCCCTCCTGACTCGTGCCCGTCAACGGGTTACCTGCCCTGTTAGGCACTAACTTTAAATACTTCCATGTGTGGTGGGGCCCTTACTATTCCCTAGAGAGCCCCTCTGTCCCCACCAACGGGACCTATTCCTTGGGCGTGTTCTTCACCAGGGACCCTACTCATCTTCGCGCCCAACACCTGCTGTACCAGAGCTGCCTCAGAGGCAACGTTCTGTAGATTAACTTCTGCCAATCCTTCCTTGGGTGCCCCACTCCAAGTCCCAGGGCACCTCCTAACTCGACGTCTCTGATGCCATTGTGTGGCCTCTCCTGGCCCAAGGTACCTCCCCCCGCCGTTCGCGTGGGTTTCAGCGTCCTTTATATTTTGGTATCTCCACAAAAAAACGTGTGTGGTAAACCACTCCACATCCATCTATGCCCACTCAGTAATGACTGTTGCCCATTATTTTTGTTACAGCATATGGCCCCTCCCACTGCAACTGCGGTCTACCTAACTGTGTTGGCCGGAACATGGTCACCTTTTGACCGACCCAAAAGCTCCTAAGCTTTGGTCTACTTCTGTACCGATCCTTACTATGTCCCCTCTCGTTCACATACATTGGCTGCTTCTGTTCAGTCACTCCCTTGACTTCCGTCGTCAAAGGGTCAACCTTTGGGGCCTCCAATATGCACAGTACCATTGCATCCTTGCTCGACTTCACTGGCCTCTTCGGTGACTTCACTGGCCGCTCTGCCCCCTTCCATCCTGTCTGCCCAGCCTCTAATGCTTGGCGCAGTGGGCTCCTTTCTGGCCCAATTGTTTGGCAGAATGCCACTGTCTGCCTCCTCTCCAGGCTGTATCGAATTACTTCTCCTGCCACTACTGATCGGGGACGGGTCCCTCCTCCCATTCCGTGCTGGGTACCCGTTTGATCTCCCCGTCATAGTCTTCCGCCAACAGTCTCTGGCCAGGTGCCCCTTTTTACACATAAAGCAAGTTGTGTCCCTGGGCCCTGACCCTCTCTGATTCTCCCTGGAACTTTCCGGCTTGGGGCCTGGGTTCCTAACGGGTGCCTTTGCAACCACGTTACTCCCAATCCTGCCCGACCTACCCCAGGTCAGATCTCCCCCATGAGCCTCCAAATACTGCTCGGCCACCCGAATCATTTCCTCTACGCTACTTGGCTTCCTCTCCTTAACAAACAATGCCATCTCGGGGGCACACGATGACATAAATGTCTCCCTGATAAGTAAGTCTTTCAGGGAGGGAAATGACTTCAATTTCAGATAATTCGACCCATCTGTCGAAATATCTTGTGGCCCTTGACACAAACTGGTACACACTTTCACCCTTCTCAGCCTTACATTCTTGGAATTTCGTCCTGAAACCCTCCTCGGTGAGTTGGTACCTCTTGAGTATAGCATTTTCAGCTCACTGTAGTCATTAGCTTGGTCAGGGGGCATGCTCACGTATACTTGTAACAACTTGCCCGCCAGCAGCGGTCTAAGACTTACCCCCAGGCGTCATCAGGCCAACCCTGACTCGAAGCAAACCTTTCAAACCTCTGTAAGTAAACATCAGTGTTATCAGTCTGTTCATTGAACTTTGGTAACTGGGGATAAGGTGCCCTCACGTTTCCTGTGGGACTTTCTCCACCCTGTCTACCTTAGCTCCGGGTAACTGCACCCTAGCCCTTAAAATTTCCATCTCCCTCTCATGTTGACTTTCAGCCTTCTCACGCCCTTTGATGCTCTAATGCAGCTTCCCTTTCAGCTCTTTCTCACTCTAATGCAGCTTCCCTGTCATCTCTTTCTCTCTTAACCCTTCACCTAACATGAAAAGCAGACGACACTTCCAAAAATAATTCTTGAATAACTAATTTTTTTTCATTTTTTGTCTCAAAAACATAGGTTATGACCCCTCGTTGGAACGAGCTCGACGAGCTCGCTCCAACGAGGGGTCATAACCTATGTTTTTGAGACAAAAAATGAAAAAAATAATGAAAATTAATTGGCGATTTTTGAGAATAGCGCTGGCCGGTTTTGGCCGTTACGTTAGGTAAAGGGTTAACCTGAATTTCTTTCTCTCGCTCTGCAGCTCTTAGTGCTGCCTCTCTCTCTCCTTTCACGCTCTAGCACAGCTCTTTCTCGCATTAATGCAGCTGCTCTCTCCCCTTTCATGCTCTCTCTCAGCTCTTTCATGCTCTAACGCAACCTGACGCTCTGACTCTGTGGCCATTTCTTTTGCCATACGCTTTTGCTCATCTCTCACAAATTTTTGCAATTCATTGCCCGCAAAGCCCAACCGCTCACCAATACTAATTAACTGTTCCAACCTTGGGGTATCCATTATTTAAATTTATCACTAAACAATTTCAACCCCAAAATATTTTTCTTTTTTTTTTTCTTCCGTGTTAAAGGGTTAATTATTCCCTATCCTACACTGTATCCTATTACTACGCAAGAATTTCCACCACCGTTATTTTAAACTCGCCGATCGAATTTAAAAGCTAAGTTAACCAATGGTTAACCCCTATTTTACTTAACAAAACTTAAAATTTCAATGAGGCAACCTGTATGAACATTAAAACTGAAACATGTATTAAAATTGTCATTGAGTGAGCCTGTTGATTTTGAACTTTTGAATTGTTACCTTTTAGGAAGATCCTGGTGTTAGCCGTGCCAGATGTCAGAAACCAGGCTTTGTCGCTGATGGAAGAAATAGATTCACGCCGCATATTCAGCCAAAACTCAAGGAGTGTTGCCAGAATCTGTGCGTGAACATATGTCTCACTGTGATGAACCCGCCCGTTTTACTTTTGTTGGGGTGGTTCTTATCCTGAAGGGTTAATATCTTTTCCTCGAAAAGCATAAATCAACAGGGGTTCACTGAAAACAACAACTTAAATACATATACCGGTATAAAAAGAATAAATATAATTTGTGACTTACATGGAATCCAAAAGAATGAGAAAACAAAACGTCAATCACACCCACCCACACAGTTTTTGAGTCACTTGCGGGCCCGCATTCTCTGTTGTCACTGGTTTTTCCTCCTTTTCGCTGGTATTTGTCCTTGGTCGCCTCTTCACTTCACCCTTTCACTGCCATCGCATGGCCACTAAAGTATTGTCACTCTATCAGACACCTCTGCTCTAACATGTGACGAAATGTCACTCTTCCATTGCCGTCGCATGGCCACTAGCTTATTGTCACTTCACTTAACGCTTTTCACACAAGCAGTCGCCACCAATGGGGTTAAACTCTCCCCTACGTTTACCTCAGAATAATGTTCATACAGGCAAAGCCTACTCTGCCTACGTATGGCTTGCCTCCTGAAATAGGTAATGCTGTTTACCTAAATGCAAATAGCTCCCTGAGCTTGTACTTCGTGTTCCTGATCCTCATTCTCACATATAGCCACTGACTTAGCCCGCGACTGCTCCTATTCTAAGTATGAACTCTCTGGCTCTCCTACATCACAACGTGCCTACACTTTCGCACCGATGCGGCACCTCCTGTAACCTATAGCATGGGACCTCCCCATCTACTCGCAACAACCTACAGCCTTACACACCTTCAGACTGGAATTGGCTGGAATGAATTTTTTAAGAAATTCCCCGATATTAATTTCCGATACTCAGAACAGCAATTCTCAGTTAATCGTTTCTCTTGAACTCGGCCACTTAGATCTATCTTAATATAGTACTCGCTTTAATGTTCCTTTGAAAGACTCACATTTTGGTATCTTTTGACATTTCGGAGACAGGATAGATGCATAATATGGGCATGTGACCAGAACATATGTGATGCACTGTTTACACCATAATCACCTCTTAACTGGCCATAATTACATAGATAAAGATTACAGCAGAGAACTGGCTTTTACTACCTTTAATGTCTTATCCAGACCACCTGTGTTCAACAAATGCTCAATAATGGACATTAAATTTCATGCTTTATTACCACCGCTCATTTCATTGCAAAAATCATTTTTGGGGTCCGTCATATACCTATCTTTACATTTTATGTTTAACCCATTCAGAAAGATTATCGAAAATATTGAAACTTTTAAACAAGAAAATTGCCGCTTTTAGCTATCACCTTGACAAAAAGTTACATTTTCCGTGTTTTTGGAAAGGTAAAAGATGGTAAATCAATGATATTGATATGGGAGAAAAATCGGTTCCTACTAAACACCAAGGAATACCAAATTACTGAGGGATACCGATGTGGAGGAAAATAAGTAAGAGTTGTTTAAAAGGTTTGAATATATGTGCAGTAAATGCAAGATATATAGACCGAGCTGTTGCCAAAAAATACCCTTCGGTATTTAATAGGCAGCTTTGTAATCAATAGGCTACCTAAGTGTCTGGATGATGCGCGTAAGTGCTAACTGGGGTTCACAAGACAGATCACTCTAATATTTGTTAAAAATAAAACTCCCATCAACTTTTATCTGGGCTTTGGATCGGCAGAACGTTGGCCAATTGCCATTGTTGGCTTTATGCCATTATCAGGATTTTGTGGCATATTGAGATAAGTATCATTCGGCTGTGCCCAATACACCCAAAGCTGCAGCTTGTATTCAGTATATGTGTATATACAGTATTTATATACATATATCATGAGTTTCAAAAGCTTTAATTTAGCCTTGGTTTTTTGTTGACTCTTTTTGTTTTTGTGGTAGTCTCCTAATACAGCAGAACATTAAATTCAAAACTGTCAAAAAAGATTATCTCGATGGCGAAGTGGTTGCAGTCGAAATCACTGCCGGCAACAAGAAATTTGCGATAATCTGTTACTACAATGATCCCAGTAATATAGTTTTAAATGAGACAATATTTGAATTCTTCACAGAAAAATACAACCACTGTATCTTCCTAGGGGACTTCAATGCTAAACATCAATACTTTGGCTGCCAATCAACTGGACCTAATAGGGACGCCCTTTTCAATATCGCTGAGAAATTTAATCTACGTGTAGTCATGAATGATAACTCCGTAACCTATATCCGTAGTAACCCACAATTCAATTCCGATATTCTAGACTTAATAATCACTAGAGATTCTCTCATAAACCACATTGACGACTACTGGGTCGGCGATGATGACTGGTAATGACCACCTCCTGGTCCATGCCTCAATCAGACTGGGGTAATGGTCCCCTCAGGTACACCCACTCCCCCCCCCCCCCCCCCCCCCCCCCCATCTGCAGAAACTTAAAAAAAAATTGGGATCTTTATCACAAAATAGTTGATATGAAACTTCCCAACAACACCCCCTCAAACATCGATGAACTTGAAACCCAATGTGCGTGCCTTGAAAAAAATCATCAACATGACCGTAGACGAAATATGTCCCAAAGAGGAGGTGCGCCTCTGGAGAAGAACAATCTCAGGGGACACCCTCTCACTCACAAAACCTAAAAGAAAGCCCTATGCACACTAAAATCAGAAAGCAACCCAGACAAAAAAGTGGACCTAAAAAAAACCTGGAACTGCCTTCATGGCGATGTAAAAAAAGCTCTCCAGAACAACAGGCTAACTTGCAAAATGCCATGGCAAATCTCAACATAGCTAAAGATGCCAAAAAATTTTGGTGACAGGCCAAAAGAGTAATCGCTATAAAACAGTCACCAAACCCCTCATTAAAGAGGATGGCTCCACTACCGACAAGGAGAAGGCCGACACTTTTGCCGACCTCCTCAGGATTACCCACCACCCGCAGGAAGGACCGGATACGATGACGTAGTCAAAAATGAGATCAATAACTTCATCAATGAACACCCCGATGTTTACCGTGACCCAAATTTCGACACCGACCCTGAAATAGGGAACGAAGATTACCTCGTATCCCCCCATCTCAAATGACGAAATCATCAACATAATAAAAAATTGCAGAAAACTCTTCCTCGCCCGGCGAAGACGAGATTAGGACGAGATTAGCTACAAAGTCCAAAAACAAAGACCAAACTCGCTAATAACGAGGCTCGTAATGCTCTATAACGCATGTTTCACCCATGGGTACTTTCCAAAAATGTTGGAAATCAGCCATTGGGGATCATGATACCCAAACCAGACAAAGACCTCTCCAATCCTGCCAACTACTGCCCAATCAGTCTCCTCAGTTGTATTGGCAAGGTATTTGAAATAATCCTTACCAATCAACTGAGGGGACACATTGAAGAAACTGATTTCTTCATTAGATGGCAAAGAGCCTACAGGAACAGTAAAGAAGGTATTGAGCACATCTGCCACCTCATGGAACACATGAAAACTGTGATTAATAACCATCAAATAGGTGTGGCAATCCTACTAGACGTAGAAAAGCATTTGATTCTGTTTCGCACAATGGTATGCACCTAAAATTATCCAGAATGAATCTCCCCATGAAACTGCTTAGATTACTCTCCTCCTTCCTTTACGACCGCGAAATAAAAATAAGAGTCAACAAAGAAATGTCCAAGAGTGACCCCCTTGAAGCAGGCACCCACCAAGGATCTGTCCTCAGCCCCCTCCTATACATCATCTACGTTAATGACCTCAAAATCTCTGACAATCGCATTCAAATCTCACAATTTGCAGATGCTAAGGGACTATGGGACTCTAATAACACCGCAAATATAGTACAATTACCCCTTTAACACGCTCTCGTTGACCTGGAGCAATGATGTACTAAATGGAGAACTAAGCTGAATGCCAATTAAACCCAAAGAATTGCGTTCACCTGTAAGAAAAAGAACCGCGACTTTGAACTCCTAGACAAAGTCTTTCCAGAATGCGCCGAAGCGAAATTCCTTGGCATAACCATTGACCAAAACCTATCCTTCAATAAACACACCACCGATATTGCCACGAAAGCCACTAGACACATTAACCTGATAAAAATGCTAAGAGGCACGTCCACGGGAGCCAATCAGACAACCCTACTAAAATTAAACAAAACTTTCGTGCACCCAGTTCTTGAGTATGGGGAACTCGTCCTCACCAACTTAAATAAAACTAATATGGGGAAACTCAAGAAAATCCAGAACCACACGCTCAGGGTCGCCCTCCGTGCCCCCTGGGATACCCCCATCAAATTACTCCAAGACAGAGCCGGTATTCCAACAGTAGAAGATCGCCTCACCTCCCTAGCAGTGAAATATCGAGACCCGCCTCACCAAAAGTGACCTAATATCCAAACTACAGCACATTTGCACCAGTCGGCAAAAAATTAAAAATGCCATAAATAATCGCCCCGTAATTAGGAACCAAACCAGAGGGGGATAAAGCAGGAATAACACCCTCGGATGTGGCACATGAGCGTATGGCGTGCTTCTCTATCTTGAACTTGATCTGAACCTATCTAACAAAAGGTAGGAATTAAACTGGGGAGGTAAAGAGCAGGAATAACACCCTCGGGTGTGGCTCATGATTGTTTGGCCTGCTCTCCTCCCTTAATCTTAATCTCGATCTGAACCTATCTAACTAAAACGTGCCAAAAAAACTCAAGTAGGAATCAAGCCGGGAAGGTAAAGAGCAGGAATAACACCCTCGGGAGTGGCTCATGATTGTTTGGCCTGCTCTCCTCCCTTAATCTTAATCTTGATCTGAACCTATCTAACTAAAACGTGCCATAAAAACTCAAGTAGGAATCAAGCCGGTGAGGTAAAGAGCAGGAATAACACCCTCGGGTGTGGCTCATGATTGTTTGGCCTGCTCTCCTCCCTTAATCTTAATCTCGATCTGAACCTATCTAACTAAAACGTGCCATAAAAACTCAAGTAGGAATCAAGCCGAGGAGGTAAAGAGCAGGAATAACACCCTCGGGTGTGGCTCATGACTGTTTGGCCTGCTCTCCTCCCTTAATCTTAATCTTGATATCTACCTATCTAATGAAAACGTCACAAATAAACTAAAGATGGAATCAAACCAGGGAGGTAAATAGCATGAATAACACCCTCAGGTGTGGCTCATGATTGTTTGGCCTGCTCTCCTCCCTTAATCCTAATCTCGATCTCTACCGATAAAGATGACCCAGATAAAGTCAAGTAGGAATCAATCAGCGGGACAAGAAGCAGGAAACACCCTGTTTAGAAATCTATTTGGCCTCTGTTCATCCAATAAAGACATTTAATCTATTACACCATGTTTAATGGAGCTACGTGAGCCGTATCAAACAAGAATATAATAGAATAAATGCTTAGTTCATCGCAAGAATTCAGGAAAGTGTTCAAATCCCTGTACACTGAACACTCCTGTTAACTGAATAATTATACTCCCACGTTTTTGGTAAAAAGTGGGGTATATTGGATTGCACCGTCTGCACATGGGCAGTTCATCCCCCCCCCCCCCCCAATGTCTGTTTGAGCTATAGCTTTAACATTGCTATTCAGATTTCGATGAAATTTCATACACATTTGAGATCTTTCAGTAGCGTCAGCAGTTTTGCTGTTAGAATATGTTTCTGTGAATTATGGCCCTTTGCATATACAAATAGCCAATTTTTTGTCTGTTCGCCTCGTATCTCTGGTTTGGGTTATCGGATCTCAATGAAATTAGGAATTCAGATTGCTTATGGGAAAGGCTTTCAAATGAGTCACTAATAATATTTCTTACATTTCACTTTCTAGACTTATCCCCCTTTTTAACTTCAGAAATTCTCTGTTTGCTTTGTAAAAAAAATCTTCTGTCTGTTCGCTTCGTATCTCAATGGAATTTGGAATGAAGGCTTTCACAGTATCATGATTTATTCCTTCTCTTGCCATTGTTTGGTGGTATGCACCATGGGGTGTGCACTGGGGCAGTGGCCCACCTCTTTTTTTTTTCTCTGGCAAAGTGGCTATTCAATTAACAGAGTTGCTCTGGACCACTTTCAGAGTCATTCAACTAAATTATAAAGCTATTCCTCTAAGGCTCAGCAATATGGGAAAATAAAAAAGTTTGACCAATTTGTTTTGTTGTGAAAAATAGATAAAGGAAATTGTTCACCCAATTTATGATTCATAGAAGCCAAATATCAGCTCAAAAATTGGATCCAGACATAATTTTTTCCCCGATATCAATCTTTTGGCTCAGTGGTTATGATGATCTTTCCAACTTCTTATTTAATTAACATGTAACTGGTTCTCGTCAGATCACCAAAGTTAAGCAATGTCGAGCACGGTTAGTCCTTGGATGGGTGACCGTCTGAGTGATCATTTTACACTCCCGCATTGTGTCCTTGGGCCAGGCCCTTAACCCTGATTGTCCGCATGGGGGCACGATGACGCCTTGTACTAAGGCGTATTGCACGTCGATGGTGCACCTGTCTTCAACCAGTCTAATCCTGCCTGTGCTGCAGTGCAGAGTTATGATGTTGGGGAGATGGCGGCTGTAGTGTTCAACCGATTACTAAAAATGGCCACTGACCGATTACTGGTTATTTGATCTCACAATCAGCCGATTCCGATGGCGATTCCAGTTGTAATATCATGCACTATTAGACAAGCGGAGAATAAGGCTGTCACGAATGATCGAAAAATCGGTCAACCGTCGATTGAGGTCATAATCGACGATTTTTTTCAATGATCGATTATTTGACTGGACATGTGCTGTCATACCTTTTTGTTAAACAAAGGGGAAATATTGATTCACAAGCTATTGTTTCACATAAAGGACCCATTTCGACAACAAATGTGTGTGTGAACGGGGTTAAAACATAAAACCAATATATAGCTTCAAGTCACAGCACCACGTGAGTTAAAGTTAGCCGAAACCCAGTCATCATCGTATGCGTGATCACTCAGTTCCCAATACTTCTCATTCCTTTGATGTGAGTCATGTGACCTGCCAAAAAAACATCAATGTTGTTACGAGGTTGTATTTAATAAATCCCTGGAAAGATTGAGCCCCCCAAAGGGAAAGCATTTTTACACTGAACAGGGGCTGAATCATTATCATTCATGGGCCGAATTTTCCGGTTGCAGCATCGCTGACTCACTACCATGGTATCGGGTCGATTCGGCCTTGAGTCGATTCGGCCCCGGGTTGATTCGCCCTTGAGTCGATTCGGCCTGAGCCGATTCGGCCTGAATCGATTCAGCCCCGGGTTGATTCGGCCCCAAGGTAAGTTGAATGGGATTATACTTTAGACCATGTTGGGACAAAAAACAAAAAAAAACAACAAACACTTGAACTTTTATTTGTAATTTATTCATATCGTACACATATACTTTAAAACAACGATAAGAGCAACAAATAACAATAAATACAGAATACAAAGAAAAGATGTATTAAATTACTCCCACTATTATTAAAATCGAAAATAATTTTCATTCAGTAAATTACTCCCACTTTCTTATTATCCCGACCTGGTAATTGTCTATTAGTTTCGATTTTAATACATTTTCTCATAACCAAGTGGAAACAAGAAAATGTATTAAAATCGAAAATAATTTTCATTGGGTACAGATTTCTAGGAAACATTCATTAAATTACTCCACTTTATTATTATCCCGACCTGGTAATTGTCTATTAGTTTCGAACCACTACCATCAGCGGTGATAACAATTTAACAAAAATAACATAACACTCGATGATGCCTTACTGTCAATGGCTACATTGTATTCCTTGCCAATAAGACATCGTCGAGTGTTGAGTTGTTTTTGTTTTTATCAATTTGATACTTGATAAGCAATTTTAACATACGGAAAGTAAAGAGGGAAAAACTTCGAAATCCCATGTTATTTATTTTTAAAGTATGATGATTTATTTTGTTCTCCGATATACCACAACCGGAGGTTTCATTTCCATGTGTAAAGCTTTGTTGACTTGACATTCCCTGAGGCTAAATTCATAATCATTACGCATTGAGCGCAGATGGGGCCATTAGTGAGTTTAGTATGCATTTTTCTATGATTTGAAGTTTGAATCTAGATTCTGTTTTGTCAAATTTTTCAAGGTTTGGTGTTCGTTTGCTTCATTTACGATTAGGATATTTTAATTTTTAACGCCTTCCAAGTTATTTCATAGACGAAGTTCTAGGAAATGAGACAGAAATATTAACCATAAATAATCGAATAACCGTCGATTTTTATGACAAAATAATCAATTATGAAAATTCATAATCGTGACAGCCTTAGCGGAGAACTACATTAAATTGAACATACCCGGTATTTTACAGTCCGTTCACCACTCGATAAGATGAGACTCGAAAGAACTACATTAAATTGAACATATTTCACAGTTAAACTGCGCTGTTGACTCAGGTCCAGTAAAATTACCAGTCTCAGAGCAACGTTTACCACCCAAGTGCATGCAATTGGTAACTTTTACTGTGACCTGAGTCAATGGAGTGCATCTTTCACTTTTCCCGTATGAACAGGCGATTGCCACAAGTATGCGCAATTGTAAGCTTTACGTGTCGCTTAACTTGTATATCCCATGAAGAGGCATCTAGAGAGATTAAGAATACACATTGTGGTGGTTTTTCAACTTTATTGAATGGTATCACTGACATCATTTTAGATTAACAATTGAACAATTGCAGAAGATAATAAAATTTGGTTTATGAATCACCGATGTTCCAGGAGCCATTGCCGTTGTCATCTGATTGCCCACAATCGGCCGATTTCGGTGGCCGGTTCCGATCATTGGTTGAACACTAGGCAGCTGATCGGTGGTTCTCTCCAGGTACTCCGGCTTCCTCCATCGATAAAAACTGTCTCTGATACAATGTGACCTTGGCTGTTAAAGTGTCATTAAACCCCGATAAATAAATAAATAAATTTAATTAGTATGTACCAGACTCAAACTTTCTCATGCAGGCCTGCAGTTTTCAAAATTTTGCTTAACCCATTTTCACTTACTTGCTCTGAGCTTTGGTAACCTATCATTTGTTGCCTTGTACATGATTTAGGTAACCTATCAGGTATATATGTATCGCAACTATGTGATATATAAACTGTTGTAGCATAGCCAAGTTCTTGCTCCAATGGGCTGTATCCTGATGAACAGAGATTAATCCTTATGAACAATAATGAGGCAATGTTTCAGCAGTTGAGATACAAATTAGTTGCTATTATAGCCTAGTCTTGGAATGGACTAGCATGCTGCCGAAGAGTATGACATCCATAATCATTATTTGTGGCAGAGACATGAATGATTGCCATTTCCTGATTTTGTACCTACATATATGTTACATCTTATGATGATGAACAGTTTAAAATGACGTTCGGCATCAACCAATCATCTGCATAGGTGCTTGCATCTGCCTGAAGTAAAGCTGCTCTGTTGGCCAATAATTGCAGCTGATGATTGGTTGATGTTCAACATCATTGACATTCCATGATTCATTTGTACTAGATCATTCAACATGCCGAAAATGTCACATGGTCCGGCAACAATTTGGCACAACCCATTTTTCGTTCACGTGTTTTCATTTTAGGTAACCTCCATGCCACCCAAACAGCTGTTCACCTCGAATCGACAGGCCTGTCATGGCAGGACCCCAATCATCCCCAGACCCTCATTTGCATGAGGCAAACTGCATGTGTGAAACTATTCAGATAAGCAAACCTCGGAAATGTTTTGAGCGAATCGATATCTAAGACTCCATTCCAAATGAAAATGTTCTGACTGGAAAGTTATTGCTGGGTGGGAAAAACCCACTACCCCCTCCCCCATAGTTATGCCATTGGGCCTGTATGGTCTTCAACGCAAGCTCTGTTTCTGTCTTGTTGATGTGTTGGAAAATCGGGTTGTTACTTTCCATTCCTTTCAATACTTTTTAACCCTGAACCTACCATGGCTAGAGGATGACACCTGCCAAGCAATCTTGATTATTAACTTAGGATTTCTGTTTGCCTAAAAAATGTAGCTTATAACCCCCCCACCCATTGGAAAGAGCTTGACAAGCGCATTCCAATGAGAAATCCTAAGAAATGTTTGGGTGTTTTTTTTGGGAGGGGGGGGGGGGGGGGAGGGCAAAAATTGGAAATATAACGAAATTTGCATGATGATTTCTGTAAATAGGACTGGTCAGCTCTTGTCGATACATTAGGAAAGGGTTATGTCACTTCAGTTTTTTTCACCCATAGAATGAAGAGTATGAACCTTGCTTTTTAAAGTGGGGTTAATTGTCATTTAATTATGAACAAATAAATATACAAAAGATTTAATAATCAGTTTCCTACAGTTTCCTAATTCTTTTTCTTGTAGAGTTTGACACAGAAGCTCTATCTTTGTGCTAACAAAGGAACAAAGAGTATTTGAATTTAACAGCCAATATCATGTGTTCAATAACTGCATTTGAGTAGTCAGCAATTGTGAGTAAATTCTTTTGATCATTCCAAGAAAATATTTTCCCATTTTACTTTTACTCCAGCTAAATTTAAATCCCATACAATGGTCAGAGATAATCAGCTGTTGCTTGACTGAATGTCCTTATTACATGTAACTGCATCCAACTTTCAAACACCAAACCATTTAACATTTACATGGTGCGAAATCCACCTGTTGACCACTTAACCTGCTGAGTATTTTCCTGAATGTCTTGAAATCAAGTCATGACTGCTGTAGATCAGCCATAACTTGATTTTAAGAAAAGGCCAGTTGAGTTTGGCATCAAGAAATCTTTAATATGGGAATTACTCATTCTTAAATAGAGGTATATTTTAGCCGAATTATACCTTCACTAGGTCACAGGAAATTTTTGAACTAGGCAGGGAGGGGAAGGGGGGGGGGGGGGGTCAGCCCAAATATTTAATTATTTATATTTGACATTTTACAAGAAATATTTGGAAGTTTATTCAAATGGAGTCTCTGTAATCATATTTAGGGATGTTCTGAGCCCCAAATTTCAGCAATGGATAATGGGGACACCATTAGAATATTTTATCCTCATAAACTACTGGCCCAAACACATCTTTGTAAGAATGCTCTACAAGTTTGTTGAAATTAATTTCTTATCAACCTACCTTACAATTGTTTACTACAGGCTTGCATTGCAGTGGAAAACCCTAACTCAGAAAATATACTCTCTATTTTGATCTTTCCCAAGCAATTTGGGAAAGAAAAGTGGTTCCAAACCACCAAGAAAAAATAAGCCAAAACTGGTTTGAGTGCTACCGGCGCACACCTAGTAGGGGACGCTCTTCTCTAAGTACAATTCCACGACTTCCGGAACCAGTGCGCAGGCAGTCACCAATGAATCATTCTTTTTTTTCGTCCGCCATGTGACAGGACGTCCATTTTGCATTCAGAAACAGTGATAATTCAACTCGTTGATAATGGTTACCTGTGACTGGAATTATGGATCTGAGGATCATATAATAACAGGGCTGTGTTTTTTCATTGTATTTTATACATTTTCCGTGTCCACACGACTTATGCGTACCGTGCGGTCCGGACATAAAATTGTTTGGTTGATAAATTTTTAGCTCACCGAAGGGAGCTAAACTTATCACTTGCTGTCCATCGTCGTCCGTCTGTCGTCGTGAACATTTTTCAAATGACTTCTCCTCTGAAACCGCTAGGTCGATTTGCTCGAAACTTGGTATGGATGTTCATTACCGTATGTCAATTCAAGTTGTTCAAATGAAATGGACATGCCCACTTGGGGCACCATAGGGGGCATAAGTCCGATAGCACCCTAGGTATATTAGAAAAATTACTAAAAAATCTTCTCCCGCCCAAGTGGGAAGAATCATTTGATATTTGGTATACAGCATTATGGGGGTGGGGGATCTGATTCAAGTTTGTTCAAAACGGCCCCCTGGATTCATATTTGGGCTCACTATTGAAGCCCAAATTTGAACTGAGTGCATTTCAGGCAAATTTATTAAAAAATCTTCTCCAGATCCAGCAGGCAGAATCTTTTGTTTTGATATTTGGTATGCAACATTATGGGGGGGATCTGATTCAAGTTTGTTCAAATCGGCCCCCTGGATTCACATTTGGGCTTAGTATAGAAGCCCGAATTCGACCTTAGTGCATTTCAGGCAAATTTCTTAAAAAATCTTCTTCTCCAGATCCAGCAGGCTGAATCTTTTGATATTTGGTATGCAACATTGCGGGGTGGATCTTATTCAAGTTTGTTCAAATCGGCCCCCTGGATTCATATTTGGGCTCACTAGAGAAGCTCGAGTTCGAACTTAGTGCATTTCAGGCAAATTTCTTAAAAAAATCTTCTTCTCCAGATCCAGCAGGCAGAATCTTTTGATATTTGGTAGTCAACATTGTGGGGTGGATCTGATTCAAGTTTGTTCAAATCGGCCCCCTGGGTTCATATTTGGGCTCAGTATAGGAGCCCAAATTTGAACTTATTGCATTTCAGGCAAATTTCTTTAAAAATCTTCTCAAGATCCAGCAGGCAGAATCTTTTGATATTGGGTATGCAGCATGCTTAGGGGTTGAGATTCAAGTTTGTTCAGCTCCCTGGGTTCATATTTAGGCTCACTGTGGTAGCTCGAATTATAACTTAGTTCAAAATGAGAAAGTTTCTTTAAAAATCTTCTTCAGATCCAGCACTCGGAATGTTTTGATATTTGGTATGCAGCATCCTTGGGGGGGGGGGGGGGGGGGGGGGGGGAGATGCAAGTTTGTTCAAACCATGTCCCTAGGTCCATATTTGGGCTCACTGTGGGAGCCCGAATGATAACTTAGTTTAAAATGAGGTATTTTCTTTAAAAATCTTCTTCAGATCCAGCAGTCAGAATGTTTTGATATTTGGTATGCAGCATCCTGGGGGGGGGGGGGGGGGGGATGAGATTCAAGTTTGTTCAAGCCATGTCCCTAGGTCCATATTTGGGCACACTGTGGGAGCTTGAATTGTAACTTAGTACGAAATGAGGAATTTTCTTAAAAAATCTGCTTCTTCAGATCCAGCAGTCGGAATGTGTTGATATTTGGCATGCAGCATCCTTAGGGGGTGAGATTCAAGTTTGTTAAAGCCAAGTCCCTGGGTTCATATTTGGGCTCACTGTGGGAGCTTGAATTGTAACTTAGTTCAAAATGAGGAATTTTCTTTAAAAATCTTCTTCTTCAGATCCAGCAGATGAATGCTTTTGATATTTGGTATGCAGCATCCTTAGGGGGGTAAGATTCAAGTTTGTTCAAGCCATGTCCCTAGTTCCATAAAATTTGTCTCTCATGTCGTCATTCCTTTGTAGTGTTGATGAACCATGGTGAGCGATTAAGGCTCCTTGGGGCCTCTTGTATTATTATTATTGGATTTAGGTGTCAATGGGGGACTGTATGGACAGGATTTCTCCTCTCTGTTGAGGGCAGAGTTTCTGTTTTTTGGGTCCCTGTCAGCCGCCTTGGTTCAGTTGTGTTCCCGCCGGTCCTTTTTCTGTTGGGGGTGTTCTACTTTCTACATCTGTTGAGTTCACCTTTTTCTTCTACTGCTCTCACTCTGTTATGTCCAGTACTGTTCCTTTAGGGAATGCCTTTTGCCCTCGCTTATGGTGCGTTCTCATGGGCGTTCGTTCCTCCCGCACCTGAGGAGGGTGGGGGGGGGGAAACACTGTTGTTTTGGGACCTCCCGACATGACCACGTCTGGTGAGAGTTATACCCCCTCCATGGGGAATGTGCAGTTTTTAACCGTGGTGGATACTGTGGGAGCTGTTGAGTTGTCTGGTGAAGAGATGCCTGGTTCCGGGACTATGGTCCCTCTCCTGTTGACATCTGAGGCTGTCACTAGGGTTGTGACTCAGGCCGAGCTTGGTTGCTCTCTCCCCTTTTCCACCAGTTTCAACAGCACCCATCATATCTGCTGCTACTGCTGTTGCGTCTGCAACGTCATCGGTCATTGTTTCAGCCGGCCTCGGCTTATCCCTGCATGGGTCTGCAGCGATGTCTGGTAGTTTGGATGTGGGGTATCTGCTTCAGCCTTCCCTGACTTCAACTCGGCGAAGTCGGCCAAACCCTCTGCTGTGGTCTCTCAGCTGTCTAGCACCGCAGTTTTCTTATTGGATTCGGATGTTCATGGTGGGGCCACCATGAGCTCTGTGGCATTTCAATCCACACACTCTGGTCCCATGGCCAGTTTTGTGGGACCAACGCCTTTTGTGCAACTGGACCTTCTGTCCCTCAGAGGTCTGTGGCGACTCTCCTGAGTAGATCCTCGGGGTATATCATACCCCTATACACATCTGCCTTCAGATGTTTCAGCTGCAGCCTGTCGCCCCGCGTCGGGTGTATTTGAGGATCGTGACCCTTTGCTGGTTAAAAGGGTCAGGAGTAAAGCAACTTTGCCGATTCGTTTCCCATGTCGAACTGGCCGATACAGGCAGTGAGCTTGGGAAGGCCCTCTCCATTTTCACTCAAGTTCTGTCCAAGAGCCTTCCCGTTGCTTCCAGCGAGGCTACAAGCCGTTTCCAGGCACCCCTTGTGGCGCCGTCTCCCAGGATTGGAAACAGGCTGCTTTTCTGATCCCCCTGGTGTGCCTACACCATGCGAGGCGTCGACTGGTTTGCCCATGATGGGCTATGTACCTTCCAACTCAGGGGATGAGTTCGACATACCTGACGTCGAGAGCCAACAGTCTTCTGACTTGGGGGCAGCTCTTGACTTTGTGTTTGGGTTCCTTCCAGATCTCAAACTGTCAAACCAGCCGACAGTGTCAGCCCGGCCGCGATCATCAGTCGCACACATACAGCCCTTGAAGCAACCTGCTTCTGTGCGCCTTCGACCGTGCCAGTCGGTACAGGTGGTTGAAGCATTTACAGCTTTGGACTCTTAAGCTGAGTTCCATGGCTATGAAGATGTCATTCTTCACCAGGGTTGACACTTTTTTGCCTCCGGCGCATTATCATTCCTACGATTCTGCCAATCTGTCAGTCTGCCAGACTTGGACTGTCTTGGACAGGACTCTAACTCCCTTGGGCTTGGAAAGCCCAAGTCGGCCATTATTCCTATGGCGACTCTGGAGTCCGTGTTGGGCTTATCGAGAGAGATGCTGGAATACTTTCTCTCTCTGATTTGCTGCTTATCTGCCCCCAGATAAGTTTGACGAAGTACAGGCTCCTTTGCGTGTGCTGTCAAAGGTGCTCATGCATCTTACTCACATGGCTAACTTGGAATTAGTTTGCAGGGACACTGTGCTGGACACAAGCCATTCCCTTCCTGAGGGGCAGCGTGCTGCTCTTCGATCTGCTTCTTCGGCGGGTCCACAACTATTCCATGGTTCCGTGGCGATGGTCCGGGATGACACTCTATGTCATTCCATAGATCAGCCTTCTGTTGGAGGCAGGGGCTGTCTAAAGCCTAACAAGTTCCCTTCTGCTTCCTCTGCGAAGCCAAGGGCTGATCCTCCTGCCACTGCTTCTACTTATTCACGGGGTAAGGGTAGGCGTTAGCAGTCGTCACCTCGATTCATCCCAGGTTGAGGCATCCAACTCAGTCGAGAGTGCCTTTTCCAACACAAGTCCCCTTTTGACGTTACACATTGGGACTTTTGATCACGGAGATAGGTAATCTCCTGTCAAAGGGGACGATCGAGGTCGTCAAGAACATTCATTCAGTGGGATTTTATTCCCGCCTGTTCTTGGTGCCGAAGAAGGATGGCTGACTCCGAACGGTTATCAATCTGAGTATCCTGAACCAATCTATCATTGCTCCTAAGTTCAGCATGGAGACTTTCAGGTCGGTTCACCTCTCTATTCACCAGAGATGTTTCGCTTCCAGCATTGACCTGTGAGAAGCTTACTTTTACATTCCGATTCATCGGACATCGTGAAAGTATCTCAGGTTCACTTTTCTGGGGCGAGTTTTGCCAGTTCAAGGCCATGCCCTTCAGCCTCAACCTGGCTCCTTGGGCCTTCACCCGACTGATGTCGCATGTGTTAGCCTTACATCGCACACAGTCCATGGTGACTAGTTCGGCATATCTAAACAATATCCTCCAGAGAGAGGCATTCCAATGCTGCCCTTCTGGAGTCAGATGTTGACACACTGTTCAGCCTGCTCACATCGCTAGGGTTCAGAGTCAACGAGGAGAAATCGGACTTGGTCCCTTCTCCGTTGTTTTGTCATCTAGGGATGGACTTCTGTACTCAGCTGAACACGGTGGTGGTTTCCCGGGCAAGGGCTGTGATTCTCTCAGCTTTTGCCCTGACTCTGTCCCAGTCCACGTCTGTAACAGTTCGGAGTCTTCCGCGGCTACTCGGTCTCTGCGGTTTGGTAACGTATCTCATTCCTCTAGGTCGGCTGCATGTCAGACCTCGCCAACACTTTCTGCTCAGTCGTTGGAGGCCGAATGTCAATCCGCTGGATCTGGTGCTTCAGTTACCAGAGTCTCTTCCTCGTCACCTTATCCCCTGGACGGATGTTCAGTGGATTATGCAGGGAGTTCCGTTGGACTTCCCCACGTCCGATCGTGTTCTGACAGTAGTCGCCAGCGATCTCGGATGGGAGTGAGAGATTGGATCTTATAGGTCTTTCCCTTCACAGGTCATGGGACCAGGATCAAGCAGCTCTTCACATCAACCAGAAGGAGCTTCGTTTGATCCTTTATCCCAGGTAGATATGCATTTTCTCACATGCAAGACGGCTTTTCTGATGGCTTTTGCCTCAGCGAGACGGGTTAGTGAGCTCCACGCCCTCTCGGTTGACCCGGCCTTTTTTCAGGAGCTCTCCCAACAGTGTTATGTTTACCTCTGAATGCTCTGGCCAAGAATCAGATACCAGAAACTACTCCGCCTCCTATCTGTATCAGGGCTCTTCCATCTGTTGAGGGTAACCGCCCTTTGCTCTGTCCGGTTCGCTTTTTTCTCAATCGGACGCAGTTCGTTAGGAAGGGTAGAAAATGATTTTTTTCTGTCTCTTATTCCTGGTCAACAGAAGGTGTCTCCTCAATCCATTTCTCGATGGATTTGTCTTGCTATTCGCGCGGCTTACGCTCGTCTAGCGACTGGCAATTGTATTACCAATTTATTTCTGCCCATGATGTGCATGCATTGTCTACCTCTTGGGCTTAAACTAACTCTGTCATGTTGTCGGATGTTATGCTGGCAGCCTACTGGAGAAATGCTGCTTTCTCCACCTATCTGTGTCAGTTGCAGGAGCAGGCAGAGGACCTTTGTACTATGGGCCCTCTCTCTTCTGCTCAGGCTGTTGTCTACCCTTGCCATTAGGCTTCTTACAAGGTCAGTTCCAGCTCTGTGCTGTTACTGCCCTTTCTGTCTCTGCATCGCACGGGACCATATGCCTCATCTCTCATTGTCTTTTACTAATGTTTGTGATTCTATGGTTTGATAGGCCTAGGGACCTCTTCCTCTGTCCACGGTCCCAGTACAATTTGGTTATGGTGGGGGGGGGGAGGGTTATGTGATTCCCTATTGTCTATTCAGCCTGTAGTAAACAGTTGTAAGGTAGGTTGTTAAGAAATTTAAATTTTATAGTAAATTTCCTTTCTTATTATACCTACCACAGTTGATTACATGGAGGCCCTCCCTTCTTCTTATTCGGGTAAGAATCCTTCCTCCCCGCTGATCACATAACTCCTGTGCTGGCGGACTCAAAAGATTAATTCATTGGTGACTGCCTGCGCACTGGTTCCAGAAGTCGTGGAATTGTACTTAGAGAAGAGTGTCCCCTACTGGGTTGCGCTGGTAGTACTCGACCCAGTTTTGGCTTTTTTTTTCTTGGTGCTTTTGCACCACTTTTCTTTCCCAAATCGCTTGGGAAAGATCAAAATAGAGAGTATATTTTCCGAGTTAGGGTCTTCCACTGTAGTGCAAGCCTGTAGCAAACAATTGAGGTAGGTATAATAAGAAAGGAAATTTACTATAAAATTTCAATTTCTTGGTGATCTTGAGGGACCAGTATTTTAATAGAGTAGGTTATGGTACAAACAGTTAGAAAATTTACTCACCAACCACTGGCCCAAATACTTGTTTGATATATAATTGTTTTGTCATACAGGGTTCCCATCGAAATGAAAACTCCTTGAATTTCAACCCCTTCCTTGAGAAGTGCTTGAATTTGTTTCTATCCTTGAAAAGTTCTTAAATTCAGTTTACCTGTAATCTCTGGGACCAGAAGTTTTGTGATAACCCACCTCACTCTGGTGTGTAGATTCTAGACCATTGCAGTTTATTTCATGGTTTCTGTCAGTAATCTGATAATATGCTGTTATTTAATACACTGTTGGAAAGGGTTCAAAGAGCCCATTCCATTTATGTGCAACATCACAGCATTTCGTCATCATAACAGTAACTTTTATGATCATTACAATGTAGATGACGGTTCTGGGATAGTTAACAAATGAATAAAATGGCAATTCGAGTCAAGATATTTTTTGAGGATCTAGTTATGTAGGTAAACAAAAAAATATGCACCTTATTTTTAGGCGAATGGCAGTCAAATGAAATGATCATTTGCTCAATATGTACCATGCTGATTGTCTTTGAACATCATTGTTAACTGGTTGAGAGCTGGAAGCCACTATCATGGCTCTATTGAAAAGTGCTGGAAGCCACTTTAGTGGCTTTACAGTGTATGCATTAGCTTGATGTTCGCTCAGCAGTTGAAGAAAAATTTCTTATATAAAATGGTTTGGTTGCAATTTATTGGAGTACTATTGGTACTCTCCACAGGCTTGGCAATTTCAGGAGAGCGATTTTTTAGCTCTCCTTACTGCCCTCCTGAAAGAATTAAGGAGAGCGAAAAATTGCCCTCCTAAATATTTTGGTCTGGGATGATTGAGATTACATGTATTATGCTCACATTAAATTTTTGTTGTAAAGCAAAAATGTAATTTAACTTCGAAGACACATAACATCACATAATTTCATTTTGAAAGTGGTTTAGTGGTAAAAGGCAATGGCTGCAACCATACCCAAACACAGTTGCAATCATATGAAGCAAAATGGGTCACAGCAATATTTTTTTTTCTGTCAGTTTCAAGTTCAACAACTGACATCACAGTCTGAGGGGTAATTATTTAAGGAATATTGCCACTATAATATACTACCATTACTACTATCCTGTCACTTGAAGCACTTGCACCAGGAAGTGACTGTAGATTCAAGCAGACCAAGGGGGTTGAAGGTGGTAGTGGTAGGCGTATGACTTTCTTGGACAACAGGTCTGGGTACACACACAGTTCTTGTCAAGTGTGTGTTCGGTTGTTGAGTGAGACATCTAGATGTCTAAGAGATTTCGCTTTACCTTAGTTACTGATGTAATAGTCTGTTGGTTTCAGTTTCAATGAGTTCGTTCAACTGGATACTTAAAATGCTGTGTAAAGCTAATTGCTCTCCTAAGCTGATTGAGGAGAGCGATTTTTTGCCCTCCTGCATTTTTCAGAATGCCAGGCCTGTCTCCAATAAATTGTAACCAAACAATTATTTATGAACAAAATCTTGCTAAACTAAGGCTACTCTTGCTGGTAGGATGGTATCTAGGAAAAAAATACCCATGTTTCAAATCACCTTTAAAAAGTAGTTTAGCACTCAACCAGTTGAATTGCTTGAAAATCGCTTAAATTATGCTTGAATTTGATTCTCTAATATCATTGGGAACCCTGTCATCATTTTTAGTTGAGTTGTGACGAAGTCAAACTCGACTTATAGTTTGATGAATGGCTGGCGAATGGGCGGGCGGGTGGTCAGGTGGGTGGTTGGACGTAATCAGTTTGTTTCCAGATGATAACTTGATAATGGTTTGATGCACCTTCATGAAACCTCATAGGTAGGTTGGCCTCGGTGAGTGGAAGAATCCTATTTATTTTGGACTCACTAGGTCAATGGTGTCACAGTGACCTTGAACATACTAAATCATAAACTATTGGTTTCCGGATGATAACTTGACTATGGTTGAACCCACATTCATGAAACTTCATATGTAGGTTGGCCTTCGTGAGCGGAAGAACCCTATTTATTTTGGACTCGACAGGTCAAAGGTCAAGGTCACAGTGACTCTGAACATAGTAAATCAAAACACTTGGTTTCCGGATGATAACTTGATAATGCTTTGACCCATGTTCATGAAACTTCATAGGTAGGTTGGCATCAGTAAGAGGAATAACCCTATTTATTTTGGATTTGCTAGGTGAAAGGTCAAGGTCACAGTGGCCTTCAACATAGTAAGTCTGCAAACAATTGGTTTCCGGACGATAACTTGATAATGGTTTGACCCACGTTCATGAAACTTCATGTGTAGGTTGGTATCATCAAGAGGAAGAACCCTTTTATTTTGGACTTGCTAGGTCAAATCAAGGTCACAGTGACCTTGAACATAGTAAATCATAAACAATTGTTTCCAGATGATAACTTGACTATGGTTCAACCCAGGGACCAACCATGAGGGTGACTAGGGCGATTATGTTGCCCTTCTAAGTCCAGTCGCCTAGAAAAATAATCATTACAAGTCACCCTCCAAAAATTGGACAAATGAGGAAAGGCTGAACTGAGTGATCCGAGTTGTACATAAAAAAAATTATTTTCAAGAATTGAATGTGATTGAGTGTGACAAATGGGCATTTTCATTCGTCAAATAAGCGACCATTTATTTGAAATCACAGGAGAATCAGTGGTCCATTGTCACTTTTTGCAGCTTTTTATTTCTATTTTGTTCCGTTTCAATCAGAGCTTCAGGTGTCGAAGCGAAAATAGGTGACTTACGCGACTCAACAAAACAACACAGTTTGAAAGTAGGTTATGTTGCTGAAAATGTATACACAACGCACGTATTTTCTAACACTGTATTTTTATTTCGTTTTACTGATGACTTAACTGTTGGGCCATCTATTCCCAGAAAAACACGAATGGAATTGAAACACAAACAAAGCTTTAGTGATGACAAGAAAAGCTTTGTACAGGGCACAAATGTGCATATGAAGGATCTTGAAAAAGTACCTCACAAGGAACCATCTTATAGCAGTCCTGACACATTTTCAGACTTAGGAAATTATTAGCTCAGTAGACTTTGGTGAACAACAACCACAGGAGGTTGCTGGTGGTGTGGGGGTGGGGGCATGAAGAAGAACTTAGCAGTGGGGGATTTTCAATCAATAATTACTTTGTGATTTTTTAACCTGGCATAGAATGCATCACAGACAACTGGACCTGGATTAATCAGGCGTTATTGGAGGTCGATGAGGTGAAAATATGAAGGGGTGGTACATAAATATTCTTAATTTTCTCCACTTGCCTATGAAGTCTCCCTACCTGACTGCAGTCTCCCTATTTTTTTCTGGAGGGAGATGTGAAGTCTCCCTAAAATTCCCCCTAGGCTGGTCCCTGGTTCTACCCACATTTATGAAACTTCATATGCAGGGTGGCCTTCTAGAGAGGAAGAACATTATTTATTTTGGACTCCCAAGGTAGAGATGGGCGGTATTGGAATTTTGAGTTTGGTATCGGTTTCGGTATTTTTGTGTGGGCATACCGCGGTATCGGTTCGGTATTCGGTATGTGACTTCAGATTCACTGATAGTACCAAAGGGGAATCCTTGTCAGAAAAATACAGAATAAGTTGTTCTTGTATCATTCTATCACAGTGCTACACATGCCATTGTTGATGGGCTCAACATTGTCATTCTTTTGTCAACGCAGATCATATCTACAGTAATTTGGTGACTTGTTCTAAATACGCCTTAACTTTTCAAGCTCCACTTAAGGCGTCTGTAATCATAGAATGTGTGTCCTGAAGATGTCATCTTTACGTGGGCCTGATGACAGTAGTAAAATTATCTGGTCAGTGATTTCTAGCCAAGTCTTGGCTGCCTTAACAGGCAGCCAAGACTTGGCTAGAAATCACTGCTAAGCAACTGGACATGTACAGGTCGTAGACTATTGATAATTTAGTACAACTGCCCTGGTCCTTGAGGCTTAACAAAACTGAAAAATAAAATCAGTCACTTCTTTCATGAAAATGAACACTTCAACTGCTATCAATCCTCATCAAGGCCTTATAAATAGTGAATGCACAGGGAAAATTGAAAATACCGTTGGTTTCGGTATTCAAAGATTGGGTCGGTTCGGTTTTTCGGTGTCCCCATGATATCGGTATCGGTTCGGTTTTTCGGTATATTGCCCATCTCTATCGCAAGGTGAAAGGTCAAGGTCACAGTGGCCTTCAACATTGTTAATCATAAACAATTGGTTTCCAGATGATAACTTGATAATGGTTTGACCCACATTCATGAAGCTTCTTAGGTAGGTTGGCCTAGGTTAGTGGAAGACCCCTATTTATTTTGGACTTGCTACGTCAAAGGTCAAGGTCACTGTGACCGTGAACATAATAAATCGTCATGTTCATGAAAATTCATAGGTAGGTTGGCATTGGTGCAAGAAAGAGCCCTATTTATTTTGGAATCACTAGGTCAAAGGTCAAGGTCAAAGTGACCCTTCACATAGTAAATTGTAAACAACTGGTTTCCGGATGATAAGTTGATAATGATTAAACCCACTTTTGTGCTGTCACAACTCGACATTGGATCGGTGATCCTATCAGGATTTTTAGCTTAACTTGACATAGTCAAGATAAGCTATTGCCATCACGTGTGCGGAAGTCTGTTAGTCTGTGAGTCTGTTCACATTTTCCTTTAGCACGGGCTACACCCCGCAGTTCTTGTCTGATCATCACGAAATTTCTTTGGTTGCGATCGGGCAACCGGTATGGCTGCCCGAGTCAAAACCCGAAAAACCATTAGCGCAGTCTACAGCTCGTATTTATGAAGTGATTTCATTGTAACTTGGTAGGATACCTCTGTATAATGCCTAGATGAGAACGTCCCCTTTTGGGCATGATCTATCAACCGTGATGGCTGCCCAAGCCCGAAACCCAAAAACTTTTAGCACAGTCTGCAGGTCATGTTTAATGTGGAGGGATTTCATTGTAACTTGGTAGGATGACTCCTTATGATGTCTAGATGAGAATTTCCCCATTTGGACATGATCTGCCAACCGTGACGACTGCCTGAGCCCAAAACCCGAAAACCTTTAGCACAGTCTACAGGTCATATTTATTGAGGAATTTCATTGTAACTTGGTGGGTTGACTTCATATAATGTCTAGATGAGAAAGTCCCCTTTTGGACGTGATTGGGCAACTGTGACGGCTACAGGGGCCCGAAGCCCGAAAACCTTTAGCCAGGGACCAGCCTAGGAGGGAATTTTAGGGAGACTTCAAGTCTCCCTCCAGAAAAAATAGGGAGACTGCAGAGTCATGTAGGGAGACTTCATAGGCAAGTGGGGAAAATTAAGAATATTCATGTGCCACCCCCGCCGCCCCTTCATATTTTCAATTTATGGTCCTCCATTAACGTACAAATAATCCAGGTCCAGTTGTCTATGATGCATCTGTGCCAGGTTAAAAAATCACAATGTAATTATTGACTGAAAATCCCCCACTGCTATCTTCTCCTTCATGACCCCGCAACCCTTCTTCGTGCCAATCCCCCATCACCCTCCTGTGGTTGCCTTTCAACAAAGTCTACTAAGCTAATAATTTCCTAAGTCTGAAAGTGTGAACAGGACGGTGTCCAGCGTTTTCGACACCCGGCGATTTCGCCCCTCGGCGATTTCGACACCTGGCCGGGCCATTTCGCCCCCGAAGTCGGCCATTTCGACCCCCGAGGTCGGCCATTTCGCCCCCGAAAAAAAATTATAAATGAGCCAAAAAAATGTATTATTTTTAACTTACCTTCTCATATCCGCATGCTTTAAATAAATAAAAATAACAAAAAAATGTATAATTATACCTGTTGGTGTACTTAGGAATCTGATTGAAAAAATGGTCGGCCATTTCGCCCCCTGAAATGCTTTTGTGTTAATTTGTTATTTGCTTAAAACAACACACCAGAACAGAGACTTAATCACCATCCTTTGTTCACATTTTGAGAGATTGAAATTCACTCTACTGAATCTAGCGATGTTGTTTTTAGCGATCAGTGTTAACTGGCTTGTTTGTGTTGATACACATTTTAGTTATTTGTTCGGAATTTTCTCTGATAGCGGTATTTTTGTTTATTGTGAATGTGTTGTTTCAGCGAACATTGTTAACTGATTTCAGTGTGATTGATGGGTATTTGTGTTTACAAATTGAGTGTGATTGATGGGTATTTGTGTATACAATGTTATTTTATAAATAAGGAATGCAAATGGATTTTTCAGCATCCATGGTTTTGTGAAATCTGGTGACAACTTGAAGCAGTTACCTCTCTGCTTTTGTGTAATGTCTGGCAAGAAAACAGAAGATTACAAAAAGGTAAGTTTTAAGTAATTTTGACATTATACATCAAGAAAAATCAAGCGCGTTTGACGGTATAAAAATAATAATTTCGACAAGAATCCTAAAAAAATCAAGAATAATTAAATTGAACACGGTTGATAATAAAAAAAATAGACATTAAAACAAGATTCACTAAAATAATAACAAGAAAAATTACATTAAAAACAATAATAGTAGTAAGAAAATACTAATATTTTATCTTCTTTTTCTTTCTAGGTACTGAACTGCATTTTGGATCTACTCCAGAACAACATTAATGTGAGAGAATTCGTGGTAGACTTTGAATCGGGTATGTGGAAGGCACTAAGGAAATGTTTCGACCAACCTAAAATACACGGATGTTCTTTTCATTTTGGACAAGCTCTGTGGCGAAACATGCAGAACAGGGGATTACAGGTGAGAACATATTTTTTTATTTGGGTTGTGATGTGAATACTAAAATCAAGAAATTAATAATCATGATACCGGGTACATATCTTGAATAAATATCAACAAATATCAATGTACAAGTATACAGATAAAACGGGAGGAGACAGCGAAATCGCCGATGTTGCCAAAGGTTTAATAATAACACTGAAATACCAGGTAATAAGAATTTAATATCTAGTAAAGACACTAAGTAAAGAAACTAACCTCCATTCTTTTTTTTCAGGGTAACCTACCATTTTATTTGCTCTTGACCCTGCTCTTTCAAGAAGCCAAACACATACCGTTGTTCGTCAAGATGATCTCGGAGGGAAAGTTGAAACGCAGACAGAGAAACGAAGTGAGGCAGACACAGGGGAAATTGATGGAATTATGGGAGAGCTACAACAACAGACAAATTTCTACATCTTCTTTCTTGAAAGAATGTGCTGCAATTTATGCCCCGAATGGACTGCTACCAGATGACTGTTAGAATAATATATATATTGTACGCATCTATATTTTATATTCAAATTATACTTCTGTTTTTTGTCTGTTTCTATGTAAATAACGTTGAATCTATTTTGTTTGTGTCTTATAAAATAAATACCATATTGTCTGTTTCTATGTAAATAACGTTGAATCCATTTTGTCTGTGTATTATAAAATAAATACCATACAATTGTGTATTATAAATAAAGTTACCATGCCATACGATTACTTGTCTCTACTTGTTTATAACCCCTGGTTTATAACACCTGGTTTGGGGGCGAAATCGCCGAGGGGCGAAATGGCTTTGGGGGCGAAATCGCCGGGGGGCGAAATGGCTTCGGGGGCGAAATCGCCGAGGGGCGAAAAGGCCGACATTCAACAGGACCAGATGTAAGAAGGTTGCTTGGGAGGTACTTTGTTAGTTAATAAACAAAATGCATTCTGGGGTCGAGTATTTTGTAAAGGAAATGTCATTCCGCATCATTTTTATGGCATTCCGGTGTCATTCCGCGTCATTTCATGTCATTCCGATGTTTAGGAGGACCCTTTTTCAAGATCGTCCACATGCACACTTGTGTCCTGTACAAAGCTTTTCTTGACATCAAAAAGCTTTTTTTCATGTGTTTCAATTCCATTCGTGTTTTTCTGGGAATAGACAGCCCAACAGTTAACAGTCGTCAGCAAATCGAAATGAAAATAATGTGTTATAAAATACGTCCGTTGTGTGTACATTTTCGGCATCCTAAGCGACGTAACCTACTTTCAAACTGGGTTGTTTGTTGAGTCGTGTAAGTCACCTATTTTCGTTTCGACACTTGAAGCTCCGACTGGAACGCAACAAAATAGAAATAAAAAAAATCCGCCAAAAGCGACAATGGACAATTACTTGTCGTGTGATTTCAAATAAATGGACGTTTATTTGACGAATTAAAATGCCCATTTATCACACTCGAGCACATTCGATTTTTGAAAATACTCGTTTTCATGTAAACCTCGCATCACTCAGTTCAGCTTTTTCTCATTTTGGCCAATTTTTAGAGGGCGACTTGTAATCGCCCCGACTATTTTTCTAGGCGACTTTGGGCTTAGAAGGGCGACTTAATCGCCCTAGTCGCCCTCACGGCTGGTCCCTGCCTTTAGCACAGTCTACAGGTCATATTTATGAAGGGTTTTCATTGTAACTTGGTAGGATGACTCCAAATAATGTCTAGATGAGAACGTCCCATTTTGATCGCGATCATTCAGCCTTGATGGGTGCCCGAGCCTAAAAACCTTTAGCATAGGCAAAAGGTCATATTTATGGAAGGATTTCATTGTAACCTGTTAGGTTGACTCCATATAATGCCTAGATGATGACATCCCCTTTTGGTCGTGATTGGTCAGCTGTGATGGCTATAAGTGCCCGAAGCCTGAAAACCTTGAGCACAGTCTACAGGTCATATTTATGAAGGGATTTCATTGTAACTTTGTAGGATCACTCCAGATGATGCCCAGATGTGAAGCTCGAAAACCTTTAGCACAGTCTACAGGTCATATTTATGAAGGGATTTCATTGTAACTTGGTAGGTTGACTTCATATAATGTCTAGGTGAGAACGTCCCCTTTTGGACATGATTGGGCAACTGTGATGGCTAAAGGTGCCCGAAGCCCGAAAACCTTTAGCACAGTCTACAGGTCATATTTATGAAGGGATTTCTTTGTAACTTGGTAGGATGACTCCAAATAATGTCTAGATGAGAACGTCCCATTTTGATCGCGATCATTCAGCCTTGATGGGTGCCCAAGCCCAGAAACCTTTAGCGTAGGCAAAAGGTCATATTTATGGAAGGATTTCATTTTAACCTGTTAGGTTGACTCCATATAATGCCTAGATGATGACATCCCCTTTTGGTTGTGATTGGTCAGCTGTGATGGCTACAAGTGCCCGAAGCCCGAAAACCTTGAGCACAGTCTACAGGTCATATTTATGAAGGGATTTCATTGTAACTTCGTAGGATCACTCCAGATGATGCCCAGATGAGATTGTCCCCTTTGGTTGCGATCATTCAACCATGATGGCTGCCCGAGCCCGAAGCGCAAAAACCTTTAGCACAGTCTACAGGTCATATTTATGAAGGGATTTCATTGTAACTTGGTAGGTTGACTTCATATAATGTCAAGATGAGAACAGCCCCTTTTGGACATGATTGGGCAACTGTGACAGCTAAAGGTGCCTGAAGCACAAAAACCTTTAGCACAGTCTACAGGTCATATTTATGAAGGGATTTCATTGTAACTTGGTAGGATGACTCCAAATAATGTCTAGATGAGAATGTCCCATTTTAGTCGCGATCAGGCAACCGGTATGGCTGCCCGAGCCCAAAACCCGAAACCAGTCTACAGGTCGTATTTATAAAGGGATTTCATTGTAACTTGGTAGGATACCTCTGTATAATGCCTAGATGAGAACGTCCCCTTTTGGGCATGATCTATCAACCGTGATGGCTGCCCAAGCCCCAAACCCAAAAACTTTTAGCACAGTCTGCAGGTCATGTTTAATGTGGAGGGATTTCATTGTAACTTGGTAGGATGACTCCTTATGATGTCTAGATGAGAATTTCCCCATTTGGGCATGATCTGCCAACCGTGACGACTGCCCGAGCCCAAAACCCGAAAACCTTTAGCATAGTCTACAGGTCATATTTATTGAGGAATTTCATTGTCACTTGGTGGGTTGACTTCATATAATGTCTAGATGAGAAAGTCCCCTTTTGGACGTGATTGGGCAACTGTGATGGCTACAGGGGCCTGAAGCCCGAAAACCTTTAGCACAGTCTACAGGTCATATTTATGAAGGGTCTTCATTGTAACTTGGTAGGATGACTCCAAATAATGTCTAGATGAGAACGTCCCATTTTGATCGCGATCATTCAGCCTTGATGGGTGCCTGAGCCCAAAAACCTTTAGCATAGGCAAAAGGTCATATTTATGGAAGGATTTCATTGTAACCTGTTAGGTTGACTCCATATAATGCCTAGATGATGACATCCCCTTTTGGTCGTGATTGGTCAGCTGTGATGGCTATAAGTGCCCAAAGCCCGAAAACCTTGAGCACAGTCTACAGGTCATATTTATGAAGGGATTTCATTGTAACTTGGTAGGTTGACTTCATATAATGTCTAGATGAGAATGTCCCCTTTTGGACATGATTGGGCAACTGTGACGGCTAAAGGTGCCCGAAGCCCGAAACCCTTTAGCACAGTCTACAGGTCATATTTATGAAGGGATTTCATTGTAACTTGGTAGGATGACTCCAAATAATGTCTAGATGAGAACGTCCCATTTTGATCGCGATCATTCAGCCTTGATGGGTGCCCGAACCCAGAAACCTTTAGCGTAGGCAAAAGGTCATATTTATGGAAGGATTTCATTTTAACCTGTTAGGTTGACTCCATATAATGCCTAGATGATGACATCCCCTTTTGGTCGTGATTGGTCAACTGTGATGGCTATAAGTGCCCAAAGCCCGAAAACCTTGAGCACAGTCTACAGGTCATATTTATGAAGGGATTTCATTGTAACTTCGTAGGATCACTCCAGATGATGCCCAGATGAGATTGTCCCCTTTGGTTGCGATCATTCAACCATGATGGCTGCCTGAGCCCAAAGCGCGAAAACATTTAGCACAGTCTAAAGGTCATATTTATGAAGGGATTTCATTGTAACTTGGTAGGTTGACTTCATATAATGTCTAGATGAGAACAGCCCCTTTTGGACATGATTGGGCAACTGTGACGGCTACAGGGGCCCGAAGCCCGAAAACTTTTAGCACAGTCTACAGGTCATATTTATGAAGGGTTTTCATTGTAACTTGGTAGGATGACTCCAAATAATGTCTAGATGAGAACGTCCCATTTTGGTCGTGATCATTCAGCCTTGATGGGTGTCCGAGCCCAAAACCCTTTAGCATAGGCAAAAGGTTATATTTATAGAAGGATTTCATTGTAACCTGTTAGGTTGACTCCATACAATACCTAGATGATGACATCCCCTTTTGGTCGTGATTGGTCAACGGTGATGGCTACAGGTGCCCGAAGCCCGAAAACCTTGAGCACAGTCTACAGGTCATATTTATGAAGGGATTTCATTGTAACTTTGCAGGATCACTCCAGATGATGCCCAAATGAGATTCTCCCCTTTGGTTGCGATCGTTCAACCATGATGGCTGCCGAGCCCGAAGCCCAAAAACCTTTAGCGCAGTCTACATGTCATATTTATGAAGGGATTTCATTGTAACTTGGTAGGTTGACTTCGTATAATGTCTAGATGAGAACGTCCCCTTTTGGACACGAATGGGAAACTGTGATGGCTACAGGGGTCCAAAGCCCAAAAACCTTTAGAACAGTCTACAGGTCATAATTATGAAGGGATTTCATTGTGGCTTGGTAGGATGACTCCGAATAATGTCTAGATGAGAACGTCCCATTTTGGTCGCAATCATTCAGCCTTGATGGCTGCCCAAGCCGAAAAACCTTTAGCATGTCTGTAGGTCATATTAATGGAAGGATTTTGTTGTAACTTGTTAGGTTGACTCCATATAATGCCTAGATGATGACATCCCCTTTTGGTCGTGGTTGGTCAACTGTGATGGCTACAGGTGTCCGAAGCCCGAAAATCTTGAGCACAGTCTACAGGTCATATTTATGAAGGGATTTCATTGTAACTTCGTAGGATCACTCCAGATGATGTCCAGATGAGAATGCCCCCTTTTGGTTGCGATCATTCAACCATGATGGCTGCCCGAGCCTAAAGCCTGAAAACCTTTAGCACAGTTTTCAGATCATATCTATGAAGGGATTTCATTGTAACTTGGTAGGTTGACTTCATATAATGTCTAGATGAGAACAGCCCCTTTTGGACATCATTAGGCAACTGTGAAGGCTACAGGGGCCCAAAGCCTGAAAACCTTTAACACAGTCTACTGGTGATATTTATGAAGGGATTTCATTGTACCTTGGTAGGATGACTCCAAATAATGTCTAGATGAAAAAGTCCCCTTTGGTCGCGATCATTCAGCCTTGATGGCTGTCCGAGCCCAAAACCCCAAAACCTTTAGCATAGTCTATTGGTCATATTTATGGAAGGACTTCATTGTAACCCATAAGTTTGACTCCATATAATGCCTAGATGATGACATCCCCTTTTGGTTGTGATTGGTCAGCTGTGACGGCCTCAGGGGCCCGAAGCCCAAAAACTTTGAGCACAGTCTACAGGTCATATTTATGAAGGGATTTCATTGTAACTTCGTAGGATCACTCCAGATGACGCCCAGATGAGAATGTCCCCTTTTGGTTGCGATCATTCAACCATGATGGCTGCCAGAGCCCAAAGCCCTAAAACCTTTAGCACAGCCTACAGGCCATATTTATGAAGGGATTTCATTGTAACTTGGTAGGTTGACTTCATATAATGTCTAGATGAGAACGTCCCCTTTGGACGCAATTGGGACACTGACAGCTACAGGGGCCGAAGCCCGAAAACCTTTAGCACAGTCTACAGGCTATATTTATGAAGGGATTTTAATGTAACTTGATAGGATGACTCGTTTTGGAATAATTTCACTGTAACTTGTTAACTTTAGTTGACGTACATTAACTGTGAGGGCCACATACATTAACTGTGAGGTCATATTAACCCACCCCTCAGCTCTTTAGTACAGTGTACAGCTCATATTATTTTTATTAAAAACATAGCATACAGGGAACGGAAATTAAAAATTCCCAATTATCACAATTCTTGTCTTATTTCATAATCCTTTCATAAACATTGAACATTATCCTTTTCATCAAACACAACACACAAGTTAAGCTACAGTGTCATTGACACTTTCATTATTCTTCATTTCCATGTTAAAATTTATGATTTTGTTGTACCATCGTGACCACAAAGTATATTTATTCATATTTCTTTTCTATTGATTATCTTGATTTGTCAAGAACATCTGTTACAGCAGGCTTTCTTTTCTGTTTGGGTTCATTTGAAGGCACATGTTGTGAGGATCATGTCACTCAGGTTGGGCCTCTGGTTTAAAGGTGTACTGGCATATTAGTATAGTCCTCTCCCCCACTGACTGTTGTTGTTTTCTTGCCTGTGATGTAATACAGCAGGTAATCTGGCTGTGACGGTTCGGCTGTCTTTGGACTGGGGGAGAATTAAGCACTGAGCAGGTGCTTCTAGTCAAGTGTCGTCTGCCTGAATAGGCAGACGACACTTGACTAGAAGCACCTGCTTTACTGTAAGTTTCTTGCGGTATGTCATGTTCAATAAATTCATTCTGATTCCCCGGCTTCTAAGAGTTATGGCACATGTTGTGAGGATCATGTCACTCAGGTTGGGCCTCTTGTTTAGAGGTGTACTGGCATATTAGTATAGTCCTATCTCCCACTGACTGTTGGTGTTGTTGTTGTTGTTGTAACTGTTGTTGTTGTTGTTGTTGTTGTTGTTGTTGTTGTTGTTGTTGTTGTTGAAGGTAGATAGTCGACTGCTACCCCTTGAGATCATTCTATTGTGCAAGTGTTCATTTTAAAATAACTGCCATTAGTTCTGAACTCTGTGGGTGGATTGGTCATGGACATCATGTTATGTTTACTTATATAATGTTGAAGTATATATTGTTTGAGGTTCATTATGTTTCACAAATATCTGTTATAGAATGTTAGTTTTTTTGTTCTGTGAAAGATGGAAAATGTGAAGACAAATGTTACCAGTACACGGGAAATACTATTTCACTGACCAAAAGAGGGTAAAAGTGAAATTTATTACTCATGGGTGGATGGGGGTGCACATTGTAACTCAAAGAGTTTTACAAGCATTGAAACCAGAGAATTTGGTATTATCCATGATAACATATAGGCATCCACTACCAGATATAAAGCATGTTTGTCTTATCATGGATAAGACTGTACCCTGTGCATTTTAAAGCTGAAATGGTTAAAGGGCTTTCTATTCTTGATTGATTAATCACATGGATTAACCTTGGTTAACTGATTAATCGCTTGCCCTAATGGGTAGCTGAATAATTGTAGTAACGTTGATGATTTACAGCATTAACCCTTTACCCAACATAATGAACAAAACCGTTTGAATATCTAATCCATGTGAAAAGGCAACAAAACAGCAAATCGTTTTATGCTTTAACAGAAATTATGACATTGGGTGTAGAGGTTTTGTTATAGTTCCCTCCAACTCTGCTGCATTTTATAAGTTCATAAGGTTATTGGGAAGTCTGTGGTTTCAAAATTTTATTGTACCAAGTTCTCAAGGTATAAGCTCTAATTCCTCCAAATTTAGTTGTTTGATATACAGGTTTCAAACTTTTAAATAGATAGGTTGATTGGCCTCAATTAATGGTGAAACATTAGTTTTAGAATGTTCCAGTTTTCTGCAATCTTGTTCAGTCAAGTTTGTAAGATATTACTAGATAATCTCTTGTAAGTTATATAAACTCTTTTGTGTCTGATTGTATTGCTTGTCAGTCTGTTGTTGCGTTTTTTAACATGAGAAAATTTGGTCATGGACAGAAGAAACATTGATTACTTTCCACATATATTTTTGCTTTAACCATGTCACAGCATGTGTTGTTTATAATCATGTCGGGCATTTAAAGCATTGATGTTAGGAAAAAAGTCAACAGGAATATACAAATGGAAGATAACATCAGGCATACAGTAAATAGGTGAGTATTTATTAATGTCTTGACTGTTTGTACATTAATTTTAAGCTGTGCACTTTTTATAAATGTGTTTTACAAAATATTCACCACTTGCGTCGAAGAAATGTAAAACCATCATGGGTGGATCCAGAATGTGAAACTTATTTTGTCATAATGTTCAAGATCTTGTAACTGGCTATCGTTAACATATATACAGTAACTAGGCCTAACGTTTACAGCCCACCAGATTTGAAAATAAGGACAGTCGTAAATACCCACCAAGAAATCTTGATAACTTAAGGGATTCTAAAATCTGTGTTTACATAATAGAAATAATGGAAACATATTGAATTTTTTTAACCCTTTAACATGGAAGCAAGCTGGAAGCCCATATTTGGGCTTTGCTCTGAAGTATAGGTACAGCAACTTGGAAGCTTCATATTCTAGGGATGTGCTTCATATTATCTTAGATTTGAAATTACTTAATCTGTATTGATTTGCCTTGTAATAATTTATGAGAGACTGCCAATAGGCACTCTGCCATAAAGTATCACAAGGAAAAGACATGTAGACATATTATGATGACTAAAAATAATTTAGCACTCTGCCAGTTAAGGGGCTGTGCAATTTAACTAATTTTGCAGACTTTCTTCTGCAGCTCACCATGTGAATCTTAGCAGTGATTTCATGTGAAGTCTTGGCTGCCTCCAGAGGGACATCTTCATGACTGAAAAGTACCTGTTAAATAAATAAATAAATAAATAAATAAATAAACTGTTGTTAGACTGCAAAGTTCGACAAATTCAGATAAAGACCTTTGATGGTTAACAGCTACCAATGGATGGTATAAAGAAAATCCTAAGGTTCAGGGTTTCCCATCATAGTGATGATGAAAAAAACATAAAATTCTTGCATGTATTCTCCAACTTCATTCCAGTGGTGCTGTATAAATTAGTTGGCAGGTTAAATGTCTAATCCATAACTAAACTGCCAATCCATTAGTGGTAGTGGTCTTCTCTTTTTAGAACTCTGGCAAAACAGTTCATGGTCCAAGATATTACATTTTTCTCGCATTTCAGAGAATAGCAGGAAAACATTGTTTTGTCATTGAGAGAAGGGTTAAGATTTTTATTGAGACTTGAAACTGAGCACAGGAGTTTGTTAATCAATGGGAATGTGGTTCACTGTGTTACACTTGTTAGGAATGTTGGGATGTGAATTGAGTTTATCATTTCTAGACTTGCACGCTTTGGGAGCTGACGTTTAGTTTCCTCTCTATGTGAGTTTAATATCCCGGTCAATAGAGCAGCTTTCTCAAGTGTAGGTGCGAACACTTCCTCGTGGTAGCCTTGCATCTGACATCGGATGCAGTTTTCCATGTTTTTTTCTTCTTGTGTAGGAGGTTGTTTATCCCTGGTTCTTCCTGGTCGGTATGGGTAATAGTTGTTGGGTTTATGTTGTAAAACAGATTTGTCTTTGTCATTCATTTGTACTACTGATTCATATGTCTACATACATTTCACATGATTTCATCAAACGCTCCTAAACTTGCTGTCTAGTGGCAAATGAGATTTTTGAGTTGTTTCTTCTTAGAGTGTAGCAAAGATCAGACATTAGTTTTATAGTTCAAAAGAAACAATTAGTGAAGTGTTCCTCAGTTCAGCATCTGAAAAAATACACTTTTGGAAAGTCTACCTCCATTTGCTATTGCACAGTTCTGCTCCTCACTACATGATGAAATGTCCTTCAGGCAACAATCAAGCTTCAGGATTTAAATCCTTAATCATTATCATTGATTATCCCACATGGATCCCACCTGTTGGGAATCTATCTCCTTAGCATTCATATTTCACACTGGAATATTTTTCTCAGGATATTATCTCTGATGGAATACAACAAACTCATTTCTTGCATTATTTACAAAGGTGATTCCCTACCAGGACTACTGTTGTGTGGTGTGTTGAACCCATCCATGTCACATAACACTCTTAAACATTGTGAATCTGCAACACTGAAAAGCATAAGAGCCTAAATTCAAGTAGAAAAATTTTATTCATTCAGACACTAGTTCCTGACTTTGCCAGTTCTTGAAATTTTCTGTATGGGCACATTCAAGAATTAAGAGAATACAATATACAAATTTTCTGGTAGTTGTTCTCCAGCTTGTTCAGAACTCTGACTGATGGTGTAAATAACTATAATAGGAACTATTGATTACCAAGCCAGAAAATAAGCAGACTGACATCTGCAAAATGAGGTCCCCAGAGGGTGAATTTAGTGATGCTACCCTGCAGAGCAGGGTAGCATCACTAAATTTACCCACTGTGAGCCTCAATCTGATTCAGGGTCTCAAAGCTAAACAGAAGGAGGTACCCAGAGGATAAATTGGCCCACTGTATGGGATAGCATCATCAAATTCACCCTCTGGGGACCTCATTCTGCAAATGTCAGACTGCTTATTTCCTGGCCTGCTGATTACATTATCAAGCATAAAATTTGTTATCAAAAGTAAGGGAATTACAGAACTGTGATCATCAAAGCAGACAGAGAATTTCAATCAAATCACTGGCTCAAGATTCAATCGTTAATATCATTCCTCTTTTCTCCTCTCTGCACTGTAGAATCTCACTTGTCAGAAAAGAAATGCAACAGCATTGACTCTGAATTCCTATTCCTATTTGTTTTTCATATGTTTCACTCTGGATTTTGCATTACAGTAGAACCCTGTTAATTGAATAGCCACTTTTCCAGTGAAAATTATTCAATTAACCCTTTACCTAGCATAGCAGCCAAAAAAAGGCCAGACAAATTAACCAGAATAAGCCTACCAGGGTCTAAAATATCTCAGAAGTTTTTCAATAAAACCACAAAAATATGGATAGCATTAGAACCAGCTAGTAAGCTGGTTCTAATGATATCCATATTTGTATGATTTTATTGAAAAATTGTGAAATTTGTTTTTGAAAAATGTGAAATTTAATTTATTTTTTAAAATTATTGAGTTAGGTAAAAGGCTAACAAGGGTATTCAGTTACCAGGGATTTGTTCAGTTTCCTGTTTCTAGAGATAAACTGAGCATTTATTCTGTTATATCTTGTTTGACAGACCTCATAGAGCTCTGTCAAACAAGATATAACAGATTAAATCCGTACATTGGATGTACTGAGGCCAAATAGGTCCATAAACAAGGGAATTTGGTGACTGTAAGGGTAATTTCTTGACATATTACAATACTTTTAACAGGAGTTCACTCTACAACCTATATGCGATTAACTGGTGAAAACTGTATGGTGAATGGTTGAGAGTGTGGTGGCTCAATGGGTATGACATTGGTCTTCAAACCGAAAGGCCTATGGTTTGATCCTCCACCAGGGGTAACTGCATTGTGTACTTGATCACGGCACTTAATCCTAATTGCTCATGTTGAAGCTGCACACTAAGATGAACTGTATGTCGATGGTTCACTTGTCTTCCAATGCTAACCCTGCTTGTGTGGAGTTAGTTTGTTGGGGAGTCTGGAAGTTGCTTGCTGCTGTTCAGTGGTTATCTCCGGGTACTCTGGCTTCCGCCACCTGTAAAACTGTAATGATGTGACCCTGGTTGTTGAAAGTGTCCTTAAACCCCCAATAATTAAATAAATAAATGGTTTTGTGTTTGGCTGTTATATTCAATTAACAGTGTTAATTAAGAGATATACAATTAAGTGGGCTCCACTGTATTGTATTTTGAAATCTCGATCCACTGGTATACAAGTGTGCAGTGATCTGATCATGATGTGATTAAGAAAAATACTACTTTTGTGATCACATTACTGTATATCATGCATTCCTGTCATGTCTGCCTCATGATTCTTGGAAAGTTGGGCAATGTGATAGTTACATTCCTGTCATGTCTGCCTCCTTATGATTCTTGGAAAGATGGGCAATGCAATAGTTATATTCCGGTCATGTCTGCTTCCTTACAATTCTTGGAAAGATGGGCAATGTGATAGTTATATTCCTGTCATGTCTGCTTCCTTACGATTCTTGGAAAGTTGGGCCACGTGAAAGTTACATTCCTGTCATGTCTGTCTCTTTATGATTCTAGGAAGGTTCGGCCATGTGATAGTTACACTCCAGTCATGCCTGCCTCCTTATGATTCTTGGAATGTTGGGCCATGTGATAGACTGATAGTCACATTTCGGTCATGTCTGCTCCTTACAATTCTTGGAAAGTTGTGAAATGGAAAAAAGCAATCTGTCATTTCGAGAATGAAGTTCCAAGAGGGAGGGTGAATTTGCTGATGCTATCCTGTACAGTGGGCTACAATCTCCCAGTTTATCCTCTGAGTACCTCTTTCGGTTTCGGCTTGAGACCTTGATTCAGACTGAGGTTCACAGAGGGTAAATTTAGTAATGCTATCTTGCTGTACAGGGTAGTATCACAAAATCACTCTCTGGGGACCTCATTCTACAGTCTGCTTATTTCCAGGCTTAGCAATGTGATAGTTACATTCCTGTCATGTCTGCCTCCTTAAGGTTATTGGAAAGTTAGGCAATGTGATAGTTACATTCCTGTCATGTCTGCCTCCTTATGATTCCTGGAAGGTTGGGCAATGTGATAGTCACATTCCTGTCATGTCTGCCTCCTTATGATTCTTGGAAAGTGGGCCAAGTGACAGTTACATTCCTGTAATGTTTGCCTCCTCAGGATTTTTTTAAAGTTGAGTTAAGTCATAATTATTCCTTGGAAACTACAAAGTGTGTAACCAATGGTACACAAACACTGAATGCAAAAAAACTCCACACAAATTTTTGGTATAAATATATATTAACCCTTTACCCAACACACGTGATATCAAAATTTAATATTTTAAATACTGTTTTTATATTATTTTTTAAATATGATATGACCCTGGCTGTTCAAAGTGTCATTAATGAAATTAGTTTACACCATAGGGGAGTGTGATGATTCAGTTGTTAGACATTGAACTTTAAACGAAAAGTCAATGTTTCAATCCTGATCATCGGTAACTATGTTGGGTTCTTGGGCAAGACACTTAATTCTGATTGCCCTTGTGGTGGTATGATGGTGGTGTGGACTAAGACGTACTGCACATCAATGGGGGAGTGTTGTGCAGAGTTAGTAAATTGAGAAGTCTGATGGTTGTTTGCCACTGCTTGGTGGTTCTCTTCAGTTACTCTACCTCCACCCATAAACCTGTGATACACGTTATGACCCTATCTGTTGAAGGTATTGTAAATCCCAATAAAACTAACGAACAAAACAAGCCACAACTTGGAGTTCTAGTAGCCTGGTATACAGGCAGCCAAGATTTAACTAGAAACCACTACCAGTTAAAATTTATCAATGTCCAGAAAACTTCCCACTTTACATCGTGTAGAAGCACTTGTTCCAAGTAGCCAAAAATGTTTTCAAGTTATAATTATTTTGGCCAAATGGACAAGCAGGCACGACATATCGAGAATGGTAGCAATGTAACATTTCATAAATTTTCAGTTTTGCATTATTGTTTTGTTTTATTAGAGAATTGTGCTTAAATGTATCTCAGCTGTGAACTGGCATACATTTAAAACAAGGCAACAGCTGAAGAAGGAGTTGGGCATTCATTTCATTAATCTCTAATTATGACAATTTCTATTTCTCCGCTCTAGTTTGCTACTTTCAATGATAGTGCCTTTTTTTATTTTCGAAATTTTCCTCCCGGGTATCCTAGGTTCGCACATCAATGAAAATGCCGCTCCATCTTGAAAACATCTGGCTTATCAACAGCTGGTATTTTGTTATCACTAGTGAGCCAGAGCCGATCACTGGAATTATTGTAGGAAGCTGTTCAGTGGGCTTCCCAGAAAGCTGTCAAGTTTCGGGAAAGTTAATTTGCGAAATTTTACTGTGTGTATCCTGATGTTGCCCCAAACCGACAAGGCTACCAGAAATTGCTGACCTGCATTTATGGTGTCAAACATTTTGACGAAGATGCAGTGGAAGTTATTGTGTAACTTGTGCAAAAAAAAAAATGTTCCACACCCACCACTAGGTATATTCGAGGATGAATGCAGCAGGTGACGCGGTACCTTGCCACCTCCCCTGACAATGGGACCTGTACTCTCAGACAGTTGGAGGCAGGGATGTTACCTCACAATGGACTCACCCTCACTGGCACCACCCCTGTATTGCACTGAGTATGTATTCACACAGAAATAGTAAAACAGGCATTACATGAATGCGTGTTGTTTATCCGTAAGCTCCAACCTCCCTGTAGATCAATGGCGATTGCTGATGGTACACTGCCGAAACAAACTTGATATCATGTACAGTTGCAAGGCACTTTACCCCGATTGTCCACATGGGGGCATGATAAGGCTGTGTACTAAGGCGTACTGTCTGTCGATGGTGCGCATGTCTTCAACCAATCTTACCATGCCTGAGCCACAGTGCGGAGTTACGATGTTGGGGAGCTGGCAGTTGCTCATCGTTGCTCGGTGGATCTCTCCAGGTACTCCAGCTTCCTCCACCTGTAAAACTGTCACCGACGCAATATGACCTTGGATTTTACACTGTCATTAAACCTTAATAAATAAATAAATTTAAATAATGTAAAGTTTGTTTGCTATATTGCCACCACCATGGTATGAAAATACGACCTGTGATAGCTGAACTTAGAAATGGAGCATGTGTGCAAACACGGCTCGTGTCTAATCTATACTCATAACACTCCTCATCTTCATCAGGAATGAATGGCAGTAACTTCCACCAGTGAGGGCATGCAGGTTATTACAGAAGGTGGAATGCTACTATCTACCATCCGCAGAAAACATGTTTTCGAGGATTTTCCCTAATTACATTACAGCAAGAGAATTTCTTGCATATTTGGGGTTATGAGGCCAGGCTCGGACACCTATTTTTTCTCTGAAATCGGTGTCATCTCTGGGAATCCACAAGGAAGAAGAAAGTAGAATGAAATTTCGCTTGCAGTGACATAAATTCTACCAAATTCTAGTGCCATAGTTTTGCATAATTGTGTGGTAAATGTGGCATTAGGATGTGTGATGTTAATGTTAGGTGCGTATTTTGGAATCAACACAGTCACGGTCTATAGCATTTGAGATTAATACTGTAAATTCAAACTGGAAAGACGAAAATACACCTTAAATTCTGACGTGCCTTGTTCTTTAACAAAATAGACACAATAACACCAGAAATACTCAACAGCAACCGATAAATGTAAGCTGTAGAGCACAATTGGAGATAGATGGGTTATTTGTCTTCTTAATTATAAGTAATTGTTGCCTCTGTCCACTTGTTGCAGTCCACTCAATAGGTTGTCACCACAGGCACTTTCCGTATTATCAAAATTCAAGATATCTGTTGAAATGTTTTATATAATATCGATACAAAAAAACATCTTTATTCGGTGTTGATAAAATAATGCATTTTTCATTGGATATGCTCAGTTTTGATGATTTGGTGTGCGCCTGTTGGCATAGCTGGGAACAAGAAAGAAAACATGCACAAATTCAAGGCTGAATGGCTGATTGAGCCAAATTAAGAATCCCGGGGAAAACATAGCAATAATGCAGTGACAACTTGGAAAGGACCCCACACAACAACTGAAAACAGAACACTCATTTTTCATGAAATTTGAAGGGCACTTGCCTTGCAAAACAGGGGATTTGCAATTTGGCGGGTAATGCTATAAAAATTGGCGTTTTCCAGCTCAATTTCCTCTACTAAATCAACACCATGTTAAATGGGTCCTACTAATCACCGAGGGATACCGATGTATACCGAGGTGACGGAAAATAAGTAAGTAAGGGTCATTTAAAATGTTTAAATATATGTACAGACATATAATTTAGTCATTGGAAGGAATATTTGTGACATAACAGTTGATTTATTCGAGTAAGTGCAAGATAAAAAGAACAAGCCATCGCCCAAAACTGCCCCTCTGTATTTAGTTGGTAGTGTGGTAATTAACAAGTTACCTCGATGTGTGAATGAAGTGTGTAAGTGTTAATTGGGTATCACAACACAAATCACTGTAATATCTGATAAAAATAAAACTCCCATCAGCTTTTATACTGGCTTTGGACCGGCAGAATTTTTCAGTTCTGGCAGCTCAAAAGTTTGGGGGAAGAGGGGGCTTAAATTTTTTTTATTGTTTTGCCATTATTGGCTATATGCCGATATTGGGTTTTTGTGTGTCATATGTGTGTGTGTGATAAGTATCGATCGACAGTACGATATACCCCAAGCAGCAGCTTGTATTTAGTATATGTATATCTACAGTATATATATATATATATAGTATTTAGTATGCAAGCCAGAAAATAAGCAGACTGTCATCTGCACAATGAGGTCCCCAGAGAGTGAATTTAGTGATGCTACCCTGCATAGCAGGGTAGCATCACTAAATTTACCCTCTGCAAACCTCAAACTGAATCAGGGTCTCAAAACTGAACAGAAAGAGGTTCCCAGAGGATAAATTGGCCCACTGTATGGGATAACATTATCAAATTCACCCTCTGGGGACCTCATTCTACAAATGTCAGACTGCTTATTTTCCGGCCTGTTAGTATGACCGTTGCCCTTCACTAATAGTTTTTCATATGTTCCTTCCCTCCTTATGGAATTTAATTAAAATGGGGGTTATTCAAAATATTGGCCCATCTCATTCGATGTTCAAGTTCCAAGAAAGCCCAACACATCTCCAAAAGAGATAATTCCATACAACCTATTATATAAACTATCCAAGGAAAACCATTGTAAATTCTTAACCGAAACTGCTGATAAAAGTTTTAAAACACCACTTTGGGCGTACATATTGTCCAAAAAAGGCTCCAGCTTGTCAGTCAAGAAACTATGCCTTTCGAGCTCACATTTGGGTGCAGTCTGAAATGCAGGCACTCGACGTATCATCAGATTTTATCAATTTTAATAATGGGAGTGCTAATTTCCACATATGTATGTGGTAAAAAGCAAACCTCAGGGAAAGCATTAGTACCACATATGTATGTGGAAATGAATAAACCTCAGGGAAAGCATTAGTACAACACACCTTTTTATCCAGGTTAAATTTGCTTGTGTTACTGTGTTGGACGATTTTAATGGAAATATTTGTGTAATTACATGTGTGAAACTTACAATTAGACTAAAAAATTACATATGTCCTTTTATATTTTAATAATGGGAATTTTAGTAATTTTTCACAACTGAATTCTTGCAGATTATCTGACAAATACATTACTTTATTTCAATAATCTTTGGTTACTGATTAAGATATTCTGTACTGTTTGCTGAAAATCTCAACAACAATTAATCTGACTAATGATAGAAAATAATCTAAAAATTCAATGCCGGTTGTCATAGAATCAATTGAAATACTGAGCAATAAAGCCTGATTCTTCTGAATCTAATTATTATTGGATTTGCAAAGACAACTTGAAGTGTGAATTTTATGGGAAGTTGGCCCAGTGCAGATAAAAAACGACACTTGCAAAAATTGGCCTTTAAGTTGAATAAAGGATTATATAATACATGTACACCCAACCCACCCTACCTCCCTGGCAATTTCTCAGCCCCCTCAACTGAAATATTAATCCTTCTACAGGTCCTTTTTTTATTAGTACAGTATGTGGAGAGTGGATTGTAACCAAATCACACGCAGAGTGGAGTTATCACCCAAGCTATAACTTTCAAATTTTGTACATATCGACAAAAACACAAGCAATGTTTCAGCCAATGGACCTCCGGGTTTAACCCGGAGGTCCATTGACTGAAACTTTGCTTGTGCTGGTTATGCTTTGCAACAAATTTGCAATTATTGCTTGGGTGGAATCTCCACTCTGCAGGTGATTTAGTGATAATACACTCTCCACGTACTGTAGCTTGTTTATCCTAGCACACAAACACGATAGCACTTCTAGGTGTGAGGGGATAGGGAACGGACTAAGAACAATTGACTCTCCTGGACACTTGTCTTCTATCTAAAGCACCCTCCACCGTGCAGAGGAAGGTGGGGAACAAGTCCTATGAAATAGGCAGCATGGGTGAAAACGACTGTCTTCATTTAAATCTCTCTTGTACTCACAATTAACCATTGTTGCTGAAAAGTGACCTTATACACCAAAACATTTATCAATATTGATGTTTAAGGTCAATCAACAAGTGGTTAATTGTGACCTCAACAAGGGTTAAAAGGTATGAAGACAAGTTTAGCCTATCAGCTGCCCATTGTAGAGTAATTCGATTCCAGGGATTGGTTATCACAGTCAATAAGCACAAATTCACTTCCCGAGGTTCCATACCATCTCCACTCCAACCCCCCCCCCCCCCCCCCCCCCCACCTACCCAGTAATTTTTATTGTCTGATACTGATTTGTAACCAAGGAAGAAATTGTAACACAATAGATAATTATGTACAAAGGCTTGCTAAATATCTTTTGAAAAAATATTTACATAAACAAAAATAAATAAATATAAGTAACTAAAAATATAAATAAAAAATAGATGAAAATAAAATGAATAATATAATTATGTAAAGAAATAGATATAAATAAATATAATTAAGCAGAAAAATAAAGAAAAAATTTATTTCGACAAATACTAATGGAAACGGTCACACCTGTGTATAAATAAATATAATTAAGGAGATAAATAAAGAATCATAACATAATTTACCTAGATAAATACCAATTAAAACAGTTACACCAACGTAAAAAAGGTATGTGGTACCAATGCTTTCCCCGTGTTTTGTTTATTTCGACATACGTTTGTGATACTGATGCTTTCACTGGGGTTTGCTTATTTCCAGATACGTACGTATGCGGAAGTAATGTCTGCCTTTAATAAAATATATATTATATTATCAATACCAAAAGAACACGGTGTTTTGGTATTGATGATATAATATATATCTTATTAAAACTGATACAATCTGATAAAACGTCGAGTGCCGCCTGTGGTCAGAAATGACCCACAGTTGGTATGTTCGACCCCACTAGAAATGTTGTTTGTGTCACCATGTTTTCTTTCATTTCTGATTGAGTTTTTGAAATCGTCACCTTTTAATCCACAAAGTTGTTTCTCCAACATCAAACAGTCAAATTGGACGCATTGGAAATTAGCGAACCAGAAAAGCTGGTGAGAAGCAATCACTCAGTCAAACACTGGTTCGGCAAGATGAAATAAATTAGAACAGAGCAGGTAAAATCCCGGAAACGTCATCCCGGTCCATTCTCCGGCTAATTTTTTTCTAAGTCCGCACTTTGGTTGCTTCTTATAGAAACAACCAAAGTGCGGACGTAGAAACAAATTAGCCGGGGAATGAACCGACTGATTCGTCGACTCGAAAGGGTCTCATCCGTTGAAAAGTTGAAAAATCGATTTCGGCGACCAGGCGGGATGAATTTGGCGGTATCTAGCCCAAATCCCGCCCGAATACTCTAATTAACTTAAGTATAACTTCCGAATTATTACTTTCATAAGCCCTGATAGCTCAGTTGGTAACGTGTTGAGCTATAGATCTCAGGGTTGACTGTTCGAGACCCGTTTGAGGCAAATTTTGTTCAGAACGGCCAAAAAAGACGAAAAAAGAGAAAATGAAGATACTCATTTTTTCTCGGTGTTTCATTCCAGTGGAGATATTTGTTATTGCAGGGGTCACTTGTTTGATTCACACACTTTATCACTCTTCTCTCGCCTTATTCATTTTTGTTTATCAGTTTTTAGTGTCTGCTGTTTTGATTTTTTTGGTTTTTTTTGTTTAGTTTATTATCCCTATTTAGTTTCCCCTGCTGGGGATCGAACCCGTGCGGTTATGATTTACGAGCCGACGCTCTACCCACTACGCCACGACGATTACATCAGATAAAGACTTTGTGTTCTTCATAATGATATCGGTACATAATTTACCTAATTAACTTACGATGTTATCACTAAAAGTACAGACGGTAACACGAGTTCTTCAACTTCAAGTGGGGATTGAACCCGTGCAGTTACGATTTGCGAGCCAGCGCTCTACCCACTACGCCACGACGTTTACATCAGTTTTTGATTTTTTATACCACATATTGGTATTGGTACATAATTAACCTCAAGAATTTACGATTTTATCACTGAAAGTATAATAAAATATAACGACATCCTCGTCTGGGATTTGAACCCGTGCGGTTATGATTTACAATCCAACGCTCTACCCACTGCGCCACGACAATTACTTCTATTTGGGACTTTATGTTCTAAATATGGGTATTGGTATTTAACTTACATAATTCATTTTCGAAGTTGAAACAAAATTAAAGCATTAATAAAAAAAAAAATGTCTCCAACAGAGAATCGAACACGCGATGTTGTGGTTTGTAATTTGGCGATCTGTCTACTGAGCCTCGATGTTTACCTCAGCGTCAGTTCAACGATGTGAACATAGCGGCTCCCCGAAAGGGGTAGCCACGAAGTTCAAATCGCTGAACGACATCAGTGTTAGACTCTTTGCCGTGCACATTTGAATTGGCACTTGGTATACCCAATGAACTTGCGACGTAAAAACAAAATTAAAGGAAAAATTAAAATATGAATTTTCAACTGGGGATGGAACTCATGACAGTGTAATTTGCAGCCCGATGCAATACCAACTTGGCCGTCAAACCATTGTTAAATGATGACTTCATTTCCTAAATATTAGTATTATTAGTATTAAACTACCACAACTCGGGAGAAAACATGATCTGCGAGAAGTATTTGATTCGTCCTTCAGCCTCAAATTTAGAATACACAGAATTTAGTCAAGTATTTCGGAAGAAACAAGTTATTCAAAAATTTCTTACTGACTCCACGAGGACGCGAACTCATGCCGACAGGTTGCCTGAGTTTTACAATAAATGAAACAGCTCAATCATCTGAGCTACTCGTTATCGTCAACATTCGGGAGATATTAATTCGACTTACCAAGGCCTTCTTGTCCGAGAACCGCGACAAATCAGCGGCTGGCCAAAGTGTTATTATTATTATGTAGGTTGTCTTCGGTTTGGTGCTTTCATCCTTGCGGAGTTCAAAATATATTTGATGTGAATGCCTTCAACTGCCTTTTCCTTATCCAACAATCTTACAAAAGCCTTCTCAAGTGGTTTTCGTGAAGACGTTTTGAGTGTGAATTGAGGGAAAAATCAAAATGTTTGGAATGAACGGGATTTGAACCCTCGCGGATAATAAACACTTTGACAACATAACCAACAGCGCGCATATCAATCGAGCTACTCAGGATGTTGAAGTCAAGTAACTTTGTATTCGCCTGTTGAAAACATGGGTATTAACGACAGAACACAACAAACAGATTTTTGGGATGAACATGTGACTCTATTAACTAACACAAAAGCCAAAATGGGATTCTTCGACGTACACAGATAAATGTTGCCGTTGTCAAGTTGAACATTGCGGGGAAACAACTGGCAGATTTTAACGAAGCAGTTTTCGAAGTGACTTGAGAACATAACTCTCAAGAGGAAAGATGAAAAAAGATTTGCGGCGACTGGGATTTGAACCTTTGCTTGGTTAATATCAATCTTTCCGCAAACATAAAAAAACAACTGCTCGACTGGTTGAGCCAACAGGGACACACAAAAAATGGCAACACCAAATACATATTAATTGCATACAGGCCTAGGAATAGTAACAACAAAAATGTTGTTTTGTCAGTTTAAAACGTCGACAGGAATCAAATTCGGGCAACTTTTTGTTCGTTTAGAATACGTAATGAAAATCTGTTTTGCAGAGGGAAGGGGCCTTTTAGTTCTTCACCTGAGTTCGCAGCCGTGATAGACATCGTTTCGATCCACAGTGCTATTGAACTCGGGCCGATATTGTAAATTTGTTATAATTTGAAGCATGCATAATTTTTGAATACTGAACGGCCTTAAAAATACTGTCATCGGGGAAGATTAAAGGCGAATGATGGAGACACCAAAGCAGAAAGGTTGAATTGGAATACAAAATGAGTCCAATATTCAAAAAATGGAAAAAGAAAAATTTTAGAACATTTGGTACGGTATTCACGATTTCCTCATTATTTTCACCACCTCTTTATCACTTATCGTTCAGAATTTTTTTGTCTTTATTACAGACACTTTATAAGGTTCAATTCAGTACGTTTTATTCTTTGTTGTTCATGCGATTTTTTTATATAATTACTTGGTTTAAATTTTTGTGTTTATAGATCTTGGCGCAAGTGGGAATTGATCACGCAACCACCAAACCCCGAACGATGACGCTACTAACTACGCCACGCGGATTATGTTAACTTCTGCTTTTCACTTCAATATTTTGAATTCGATCAGTATGTGTAGAATGAAAAGATAATCACTTGCCTGCATGTTTTATTAATTATGTGACGACAAAACACACAAACTTCGGATAAATTGCCACATGAGGTCAACATAAAACATTCCATAATTTTGGGGGAAAAGGTACTTTACCGGGGCGTGAACTGGAGTCGAAAGAATACTCAAAAAGCGTCAGACCGGTGCTTTGAGCAATTGCGCGATTAAATTCAACGATAAGTTGGGAGTTTTATAATCGAGACAAAATTGTTTTCCGCGGGCAGAACGTTCAAAACATATATAAGAGACAGATTGGTACTGAAGGAAAAACTGTAAACGAGTGTATGTGCGCTGCCGATTTGAACACAAAATCATCGATAAATAATGACTTCATATCCTAATTATTAGTAATTAAACCACCGTAGTCACTAAACCATCGAGGGACATCAAGGTGGAGGAAAATAAGTAAGAGTTATTTAAAAGGTTTAAATATATCTGCAGACAAATAATTCAGTCTTTTGGAGGGATATATCTGATATAACCGTTACATTGTCCGAGTAAATACAAGATATATGGACCGAGCTGTCGCCGAAAACTGCCCTCGGTATTTAGTTGGTAGCTGTGTAATTAATAGGCTACCCTCAGAGTGTCTGGATGAAGCGCTTAAACTTGTGCTAATTGGGTACCACAAGGCATTATTTGTCCGAAAATTTTGGTTTGCCAGTTTGTGGTCAATACGTCCCCAAACCAAAACGTCCCTTAATGTTTTTGATCAAAACGCGCAGGGCAGCAGATCTCGAGATAGTAGGTTCGAATCCCATAGGAGACAATTTTTTGGCGGAATCGTCAAAATTGACCAAAAAAAAGGAAAATTTATTCTTTTTGATAATAAAACCCACTCACCTATCATCTGTCTCGATTTTCACTTACATTGACGTTCATAACTTCTCACCTAACTTATCTATCACGTTTGTTACACACCACAACTGATATATAGTACTAAGGTATAACATTTTATTGGTTATTATGTATCACCTTTGTTACACACCATGCACCACTGATATAGCACTAAGGTTTAGTATTTTATTGGTTATTATTATGTTTTTTTTTTGTAAGTTTTGTTTATTATGGTTTATTACAGATTAGCCGACACGGGGCTCGAACCCCGTACCACGACATTCACGGACCGTGACGCTACCGATTACGCCACTGCGATAACGACAGAATTGTGATCATATGTTTGGGGCACTTCCAACCATTAGGTTTGGAAATGAAGACCGCTGGTGAGATTTCGTTAAATAAGAGATTAAAGCTCTATTTTGCCGCTCAACTCTATTGCAAATGAATCGTGTTGTTCGTTTAAGTTTACGACGCTCAACAAATAATGAATTAGTTTTTTTTTCAGAAAACAAAATTTGCGTAAAGCACCACACAGGGTTCGAACCCGCACGACTGGACAATCGTGTTCAACAAGGAAAGTAAACTGACGCGCTAATTCACTGGGCTATCGGATATTACAAAACACAATTGACAAATTCTTCGCGTGTACTATAACATTGAGATCATTTTCTATCCGGGCCTTCAACGCGTGTGAGGATGGTTAATTGAATAACGCGCCAAAACTCCGTTTGAGTCAACTATTTTTCTTCTTACATTTCAATTTTGTAGAAACAGTCTTGAGGTTTATTTTATGGGGACAAGACTAACGCAAAAAGCCTGCCACACACAGGATTCGAACTCACAAGTCACAACCCCAACTGGAGTTTGTCACAAATAATAATGAAAAAATATAGCACCTATACCGTCTTGGCTATGGAGGAAATGAAAAATATTTTTAAATTGCGAGTGAGGTCCTCGAAAAGCTGGAAATGGGATCTTGTTAAAAAAGGATTAAAGTTGTTTTTGAATGCTATACTCTTTTGTCAATTATTCGTTTGGTTCGTTTGAGTATATGACGCTCAATAAATAATGAAAGAGTTTTTCAGAAAGCAAAATTTGCGTGAAGCACCATATATACGGGAGTAGAACCCACACGGCTGGACAATCGTGTTCAATACGAAAAGTAAACTGACACTACAATCAACTGTGCTATTTCATATTACTTTTCTTTGTTGACAAATTCTTCACATGTACTTTTACATTGAGATTATTTTCTTTCGAGGATGAGGCTGGTTAATTAAATAACGCGCCAGAGTTCCGGTTGAGCCCACCATTTTTCTGTACATCGTTGTCTTACATTTCAGCTTTGTAGAAAAGAGTCTTTAAGTTTATTTTGCCGATAACCAAGCCAGAAAATAAGCCGTCTGACATATGCAAAATGAGGCTCCCAGAGGGTGAATTTAATCATGCTATCCCATACAGTGGGCCAGTTTATCCTCTGGGTACCTCAGTCTGTTTAGTTTTGAGACTCTGATCCAGATTGAGGTTCACAGAGGGTAAATTTAGTGATGCTATCCTGTTGTGCCGGGCAGCATCACTAAATTCACCTTCTGGGAACCTCATTTTGCAGATGTCAGTCTGCTTATTTTCTGGCTTGCCGATAACAGGATTTTCGCAAAAGCCTTCAACAGGATTCGAACAGACAACCTCACGCACCCGACTTTAACGCGAATAATAATGAAAAAAATGCAGCAACTATACCGTCTTGGCTATGGAGGAACTGGCAAAGGTCTTTTAAATTGCGGCGAGTGAGGTCCTTGAAAAGCCGGAAATGTGATTTGGTTAATTAAGGGATTAAAAGCTATTATTCTGCAAATAAATTGTATGGTTTATTTGAGAATAAAACTACATTGATCATGATTGCGCCCCTGCCTTGCACTTGGTCCTAACTCATATAGAAGTTAACTGAATCCTCTTACCTTCCAAGTGATTAAATATACTGTATGATACATTCATAAAACAATTGAACTTTTTATTTATTATGTTAATTTGTTTGGTGTTTATATTTTTAGCTCAGTTCGACGAAGCAAGCTGAGCTATTGCCGTCATTTGGCGTCCGACGACGTACGTACGTCCACAATTTCCTTTAGCACATGACGCAGATGGCATTTAAGATCGGATCGCTTTGAAACTTGGTATTCTTGTTTTTTGTGACCTCTTGCTGGGAGCTATCAATTTTCTTTTACTTTTTCCCGTTTCCGTCGAAAAACGTTGCCATTTGGCATCGACCATTGAACTTAGTTTAGTTATGCATCTATATATTCTTTTGGCACGCCCCACAGGGCACATTTATAAGCGGATCGCTTTGAACCTTGGTATGCTCGTTTGGGGTGACCTCCAAATGGGAGCTATTGATTTTCTTTCATTTCTGTTGAGCAGAGTTGCCGTTAGCAACCATGTTTATCTCGACCGTTTTGGACAATTTACTTTGGCACATTGCACAGTTCTCATTTATCATCGGATCACTTTGAAAGTTGGTATGAATGTTTGGAGTGACTTCCAGATGGGAGCTATCAGTTTTCTTTCTTTTTCGTGGAAAAATCTTGCTGCTGTTACCTTGACCTTGGAACTTAGTGGATTTGTGCCTCAATATTTTTTTTTTTCCTTTGGCACGCCCTGCAGGGTGCATTCATGAATGGATCACTTTGAAACTAAGCATGCTTGTTTGAGCTGACCTCTAGATGGGAGCTTTTGATTTTATTCCATTTCCACCGAGAAGCGTTGCCGTTAGTAATGACATTTAACTTATCTGTTTGACGTGGATAGTTTCCTTTGGCACACTGCACAGGTCGCATTTATCATCGAATCGCTTTTAAATTTGGTATGCTTATTCGGAGCGACATCTAGACGGGAGCCGTCAATGTTCTTCCATTTTTGTCCAAACGCTTGCCTTTAGCAACGACCTTTAACCCCTTGCACACTGATGTCAAAATATCTAAATTTCAGGCAGAAAAAAGTTCCCATAATGCAACTAGAAATTTAACCAATTCAATCTCGTTTGAGCTCTGTCAAACGAGAGTGATTTGGTTAAATTTTTAGATGCATTATGGGAAAAAAAGGTTCCTGAAACTTTAGTATTTTGACATCAGAGTGAAGGGGGTTAAAGTTAGTGCATTTGTGCGTCAGCATTTTCCTTTGGTACGTTCTACAAGATGCATTCATGAATGGATCGCTTTGAAACTTGATATGTTTTTGGGGGTCGACTTCCAAATGGCAGCTTCTTTCATTCCTGTCAAAAAAGTTGCTATTAGCAACGACCTTCAACATTGCCCTTTTGGGCCTCGACGATTTCCTTTGACACACAGGTCAGGTCACATTTATGACCCGATTGCTTTGAAACTTGATGTGTTGTTTTGGAGAAAACTTTAGATGCAAGCTATTGTTGTTTTCTTTCATTCACATCGAGAAACGTTGCTCTTAGCAATGATCTTTGGACTTTGCCATTTTTGCATCAACATTTTTCTTTGGCACGCTTTGCAGGGTGCATTTGTGAATGGATTTGTTTGAAACTTGTTTTGCCTGATTTGGGTGACTTCTAGATGAGAGCTATAGATTTTCTCCCATTTTAGTAAAAAAATGTTGCCATTAGCAACAACCTTTTACTTTGCCATTTTGTCTGTCGACAATTTCCTTTGGAACATCGCATAGTCCACGTTTACGATTCGGTCGCTTTGAAACATGATGTGCTTGACTGGAGCGACCTCTAGACGGGAGCTTTTGATTTTCTTTCGTTTCTCTCGAAAAATGTTGCTGAATGTTTCCATTAGCAATTACCTTTGAACTCACTGCATTTGTGCATCAACATTTTCCTTTGGCAAGCCCTGCAGGGTGAATTTATGAATAGATCAGTTTGAAACTTGGTGTCCATGTTTAGGGTAAGGCCTAGATGTGAGCTTGTGGCTTCCTTCCATTTCCACCAAAAAACGTTGCCGTCAGCAATGATCTTTAAAATTACTGCATATGTCTATCAACACATTCCTTTAGTATGTCATACAGGGCAAATCTATGAATGGATTGCTTTGAAACTTAGTTCAAGTTCGTCAAAAACAGTACCGTAGCAACGGCCTTTGACCTTAGTGCATTTGTGCATGAACATATTTACTTGGCACGCTATGTAGGGCACATTTATGAATAGATTGCTTTGAAACTTGGTATGCCTGTTCGGGGTGACCTCTAAATGGGAGCTATTGATTTTTCTTTTCATTTCAGTCAAAAACTGTTGCTGTTGAATTTAGTGCATTTGAGCATCAACATTTCCTTTGACATGGCATGCAGCGCGCATTTATCATAGGATTGTTTTAGAACTTGGTGTGCTAATTAAGCGAGATTTCAAGATAAGAGCTATCGGTTAGCATTCATTTCTGCGAAACAAAAGTTACAGTTTTCAATGACCTTTAAATTTACTGCATTTGTGTATCAAAATTTTCATTTAGCCAGCACTACAGTTTTACATTTAAAAATGCATGGATTGCTCTGACGTTGTGCACACACAGTGGTGTTATGTTGAAGTTTCACCAAATTGTATTGGAACCAATGATCTTCAATTTTGCCATTTCACTTAAAATTTACCAAGTTCAAGTTTGTCAAGGTGTGCTACAGTGTCATTGACACTTTCATCTTTCATTTAATTCATATGATTAGTTCGCCCCTGTGGTGAGTCGAAACCGCGATGTGATGATTTACGAGTAACTGTGCGGGGCCGGGGGGGGGGGGGGGTGGGGGGGGGGGGGGGCTGGGGGGTTGTAACCCTTAAGTTGGGGCCCGATTGAGGCTCAGGAGTTCAGGATTCTTGGGTTATGACTCCCTCCACAATCCAAACCTGGCCTAAAAGACCGTATTTTATTTTTTGGAGGTTTGGTATGTCCTTTTAAAGGATGTACCAAACCAAAAAAGTATAATACCTGCTTTCGGGCTACGTTTGGACTAGCCCGTCCCCCTCCCCCCCCCCCCCCCCAAGGTTCTAACTCCCGTGCCAATAGTCAAGAAGGGGACTGTAATGTGAATGGTGCTCTGCGCTTGACCAGTGTTTGTACTTTTGGACTGCGTGAAACTTGAAGTAATCACAATTTTATTAAATCAACTTAACGTAATAAATTTAGCACTTCAAGAATTGTGCAGTCAAAAGCTAATGGTCACTGAATACTCACTGATGAACTTGGAAATTTGATACATGGTGGTTAAAAAAAACTGATTTTTTTTTTTTTTTGTGGTGTGGGGGGGGGGGGGGGGGGCTCCAAACCACCCTATCATCGCCCGTGCCCTCAGCATTCGCGGCGGATGCCTTCGGCATTTGCATCAGCATCAGTATCCCGACACTTTTCAAAGGGGGCCTGTTACAGAATTAACTATGGAGCCTGAATTTCTCCTCCCCGGCCCTGTAACCGCGGAACGCAAGTTATTGTTTTGTTCGAAAGTTTTGTTGGGATTTACAACACCTTCAACAGACAGGGTCATAATGTGTATGACAGGTTTACGGGTGAAGGTAGAATAAGTGAAGAGAACCACCAAGCAGTGGCAAATAACCATCAGATTCCCCAATTTACTAACTCTGCACAACACTCCCCATTGATGTACAGCACGTCTTAGTCCACACCGCCTCCATACCCAGGGGCAATCAGAATCGATTATCTTGCTCAAGAACCCAACACAGTTACCTCCGATCGAGACTGAATCATCGACTTTTCTTTTAAAGTTCAATGGTCTAACAACTGAGCCCACTGAGCCACCACGCTCCCCTGTGGTGTAATTTAATTTCACTAATGACACTTTCAACAGCCAGGGTCATATGATGTCATATCATGTCAGACTGTTTTATGGGTGGAGGAAGCTGGAGTTCCCAGAGAGAATCGCCGAGCGGTGGTGAGAAACTGTCACTCACTTACCAACACAGCACAAGCAGTGGTTAAAGGTATACGCCTTAGTACACAGTGCCACCATTCCTCCACAGCGGCAATCAGGATTATATGACTTGTCCAGGGACCAAGCCTGAAAATAAGCAATCTGTCATTTGTAGAATGAGGTGTCAAGAGGGTGAATTTGCTGATGGTATCCTATACAGTGGGCCAATTTATCCTCTGGGTACCTCTTTCTGTTTAGGTTTGATACCCTGATTCAGATTGAGGTTCACAGAGTGTAAATTTAGTGATGCTGTGCAGGGTAGCATCACCAAATTCACCCTCTGGGGACCTCATTTTGCAGATGTCAGTCTGCTTATTTTCTGGCTTGCAGGATCGAACTGTCATTCTTTCAGTTTTAAGTCCAATGCCCTAATGAATGAGCCACTGCGTCGAAACATACTCCGTGGAGCACAAGGAAAAAATCATTGGATCGTGTCCCAATCGCAATCTTGTCAATCCTTTCCGCTTTTACAGTGCTTTTAGATGTGTTCAGAACTGGTAGAGTATCAATTATTTGGCCATCAAAATTTGTTCATTTGTTCATAAAGTGTAGTAGGTAAATCCTCACAGACGAAAAGATATCATGTCAAAGATAATATGAAGCACAGCCACTGAATTTGAAGCCTTTAAGTCGCAGTACATGCACTTGAGAATAAAGCCCAAATATGGGCTTGTAGCACTCTACGAGTTAAAACATATTGGGTTTCAACAAAAATCTTCGAAAACATTTAAAGGTAAACAAATTTGCATCGAAATGTTGAAATAATTTCCAAAAGCTAAAATCTCCAACAGCTCAAAATACTACAGCCTACAAGCAGTACTGTCAAATCTTCAATCGGATCAAACGGACATGCAAATCAGATTATTATCATAATAGTTTACTGGAAAATAAAAATAACCTTAAAAAGTCGTGGGAAATCCTACGTAAAGCAATTCATAAATCAGAGAGAAAAATTGAATCACCCGATACTTTTTTTGATGGTAATACTCCTGTAACGGATCCCAAAATCATTGCCGATAAATTCAATACATTCTTCGCAAACATTGTAAAATCAGTAGGTGAACAATTGCCCGATACGAACATCCACTTTTCACACTACATGAAGCAAAGTAACGGAAACTCATTATTTCTGACTCCAAGGAACACCCAGGAAGTTATTCATAACATTTCTATGTTGTCCTCGAAACCAACAGGGGATCAAGGCGAACTGTCCACGAAACTCCTGAAAGCAGTCGCTTATGAAGTTGCCAGTCCGTTAACACACATCATTAATATTTCATTTTCATCTGGTCACGTGCCATACAAAATGAAAATAGTCAAAGTCATACCAATCTTCAAGTCTGGTGATCCTCAATTTTTTAACAACTATCGCCCTATCAGTATCCTGCCCACGTTCTCAAAAGTACTTGAGAAATTAATGTACAAAAGACTAAATAGGGCAAAGAAGTTTCTTCCCGCAAAGGCAATGAATACTTTGTACTTTTCTTTGATCCCCTGTCATCTCGTATATGGTATTCAGGTTTGGGGTCATTCGACCCACACAAACAGAATTTTCAAGCTGCAAAAAAGAGCGGTCCGAATCATAACTTGGCAAAGCATATAACTCGCACACAGACCCCTTTTCCAGAGATTGTGGCATTCTGAAATTTACAGATCTCTATATACAACCTTCATGTCTCCATCTTTAGGCATGACTGGATGAACAACAAACTTCCTATGTCATTCGATAACACCTTTCAGGTCTACAGAAACCCTTCGGGGATGAATACAAGGCAGACTGGTAAAATAGAAATATACAAACCAAGAACTTAATTTTCTGCAGAATTGCCGTTCCATTCCTTCCCAAGAAATTGGAAAAGTATAGACCCGCTAACTCAGATATATAGTAGACCCAAGTTCAAAAAATCATTAACACATAAAGTTTTAAGTACTTATTCCAGACAAAATTCCAAGTGCGACAACCCAGCCTGTCCCGATTGTATCAGCTACCAAAGCCATCTGGTATTTCACCCTTCTCCCAGCATTTGACCCATTGATCCTATCTAGACGCGTGATTCATAGACAAACTATCAAATAATCCTGTCTTTGAAAAGAATTTTCATTACACTGATGCCAAACCGCGTTGAAATATATTTTTATGGGAGTGGCAGAAAGACAGCCTTTTAAGCTATGCCATGTTATGTTCTTGTAGTCTGTAATGTTGTGTTGTTGTTAATGTACTAGTATACCGCAGAATAAAAGATATATTAATGTCGATTCCATGCATTATGGCGTCATTGCTTCCAAAAATCCAACCATTTCAATTGTTCAACACAAGCTGAGAAGTCATCAGGGACGTAGCTACAGAGTGTGTGTGGGGGAAGGGGTCTCCCCACCCCCACCCCAATATTTATCCAAAAATCAAGATAGTCGGAAATTGTTCATGCAAAAATTCCAACAGCTGGAAATTCGAAGCATTGTTGAAGCGGGTTTTTTCCGAGTGTGGTATTACATTTCCGTGAACATTCCACCCCCGACTCCCACAGACAGAATTCTGATAGAACAACGCAAGATTTTTCGACTACTCAGCGACCCCGAAGTTAACCCTTTACTCAACGTAACGGCCAAAACCGGACAGCGCTATTCTCAAAAATCGCCAATTAATTTTCATTATTTTTTTCATTTTTTGTCTCAAAAACATAGGTTATGACCCCTCGTTGGAACGAGCTCGTCGAGCTCGTTCCAACGAGGGGTCATAACCTATGTTTTTGAGACAAAAAATGAAAACAATTAGTTATTCAAAAATTATTTTTGCAAGTGTCGTCTGCTTTTCATGTTAGGTAAAGGGTTAATTCCACAACTCTGGCCGTGGTACGTGTTTTTAGTTCTCCTCTATGTTTGCCCGTTGGGCTACTACAGCATACAGACAATGGTAACAACCTACACACATTAAAGAGTTTTCATTTCGATTATTGGATAATACTTGTTTCATGTTGTGACAAGCATTAACAAACCGTTTCTTGAATTATATCAGAAATTGCAGAAGTACAAACAAGTTGGTCAATTTGGTGCTCACAAAAGTCATAAGCAGTTGATTTATGAGGCTAGTATACATGGCACATTGTGAGACCTTTTTTACTCAAAGTTTGCTAAGCATCAAATATATCCAACTACCCGTTTTACGTTTTAGTTGAAATATTGTTATGAAAAGTTTATATATTTTTTATTTATTATATCTTTAATGATTTAAGCACATAAATTAAGATTTTGTTTGTATTTGACATTATTTTTTTAGCTTTTGAATACGATAACCACGGAAAATGGATAATATTGGTAAAAGAGGAAATTTTTCAAATTTGCCAAAAAGTTGGCGGAGCGAACTTGTATGGGCTCAATATCGAGTATGAGGCCCATTACTGTTACTGAAGGTCACTGCGAAGCTTGGTAGCTGTTGCAAAGAGGTTCCCATGGGCCTAAATGATCAAAAACCGGCCTTCCGCTGCAGATGTTGGACTGTCTCTCCCACCACCATGCCGTTTTACCGGTGTGCCATACTGCTGAAATCTTGCTGAGGCTCTGGTGATCAGCGTATGGTGTACACCTAGGGCGTCACCAACTTGACGACGCGTAGCCCCTTGCTCCACCATCCCAACAGCCCGCCACATTTCTGCTTCAGACAAATGTCTTCTTACATTTGCATTCGCCCAATCAATCATTACACAAGGGTTTGTGTTAAAAATGAAGACTGAATACCCTACACACATGTCATGTACATGTACTCGTAGACAGTACACGAAAACATCATGAAAATCAAGGGGTACATGCTTTCCATGACTGTCACGAAAAGTCTGCCTGTCAAGAGAGCTAATGTAAACACTGGTGACCATCTCAATACATTCCCCAATCATATCCACCAATTTTCGTTTTTGTTGGGGTGATTCTTATCCAGAAGGGGTCAATGACTTTTCCTCAAAACGCATAAATCAACAGGGGTTCACTGAAAACAACAATTTTAATACATATATATATATATCGCACGTGGTACCTGCGACTCGCACGCCAAACTTACTCCTGCCTTACGACACACTTGCAACTCCTTCTCAACTGTTCCCGAGCCCCACGACCACCCACGGCAACCACGGCAGACAAAAATCGCAGAGGACGCACGATCTCGAAACACGCACGGCCAGTTGTGATCAAGGCTTTACTGGACGCTTTTCACTCAAGCAGTCGCCGCCAATGGAGTTGAACGCTCCCCTCTATTTATCTCAGAATAATGCTCATACAGGCAAAGTCTATTCTGCCTACGCATGGCTTGCCTTCTACAACAGGTAATGCCTTTTATCTAAATGCGAATAGCTCCCTGAGCTCGTACTTCGTATTTCTGATCCTGTTCTCATATATGGCCACTGACTTGGCCACCGACTGTTCCTATTCCAAATATGAGCTACGTTACAACGTGCCTATACTTTCGCACCGATGCGGCACTTCCTCCAGCCTATAGCATGGGACCTCCCCAGCTCATACGACCCACAGTTTTACACGCCTTCAGATTGGAATGAAATTTTAGAGAAATCCCCCGATTTTTATTTCAATAGCCGGAACATCATTTTAATTGCTTGTCTTGAACTTGGCCGCTTAGATCTATCTTAATTTAATATTCCCTTTTAAGTTCCTTTGAAAGTCTCGCATTTTGGTATATGTTGGCATTCGGTGATAGATCAGACACGTAATACGGGTGTGTGTTCAGAATCTGTGGGATTTACTGTTTTCACAACAATTACCTATTAACTGGTCATAATTATTTCGATAATGACTGCAGTAGAACACTGGTCTTCCCTCGTTTGAATCTCTAACCAGACCACCCATATGGCGTTCAGTAAACGCGCACTTTATGGCCATTAAATTTTATGCTTAATGAGCAGCGCGTGCGTTGTTGCTGGTCTGTTTAAGACGTGATAAATCGGTGTTCGGGGTTCGCCAGATAAATATCTTTTCGTTCTATGTTTAGCCCAGTGAGAAAGATCATAGAAAATATTTACTTTTAAAAAAAGAAAATCGCAACTTTAAGCAATCACCTTGATACCCATCCTCCATTGAAAACCTCCTAGTTATTTTTGATGACAAAATTTGATTCATGTGCAATACGCATACAATGCGATGTTATGAAGATTGTTAATGAATGCCTTAGCTCAAATCTGATGAAATAACAGCAACCGGAGAATCAATACAAAATGTCTTCAGATATAATTGTTTTCGACATTTTAGTGTCAAGCACTTATAAAAACAGCTGTTTCATCTTCACAACACAGATAATACAGCTGGAAAATAATCTTCAGAAATGTTTTAATTTTATATTTGCAAAAGCTTTTAAGAAGAAAACTGTGCTTTGTCAAAGAACACTGCGAGTTAACTCTTTACTTAATGAAAGGGACAGAATCTGTTCACGTATTTACAAATTGAGCAATTGAAAAAATATATTTTTCAAAATTAAAAAAAAAATAGATCACGTGACTCCTCTTTGGAACGAGCACCATGAAGTGTGTATGTGTGTGGGGTTTAATTTTCTGCTGCCAATGCCTATTTTATCCCCCACTTCATCACTTCATTTCACCTCTTGCTTGGCGAAGATTGTGTGTTCCCCACAGGTGACTTCTCGAACCCACTGGAACATCCTGGGTACATTTTGAAGGCTCAAGTACTCAGAGAGTGAAGGCATAATCACAGACAAATGCCCAAGAAATATCAGAGTGAGAGTACATGAACCAGCTATAGGTATTATATGAAAGTATTTTAGATTGACATTTTTCAGGAAAAGTGAGGGTTGGGGGCGTGCTTCCCAATCCGCCCCCGGTGACTACCCCGCTGATATTGTCATATTTAAATGGAATATAGTACATTCCATGGGCTTATTTATTATTGGCAAAGTTCATGCAACAGACCCTACCAGATCTGAACATTTTATTTCAGGTACTCGGACGGGAACACAGAGAGACGTAGCGACACAGGGAAGCATATCAGGGGTCTCGGGGGGGGGGGGGGGGGATTTCCCTAAAGTTGAAGATTCCGTGTCCACCCAAGAGGGGTGGTACTATTGGAATACGTCATAGTACTAGTACTAGGTAACTATATTCGTTGAGAACTCCGACGCTCTGCTTACTTTGCTGTTGGTAAGAAATATCATGTATGGGATATGTCGGTTCGCGACTCGGTTGAAAGATTATAAAGGTCTTTTTAGGTCCCACATTATGTTCTGGAACTCTTCTAAAAGCCCAAGCGGGGACAAAGCTCGCATTTTGGTGTTTTTTCCCCTCAAAACAAAGAAATATGCGATACGACAAACCATACCAGATTCGTACTTGAACCTGCAAACGGCAGCGTTTGACTTCAACATTAGTATATCATGTTGAGTCGAGCCTCATTTGCTGGACCCCTATGCACCCCTATGCCAGAGCCCTGAAATGACGTGGGGGTTACATCGTGAGTTGTCATGCTAGCCAGTATGATCAGCTATGCCGTGATGTCATTGCTATGAGACACGTAGTGTTAGTTAGCATGCGCAGCGTCTTTTGTGTGGGTCACGTGTATTTCTGTCATCCATTTCACTTACTGGAAATCGACATCTTGGTTTCTATGCTCTCACGTGGTTACCACGGATTGCAACTTGAAACATGGGAGTGTGTTTAGAAGACAGAATTAATCAATGTGGAGGTGCGCCTCGATTCAATAGGGGTATATGTATCAGACAATTATCCTCTACTGCACCAGCATATCGTAATTATCCTCCAATACCCAGATGAGTCGGAGAGTCGTACCAGTATACCACACTGACTCATTTGCGGATACCAACTGTGACACCAGAATGGATGTCACGTGGGTTGTTATGGGGCCGCACGTGATCAGTTAAGTTATGACGCCATTATGATTGAAACATGTGACGTTAGTTCCTATACTCAGCGCGTGTTCTTTGTGTGACACTTGTTCCAGTAGTCCATTTTCTTGAGGTCAGCATCTTCGTTTCTATGGTGTGAGGTGGTTACCATATGTACATAGTGCGCTGGACATAGAGATGTGTTTGGGGTATGTTTGATTCAATGGGAGTAAGTTGAAAAATGACCCGACGACTAGATCTACAACAATGACCAGACAGCTTCCCAAAAGGCAACCGCCTAGAGTAGCACTAAAAGTACACTAAACAGTGAGGGGTGTCATTTAAATGAATGACAGTATTTAGTATGCGGTGCCTCGTGTTCTATCTATTCCGGTTCGTATACTGCCTATTCTCAAACCTATTCTCTCCATCCCTGGACACAATCTAGCTACCCCAACCCTATCGTTCAATCCGTTATTTGCCTTCTTGTGTGCTGTCCAAACTATACGTGGCTTTCTCTGACCTGTCCTGACTTCTGTCCTCAGCCAATCAATTTGCTTCCCTGGAACCGCTCAACTAATCAGATGGCTCGATTTGCTGAAGTCCCGCCCACTATCGCATCATATACAGTCATCTGTCTCGAGCTACCTTATACGATACTTGTGGCTTGTTACCCATCGAATGAGCTGAAGAGCAACGATGAGCGACTGCTCTAATAATTAATGCCCCCACGACTCAAAGGCGAATTTGGGCATTGTCCCTAAGGTCGGATCATGTTATAGTTTCTTGGTTTCCAATTCCTATACGGCTCCTAGCTCAAACATCTTATCTTCTTGACTCTTTTCCTTAGACTTCTTGGCACCTTTCCTTGGACTTCTTGACCCCTAGATTAATCTATGACCTCCATGGCTGCTATACCTCCGCTATTGACTTTTCTGTGGCTGAAGAGCTATAGTCTTCTACCAGTATTGCTGACTTATACATATCCACCACTATCAGTCCCGTGATCATCTTCCACTCCTACTGCTTCCGTCCAGTAATATTGTCTTCTACTGCGACAATCTGGATATACCATTTCTACGATTCGTCTCAGTTACTACTGCCAATAGTACAACTGGCTTTGAACTTCCTTATGACCTCCACTAGCTTCTTATACAATTGTCTTATGTCACAGCACTACAAGCGGGTGCCACTGCGGCCCATACTCCTCCCCTATACAAACACACACACACACACTTTGGATCCCTGAAGAAAACATCGCCTATATTTTTTAGCTGCAACAAGCAGCTCTATATCTGGCCATGTGGGTCGGTAGGTTGGTCGATGGATTGGTCTTCCGTCGGTTTATGATCAACACATTTCTAAACTCAGTAGCTTTTTAAAAAATATTCTTGGTGGAATGTCATCATATGGATATGCAAGTGCATCATAATGATATCTAGACCCATGTTCAATGCAAGTGTTATTCGGAGTAATTTATAAGCTGAGGTGTTGTGCCCAAAAACGAATAAAATAATGAAGTTGAATGGCCACATCTCTGACTTATCTAGTCATTAACAGTGCCGGATTAAGGCTTGGGCTTTATGGGCTGCAGTCCATGGGCCTCCATCAGCTGAGGGCCCCCAGAGATTAAGTAAAATTAATTTACTGTGAAAAGTTACTTCATTTGTAAATGGAGAAGGAAAGTATAAGTATGCTGACCTACCCCTTTAAGAAGGGCCCAATTAATATACTGTATAATATACCGGAATTTTTTTTCTTGCCCATTATTCCAACTCGTTGACACTGGGAATCCTGATTACAATGACACGATCTCATACTCGCTTAGGGCCTGTACAAGAAATCGCCCATTCCATCGAAACTTTCTTTCATCTTATTTTGTCATTGCTGTGCGGTTGTGCTTTCACCAAAGACAAAGGTGCTGATAGATGGATCCGAAATTCGATTTGCGTGCTTTTGTTAATTATCACTGAGGGTCTCGTAGTCACAGTATCTGTAGCCCAGGGGCCTACAAAATCGTAATTCGGCTCTGGTTATTAAAATCGATTTTCGATAAAGTTATCTCCCCTGAAATTATTTGATGGAAAAGGAAGGCTCAATTAAGAAAAAAAAAACTTCTTCATATCGCATTGAGTTAAAATTCGGGCTCTCCCCATAGGGAGCCCAAATATGAATCCACGAAATGATTTGAACAAATTTGAATCTGGCCCCCACCCCTTCTTATTCTGATTAGTGGTTCTCTAATAAAAGAGGATTTTTTAAAAAATTGATTTATGCCTCTTGTGGAGCCCCCTTTGGGTGTGGCAATCTTATTTGAACACACTTCAAATAAACTAAGGAACATTCAAACTAAATTTGAATCAATCCGGTCCAATAGCTTCTGAAAGGAAGTCGTTGATGTATAAAATGTTGAAAAATAAAATCTATAGACCTATGTCTTCGTTATACCCAGTACGTCATTAATTTGAATTAAAATAACCAACGGAAGTTCAGAAATAGGTTTGCAAGGTCGTATAATATTGGACAGTACTTCAGATCTACATTTTGATTCTCTACCAGAAAAATCACATCGGACAGCTGTGAATTTTTGCAAATATTTGTCATATGTAAATATTTGAGAAAAGACACAATACCAAAACTGTTTGTTCGTTTTGAGGTGCATTCACGAAACTGGAATGAGTTTTCTCCCTTGATTTGATTAGTAAGCAGAATTTCGTCTGCTTTAAAAACTCAACAGCCCTAAACAGACTGTGTTTTAAAGAAAAACAGTGATTTGCCAAAAACCAATATACGAAAGAATAAGCTTAATTCCCATCTCAAAATTCAAATGAACAGAGTTCGACGCTGATTGTGAGACAGCTACCCAGTGCTTTGTTAAGCAAAATTATCATGTCAAAAATAAAAAAACTTGTTTCGAATCAGCAAAATGTCACAATCGCTATTTCTTATCTGAGAAGCTGAACCGCTCTTTGAAGAATCAACTACTCGGACACAACGGTCCGAGGCTTAAATGTTGAGATGGAAATGGAGAAAAAGATCGGGGAATAAGAATAAAAATGTTATTTAATGAACTTGTAAACATACATATGCACATCGTTACACATTTGTTGTGTCAAGTTTTGATGTTTGCTGTTATGTCAGAAACTTGAAACGACGGATTTGAAGTACTAACTTCTGTAAAATCTCTCATTTCTTGTAATGAATGTCTTACTTAAAACGGAGAAGGTAGGTACAAAGAGATTCTATCAAATGGTAGAGTTAAATATTTCAGCAGTCAATGTTATCGGTCTTGGCCACAAAGAGGCATGGGCGCATTGCTTTTGTTGGGCTTTGTTTGTTTACTTTCCTTTTGTTTTTATGTCTTTTGTTTTTGTTTCCAACACAAACAATCAAATCTTTTTCAAATGTTTATTGTAGGCCTATCCATTTGCTGGGCACCTTTACTTTAGCTGCTGATGAAATACGAGTCTATTCCAGGCGCGTGCCCAGAATATCAAAGTTAGGGGGAGCAAGAGTAATATCTAGGGGGACCAGTTCGGCGATCTGAACGTAGCGGTAACCGCTTCGTTCGGTTGTTAAACTACTGGGGGGGGGGGGGGGGGCATAGGGAATAGGATGCGTAGCATCATCCGAGCCACGTAGCGGCGAGATGGACCGAGCACAAGAGGGACCCCCTCCTCTCGCTTGAGAGGGGGGGGGGTGGAGGTTCCCGCGGAAAAACTTTGAAATTTGAGACAAATAAATGCAATTTCCGTGACTCAGTCCGTTTGTGTCCAAAATGTATAAGTTGTGAAAGGCATCAATAATTAGGCCACATCACCTCGGGGGGGGGGGGGGAGGATGACTGAAATTTGTTTGGGGGGGAGTGTGCCCTCATCAGCTCCCACCCCAAGTTACGCCACTGGTCTATTCATTCAAAGTGTAGCATTCTGACTTGCCCAATTTAGTAATTTTTTTTTATTTTACAAACTCTTGAAAATACACTCTGCAGTAATATTCAATGGCAACAGGTATTCAACAAAACATGATGTATAGAACATAGCATCTACTTTGTTGCTGAGTTTTGACCTTTCTCTCTCTGAATCACAAACCACAATTTCACTATCTGGTTAAATTGGCTACACACCTTAACTAACCAGTATCAGGGAGTGGGGGGGGGGGGTATATATTGTTGAATGTATCTTGTGTTTTATCTGATAATGGGACAATTCTTTCCAAAAGTGACTCAAATACAGATTGATAAAACAGTTAAAAAATAAATACAGTGGGTCAGTTAGTTAACTGATTAATGCTTAAGAAAATAACCACATTAATTGGATAAAAAAATTTCATTCAAACACCAACCCATTTACCACATATTTAGTACAAATCTGATCTGTTAACTGCATATACCTTATAGCCTAAATCAATGTTAAGGGAATAATCACCATTTTCTGGTTAACTGAATATTCCCATTAATTGAATATTTTTCACTAGCTTAGTATCTGTTCAGTTAATAGGCTTCCGCTGTATTCTAAACGAAAACCCGGTTGTTTTCTTCCACTTAATATAGTTTATAAATGCCCAGGTGGAGAACAAACTCACGAGCTTGTTCCAATGAGAGCTTATAAGCTATGTTCTGGAAGGAATAACTTAAAAATGCAAAAAGACCCCCCTCTCCTACCAGGCATTCAATACACAGTACAGAGAGAGTAGATTACAACCTAAACACTCACAAAGGGGACATCCCAACCAGATTACTCATGGGAAAATTACATAGGAAGCACAAGCCAAATTACAACTATTGGACATCCAGGCAAAAACTTTGTTCACACGGAAGAGCATCATTATTAGTGACAGGTGGACAATAATATTAAGTGTGGCAGATATTCCTGCACAGGACATGATTTCTCTTGCTGCTGAAATAAGTATAATTTGGTCAGCTCATTGAATCAGATTTTCCATCTGGAAATGGCATGAATTTTTTAACCAATGATTTCTTCTGCTAAATTTAGTTGAAATTTTCATCAAATCTAGTCATGGCTGTTTTATAGCAACCATGACTAGATTTGATGAAAAATATCTTAAAAATATTCAGCGGGTAAAAAGTTAATTCCCCAAACCAGGGAACATTGTATCAATTAACAATATATAATTTGAAAAAAAAAGCCTCACGAATACAAATTCAGTACTCGTAAGGTGCACTTATTGATTTTCACTCCTTGAAACTTGTTTAAAAATATATCTTAAAATCTTGAAAGAGGAATTTATTTTTTCCAGTGTGGTGACATGATTTCAGATTGGCTGTTTTCATGCTCAGAACAAGCTCAGAAATTTCAAGTAGCAAGCATATTTATCTTAATGCAATGAGGAATTTACCCAATTCACTCTTGTTTGACACAATTGATTGAGCTCTCTCTGTTAACTGGTAGAGTGCAAATTTTAATTAAATTTAATAAATTTCTAGTTGATTTATGGGGAAAATTTGCTGCTTGAAATTTTGGTATTGTGACAGTGTGCAAGAGTCAGAGTCTGAATATTATCATTTATACATGGAAGCTCAAAGGTAATGAAGTACAAGAGGAGATCCAAATCAAGCGTGTTATTTATATATTTATTGGTGGTTAGGCCTAAAAAAGTTAAAATCTGTGTCTCAGGCCCTCCTGCATGTTTCTTTTCGTTGCTGAATTCTCTCTTTTTATAACTGATGCAAACTTAAAATGAAAGTGTCAATGACACTGTAGCTCAACTTGTTAAAGACATATACATGTATAATATGTGACACAGCAATAACAAACATCTAGGTAAATGACCTGCTAACAAAGGTACGTGTAAAGTATTGTAACGGGTCTGTACATAAATTCTGACCGTAGCATGTAACAAATATATAAGTAAAGTATTGTAAAGGTGGGGTGACAGTTAGATGCTAAACTAGAAAAGAAATCTTTGAGTCCCAGAGTGGGTCTGACAGCACCCAAAAATATTTGTTCTCATAGCACAGTGATAATAAAGGCACCCCAAAACAATTGTTCCTGTCACAAGGTGATAACAAAGGAACCCCAAGAAGTTTTGTGAAGATCGGTTCATAAATACAGACTCTAGCTCGAGCCGTACTGACATGTGCACTTACTGTGTATAAGTAGCACTGAACAAATCAAAGTTAATTTAATTTGCATAATTTTTGTATGAGAAAAAAACCTGTATTATATGTGATGTATTCCATGTTACTAAACATTCCTATAAAAATTTATTCAAATCAGAACTTTCATACAGAAGTTCTGTACAAAAAACTGATTGCACTAATTTTGGTACAAAATGGCTGCTGGTGGCCATCTTGAATTTTGGACACACCCAAAAACACTCGTTCTCATCCCACGGTCATAACAAAGTTACCCAAGAAGTTTTGTACAGATCGGTTCATAAATACGGCCTCTAGCCTGAGCCGTATAGAAGTTGTGTACAAAAAACTGATTGGACCTAATTTCGGTACAAAATGGCCAGTGGCAGCCATCTTGAATTTTTGACCCCACACAGAAACACTCGTTCTCGTCCCAAGGTGATAACAAAGGTACCCAAGAAGTTTTGTGAAGATCGGTTCATAAATATAGCCTCTAGCCCAAGCCGTATTGACACGTGCACTTACTGTGTATAAGAAGCAATGAATAAATCAAAGTTCATCTAATTTGCATAATTTCTGCTCGAGAAAAAAACCTGTATTATATGTGATGTATTCCATGTTAGTAAACATTCATACAAAAATTTATTTAAATCAGACCTTTCATACAGAAGTTCTGTACAAAAAACTGATTGCACTAATTTTGGTACGAAATGGCTGCTGGCGGCCATTTTGAATTTTGGAATGCACTCAAAAACACTCGTTCTCATCCCACGGTGATAACAAAGGTACTGAAGAAGTTTTGTAAAGATCGGTTCATAAATACAGCCTCTAGCCTGAGCCGTATAGAAGTTGTGTACAAAAAACTGACTGGACCTAATTTCAGTACAAAATGGCCACTGGCAGCCATCTTGAATTTTGGACCGCACCCAGAAACACTCGTTCTCATCCCAAGGTGATAACAAAGGTACCCAAGAAGTTTCATGAAGATCGGTTCAGAAATACAGACTCTAGCCTGAGCCGTATTGACATGTGCACTTACAGTGTATAAGTAGCACTGAATAAATCAAAGTTCATCTAATTTGCATAATATCTGCACAAGAAAAAAAACCCATATTATATGTGATGTATTCCGTGTTACTAAACATTCATACAACATTTATTCAAATCAGAACTTTCATACAGAAGTTCTGTACAAAAAACTGATGGCACTAACTAAAGTACAAAATGGCTGCTGGTGGCCACCTTGAATTTTGGACTGCACCCTAAACCACTCGTTCTCGTCCCACGGTAATAACAAAGGTACCCAAGAAGTTTCGTAAAGATCAGTTCATAAATACGGCCTCTAGCCCGAGCCATATTGGCATTTGCAATTACAGTGCTGAAAGTAACACTAAATAGATCAAAGTTAGTCTAATTGGCATAATTTATGCACAAGAAAAAAAACAGTATTATATGTGATGTATCCCATGCTACTAAACATTCATACAAAAAATTATTCAAATCAGCGCTTTCATATGGAAGTTCTGCACAAAAATCTGATTGCACCTAATTTTGAACAAAATGGCTTCCAGTGGCCATCTTGAATTTCAGACCAGACCCCAAAACATTTGTTCTCATCCCACAGTGATAACAAAGGTACCCAAGAAGTTTCGTAAAGATCGGTTCATAAATACGGCCTCTAGCCTGAGCCGTATTGGCATTTGCACTTACAGTGCTGAAAGTAACACTAAATTAATCAAAGTTTGTCTAATTTGCATAATTTACACACGAGAAAAAAACCTGTATTACATATGATGTATCCCATGGTACTAAACATCCATACAAAAAATTATTCATTTCAGAGCTTTCATATGGAAGTTCTGCAGAAAAATCTGATTGCACCAAATTTTGTACAAAATGGATGCCAGCGGCCATCTCGAATTTCGGACTGGACCCCAAAACACTCGTTCTTGTCCCACGGTGATAACAAAGGTATCCAAGGAGTTTCGTAAAGATCGGTTCATAAATATGGCCTCTAGCCCGAGTCGTATTGAATTGTTGATGGACAGACGGACGACTGGCCATGGCATAAGCTCAAATTTGACTTACGTCAAAGTTGAGCTAAAAATGAAAATTAGATGGCTTATGTCTGGTATTTTACCCAATTTAATAAAAGTCATAAATTTGTCCCTTGAGTGCAACAAGGCTTTTCAGTGCTTTAGCATTGCAAAGCCTTCTTGCACTCAAAGGACGAAGTACCTCACCACCCATGCTATTCTGTAGATTATGAGGCCTAAAACATAAAACAAACCAACATCATGAACTTTTGTTGGCAAAGAAATAATTACAAAAATAAAAAATTAAATTAAATGAAAGTGTCAATGACATTGTAGCTCAACTTTGAGTATGACAGGAATTAGTATTTGGTGTGACCAGGTCAACAATAATGAATATGACAGGAATCAGTATTTGCTGTGACCAAGTCAACAACAATGAATAAGAGAAAAAGAGTAATTCGCATAATATATGCACAAGAAAAAAAAAACGTAATATATGTGATGTATTCCATATTACTAAATATTCGTACAAAAATTTATCCATATCAGATCTTTCATATAGAGGTTCTGCACAAAAAACTGATTGCAGGTAATTTTGGTACAAAATGGCCACCAGTGGCCATCTTGAATTTCGGGCCAGACCCCAAAACACTCATTCTCGTCCCACGGTGATAACAAAGATATCCAAGAAGTAAAGATCGGTTCATAAATACGGCCCCAAGCCCGAGCCGTATTGGCATTTGCAGTTACAGTGCTGAAAGTAACACAAAACAGATCAAAGTTAGTCTAATTGGCATAATTTATGAATGAGAAAAAAACCCGTATTATATATGATGTATCCCATGGTACTAATCATTCACAAAAAAAAATTATTCAAATCAGCACTTTCATATGGAAGTTCTGCGCAAAAATCTGATTGCACCTAATTTTGTACAAAATGGCTGCCAGTGGCCATCTTGAATTTCAGACCGGACCCCAAAACTCTCGTTCTCATCCCACAGTGATAACAAAGGTACCCAAGAAGTTTCGTAAAGATTAGTTCATAAATACGGCCTCTAGCCCAAGCCGTATTGGCATTTGCACTTACAGTGATGAAAGTAACACTAAATAAATCAAAGTTAGTCTAATTTGCATAATTTACGCACAAGAAAAAACCTGTATTATATGTGATGTATCCCATGGTACTAAACATTCATACAAAAATTATTCAAATCAGAGCTTTCATATGGATGTTCTGCACAAAAATCTGATTGCACCTTATTTTGTACAAAATGGCTGCCAGCAGCCATCTTAAATTTCGGACCGGTACCAAAAACACTCGTTCTTATCCCACAGTGATAACAAAGGTATCCAAGAAGTTTTGTAAAGATTGGTTCATAAATACAGCCTCTAGCCCGAGCCGTGTTGATGGCACAACAGACAGACAGATGGACGACGGACCATGACAGTACCTCAAAATTGGCCTCGCCAAAGTTGAGCTAAAAATGCACACCCACATGCAATTTTACAAAAAATGGACTGAGAAACAGAAGATTTACTTTGTGGGGCCTTCAGGTCACATTTTTCTGCACAACAGCTAATTGTGACTGCAACATTCAACCCAAGCATTGGTGACCATTTTATCAGTAAAAGAGCTTGTTGACCATGGTAAACAAGCAATGCTTCACTTCCTATGGTTCTGACAGGGGAAATCAAGCATGTTATGTTTGCACTTTGATAATAGTACATGTAACATCACAAAAACATGTACACAACTTTATACAGTACAACCCTGTTGATTGGATAGTCACTTTGCCAATGAAAATTATTCAGTTAACAGGAGTATTCAATTAACAGGGATTTTAACATTTTCCTGTATTCTAGAGATAAACTGAGCATTTATTTTTGTCTACCTTGTTTTACCAGTAAAATAAATAAATGCCTGTAAGGGATGTACTGGCACCAAATAGATCAACAAGCACAAGGAATTTGGTGATTGTTCTGAAGGATAATTTCTCAACATATTACAAGATTTTTTATTCTTTTAACAGCAGTTTGCTCTATAAACCATAGGCAAATGACAGTTTGGTAAATGGTTTTGCATTTGGCATTTATATTCAATTAACAGAGTTATATATTAAGAGATATGTATTAAGTGGGCTACACTGTACTGCAAGTGTGCCATCAAAGGAATGTGTGACAACTTTTGTTTTCTGTTCATTTATATTTGCTGGTGAAATGGTGTTATGCAATCTACCCATGAATTTGCCACTTTTATCAGCTTATATTAATGGAACTTGAGGACAGAGAAAATAAATATACATTTCATAGACCACTGTGTTGTCTGACCAGTGATTCATGAATTGCAAATTTTCTTGTTAGGTCTTCAAGATTCTACTGGTCTGTCAAAGGTTATAAACTGAAGCCCATCGGTCCGGTGGCCGGTATCAAATCTCCTTACACATACTGTACTTACTTTGCACACCTCTTTTGCAGCATACAGCTTGAAACAAAATTAAGTTTCTGTTCACCATTTTCTTTCATTATTATTCAGGTTTATTGAATTGGATTTGTGACAAGTAAATCACTTACCCAATTTTCTGAAAATGGAATCTGAGATGAAACATAAAGCCATGACAAGGTGACACCTAACTCATTTTGTGGTTGCATGCATCTTAGAGTTTCATTTTGGTGCAAGAAGAAAGGTAGTGTTACATTGGGTAAAAATCCATTGTGTGTATGTATACAGTACTTCTACTTACCCAGATTCTAGTCCAGCCAACCCATTATACTGAAACCTCAAGCTCCTTAATTGTCTTAATTATAGTCAATGATCAAACACTATGGTGTGTTACACAATCTGAAGTGTGTGATCCATTTTATGTGGACTTTGTGCGGTACCACTGCCCTGTATCTGTTACATTAAATTTTCCAAAGAACATGACATTTCAGTGTTTTATGCGACTAATAAGTTCTTAAGGACAGGGTGATTATGATGGTCTTAATAATGCTCTGTCAGAGTTTATTTGGGGGTGGGGGGGGGGGGGGGGTGGGGGGGCATTAGATCCCATCCGAATCAACCTAAATGGTTTCATACCTCTATTAGACTCTTAATGCAACAAAGACGTCGTCTCTATTGTAAAGCTAAGTTGAAAAATTCCCCAGAAGCATGGGCCTCTTACCAGAAAAAGAGAAACAAGACCAATTTTGAAATACGCAAATCTAAAGAAATTTTTTTTAGCAAAAAACCTCTGAGTGGTGGAAAACCTTCAAGATCTTACTTGACAGTAATCATTCACCCATTCCTAATCTTGAATACAACAAACAAGACCTTGTAAAAAGTGAGGAGAAAGCTGAATGCCTTAACATATATTTTACCAGTATCACATTGGATGATGATTCTCATCACGTCCTCCCAGTAATCAATCCAAAACCTGATCACCCTATACTAGGTAATAATACCCTTACTACCAGTTATAAATCAGAAGCCCTTCTCTCCCTTGAAGTCTCCAAGGCAAGTGGCCTTGACAAAATAAGCCAATGCCTCCTGAAAAAGTGTTCCTCCAGTCTATGTAAACTGCTAACTGATTTGTTCAACCATATGTTAGATAAAGCGATTTTTCCAGACCAGTGGAAGTGAGGCAGTGTCACGCCAGTGTACAAAAAAGGAGATGCACACCTTGCACAAAATCACTGACCTATTACATTGCTGAGCTGTCTCAGTAAAGTATTTGAGAAATGCATATATAAAAAAGTGCTAGCATTTCTAAAAGACAACAGGCCCCTAACACCACTCCAATCAGAATTCCTGCTGACGGACTCCACTTTGCTTCAACTGACTGATATTTACCACACATTCTGTTCAGCACTTGATGCAGGGAAGGAAATCCATACTGTCTTCTGCAACCTAAGCAAAGCTTTCGATAAGATCTGGCACAAGGGACTTCTTTGTAAACTTGAAAACATTGGGATCACCGGTAACCTCCTGAGATGGTTCGAGGCTTACCTGAATCATAGACAGCAATGCATTGTTGTAGATTCTGTATCCTATCCTGGATGAACTTGACTGCCGGAGTGCCCCAAGGTTCTATACTCAGCCCACTTCTCTTTCTGGTTTATATAAATGATATTGTTCATGGTATATCACTAGCAACATCCGTCTCTTTGCTGATGACACTACCCTGTACTTGATTGCCATGGCAGCTAATATAATTAATAATGACATTAAGATTTTAGAAAAATGGTCAAAGACTTGGTTAGTTAATTTCAATCCTAATAATACTGAAACAATGATCATTTCACGAAAAACCTTCAAACCTACACACCCACCACTGTCAATGTTCTCCACAAACATTTCAGAGGTATCACAAAACAAAGACCTGGGAGTAGTGTTTAACAACAAGGGGACATGGAGAACCCATATCGATGAAATAGCCTAGAAAACTTGGCGACGTATCAAGCTGATTAGCTACTTCAAGCATAGGCTTGATCAAAAATCCCTAAAGAAAATCTATTTCGAATATCCTTGAATATGCCGATACCGTCTGGGATAACTGTACAGCCGGGGAAGCCGATGAACTAGAGAAAATTCAAACTGAAGCAGCATGAATTATTACTGGGGCTACCATGAGTGCTACTAAGCATCACCTGTATGCCAAATTAGGATGGGATATGCTAAAGGTGGCAGAATCATAAGTTAATACAATTTTTTAAGATGCATCACAGCCTTATCCTAGAGTATTCATCTAACCTAATCCCTTCATCCAGTTCTGAACCTAAGATTACAATCTAAGGAATAACTTGAATGTCATCACACCTTTGTGTCGCACCCAATCATATCATACATCCTTCCTCTCCTCTACCACATGTTTGTGGATTGAGATTCCACCCGAAATTAGACAAAATAATTCACTTCCACAATTCAAAGGTTACCTATACACTAATCTGAACATTGTACCTAACCACTTCTACTTTCATAAATCACTTCAGGCCCAAATACTTCACTGCTGCCTACGTCTTAACTGTAGTAATCTCAACGATGACTTGTTCAACAACTGTCTATCAAACACATGCCTTTGCCGATGTGGCAAATAAGAAACTGCTAATCACTTTTTTTTTCACTGTCCTCTTTACTCTCAACAAAGGGATCAGACACTAGACATTCTCCAATATAATGTTACAACCGCCATCTTACTGTTCGGATCTGAACACTAATCCTGTAATGAACTGACTAATCTTCGAGAAGGCCCAAGAGTTTATCCTATTATCAAAAAGGTTTTGCTGAGTATATTATGGTCCACAAGTTAATAACATCTCTTCAATTTTGTATTATGATGCATTCATCGACTAAAAGCAGACCAGTCACCACCTCGCCAGATCTCTCTCTCCTTCTCTTCCCCTCTCTCTTCCTTTCTTCCACTTTTTTCTCATCCCCTTATCCCCCCCCCCCCCCACCCTCCCACTACTCACCTATTATTGCATTTTCAGGCATATGTTTATATTATTATACACACCAAATCATCTCTGAACCAGCCATTTTTTCTGTAACATACAACTATCAGGAGACGGCCTCGAATAAGCACTTAGCTTACTGCTGAATCCTCTTTCCGTGTTTAAGATATTTTTGTTCTCAATGTTAATCAATTATTGTCTGTCTTTTTGTCTGTCTTTCTTTTGGAAATAAATATTGTTTAAACAGGACTTCTACTGAGCAGCATTTTTGTCTTATGAAGGGAACTATTGCTCAAACCATAAATACCCCTTTTAAAAAAGAAATCTAGTTCATTGTTAACTGATTGAGTGCGAGAATCTCATATTTGTATTTATTAAAAAGTGCTTGTACCACCTTTAAAAAGGCTGCATGGTCTGTGGCTGTGCTTCATATTCAGGTGGAAGCAAATTGGGTTTTTTTGTCTATATAAATTTGTCTTCTTATAGTTTATTGGAGAGTGCACATAGGCCTTTACCAGTTAACCATTTACCAAATGAATTGGATGCATCCACATGTATAATTTTCAAATAGTTCTGTTGAAAAAATATAATTTTTCAAAATATTTTAACAAAACCAGATCATTTGACCCGTCAATGGAACAAGCTCATTCCAGTGAGGGGGTCACATGATATGGTTTTGTTGAAATGTTTTGAAAAAATTTGGAAAAATTATATTTTAAATAATAAGCTTTGATATTATGTGCATTGGATAAAGGTTTAAGTAGTCTAACTGTGTGTGAATTCCAAACTATTAACCTAAAAGACCACACATTATGAAATGCAGGAATAAATAACCACAACTCAATTACATCACTTTGAATCGTTGAATAGATTTTACAATAAAGACCACATGTTTGTTCAATGTAATATTTTCAATACTTGCAGTATGTCATCAAATGCTTGAATGTATTTCATCAAGGTTTAATTCAAGGCATTTGAGGGGTTAATTTTTCCACCCCATTCCCAAATTGAAAAACACAATAAAAATCCCAGTTGAACTGACCGTAGTTTTCCTCAGCCAACCATCCACCAGTAATCTGGTCCAATCGGTACTGAGTCCAAGTTGTAAACTTATTACATGTATACATGTTGGTTTTGATATGCCATGGATGAGTGAGTTTCCAAGGCTGCTTTAAGTACCTCATTCAGGGACTTCAAAACATCTTTGGTTCCTAACAATCACTGATCTTTAGGGTCCCTGGAATTAAGACAAAGTTTCCTTGAACTTGACAGGTTTTAGTACCCCCAGTGGATTCATTCCTCAGTACAGTGGAGCCCACTTAACTGGATATCTCTTAACTGAATAACCCTGTTAACTGAATATAATTTCCTAACACAAAACCATTTGGCATACCTGCAGTACAAATTTGACCTGTTAATTGAATATAGGTTATAGAGTAAACTCTTGTTAAATGAATACAAAATCTTGTGAGCTGTCGAGAAATTACCCTGACTCGTCACAGTTTTCCTTCGTTTATAGACATATTTGGCCTCAGTACATCCAATACAGGCATTTATTCTATTATATATTGTTTGACAGAGCTCATGGAGATCTGTCAAACAAGTTATAAAGAATAAATGCCAAGTTTATCTCTAGAATACAGAAAAGTGACAAAATCCCAGTTGATTGAATACTCCTGCTAATTGAATAATTATCATTGGCAAAGTGACTATTCAATTAACAGGGTTCCACTGTACCAAAAAAAAAACCCTTCCCATTTCAAAGGATTGAACCCTGATTTCATTGATATTTTGATGCTTAGTGGTATTAGATGCTTTGTTTCCAAAATGGAGAGTGTGAAAATAAATGGATTGATAATGCAGAGTATCATTTCAGATGTGCAGTTATAATCCAATTTCTGGTGTTTTCAGACATGTTAATAAACCTGTCAAATGCTTCCAAACAATTGTTTTTTATTTTTTATACAAAATTGCAATTAGTAGTTGTGAAGAAGTGCACAATTTTTTCCAATTACAAAAAAAGACCTGTTTTTGCTTTTCTGTTGGGAACTCTGTTTTCACTAAACTGTGAACTACTGAAATACAAGAGTAGGGAAAAGAAGTTCAACACTACACCTACAGTACCAGATGAAATAAGTTGTAGGAAAACTACTAAAAAGTTTCTATAACGTTTTTCCTTTTGTGCCATATTCCAACCACTGAAATTGATTTTTACATTGGTTTCAGGGAAAGTTTTCTGAGAAATGATGTTAAGTTCAAGCGTGGACTTTTGAGGCATGCCATATATATATATAAATATTTCCTGGAACCACCAAAAGTAAAAGTTTGTTTAACGTATTTTATAAAAGTAAAAATGCCTGAAGATCCGCATAGAGAGCGGTGAAAGCACTAGCAGGAATATATTCAGTGATGTCGTTGTATTTGTTTTGAACTTTAATTAATAATTTTTTCTTATAAATATTTATATATAGTTATCCTCTTACATGTTAAAGATGGTAATGTAATAACAATTTGAATGATTCTGAAAGCACCTCATCGTCGTATAATGATCGGCCCACAAACCTTCTGTTCAGATATGTACTCTTCATTGCATATCAGTTACAGACTCTCGAGGGTTGATGGGATAACTGTTATGAAAGATGTATCATTAAAATTAAATAAATCCAATTTTACTATTTTTTATTTGAAAAATGAAAAAATATATTACGCTGATGAATATGAGCAGAAATAACACAAAATATATCAACCATATGTACAACATTCATCATGCATCATTGAAGTGCAAAAAAGAAAATTATAACAGATGTTTGTTAACTTCTTGCATGCTGCTTGTGGATATTCCTGCCAAGCATAGGGTTTCTCTTGGCACTGAAATAAGTATAATTTGGGCACAGGCCTGAAAATAAGCAGTCTGACATTTGCAGAATGAGGTCCCTAGAGGGTGAATTTGATGGTGCTTTCCCATACAGTGTGCCAATTTATCCTCTGGGTACCTTTTTCTGTTTAGTTATGAGGCCCTGATTCAGATTGAGGTTCACAGAGGGTAAATTTAGTGATGCTACCCTGCTGTGCAGGGTGGCATCACTAAATTCACCCTCTGGGGACCTCATTTTGCAGATGTCAGTCTGCTTATTTTCTGGCTTGTTTGGGCACATTTAATCATATTTTCCACCTATACATTGAATGGATTTTTTCACCACCAATTTCTTGTGTTGTATTTAAATTAATTTTTCATCAAATCTAGTCTTGTCTGCTTTACAGCAGCCATGACTAGATTTGATGAAAAAAATCTTGAAAATACCAGCAGGTTAAGAGTTAAATAAATATTTTAATCCATTCAGTAACAAACCAGCTATTGCAGAACAGAAAATTTAATTTATTTTGAAAACTCCTATGAAGATGATTTTTCACTCAGGTAACATGGATTCTGTAATAAAAGAAGCACAAATAAACTTCAACAAATGGACCTGCAAGTTGAATCTGAATGCACCTTCACACTTTGACTAACATAACTAAGAAGACAACCATAACACTTTACCTAACATGACCAACAGGCAATTTTCTCTTTTTGCCTCAAAAATATAGCTTATGACCCTCATTGGAATGAAGTGATTCCACTGTGGGGGTCATTAGCCGTGTTTTTCAGTTAAAAATTGAAAAAATAATAAAACCTCTACAGTGGATTTTCAAAATAGCACTCTTAGATATGTCCATTTTGTTGGATGAAGGGCTGAACTAACCATGTGCATACTGATGTTGAAATATAAAAATTTCAAGCTGCAAATCATTCCCATAATGCAACTAGGAATTTAATCAATTCAGTCTTGTTTAACCCTTTACCTAACATGCAAAGTAGACAAAATTCTTGAATACCTATATTTGTTCATTTTTTGTGTCAAAAACATAGCTTATGACCCCTCTTGAACTGAGCTTGTTCCAATGTGGGGTCATAAGCTATGTTTTTGAGATAAAAAATGAAATTATAAGGAAAACTGAGTGGTGATTATTATGAATAGTGCTGGCCGGTGTTGGCCATTACGTTGGGTAAAGGATTAACAGAGCTCATTTGAGCTCTGTGAAACAGGATTGAATTGGTTATATTTATATATTATTTATTTATAGATGTTTAAGTTCACATATTTCTACACAATGGCTAATCATGACCACAACAGTTTTATGGGTGGAGGAAACCGGAGTTCCCAGAGAGAACCACCGAGCAACGGTGACCAACTGTCAGCTTCCGAACATACTAACTCCACATAAGCAGGGTTAGCATTGGTTGAAGAAAGGTGCACCATTGACATGCAGTATGCCTTAGTACACAATGTCACTGTTCCCCCACGTGGGAAATGGGGGACTGAATTGGTTAAATTCCTAATAGCATTATGGGGATCACAGTGTCTCAGTGGTTATTAGACTTTAAACAGAAAGGTCAGCAATTCGAAGCTGGCAATCAGTAGCTGCGTTGTGTCCCTGGGCAAGACATGTTATCCCAGTTGCCTATGTGGGAGGATGATGGAGCTGATACTGAGTGGTACTTCACATTGATGGTGCACTTGCCTTCCACCAGTGTTAACTGTGCTAGTGTGAAGTTAGTAAGTTGCGGGTCTGATAGTTCCTCACACTACTAGATGGCTATCTCCATTTATTCTGACTTCTGCCACCTGGGTCAAAACCTATGTTTTTGAGACAAAAAATGAAAAAAATTAGTTGAATATTCAAGAATTTTTTTGGCAAGTGTTGTCTGCTTTTCATGTTAGGTAAAGGGTTAAAGTGTTTTTAAACCCCAATAAACAAACAAACAAACAAACTGCATTGTGGGAAAAATTTGCTGCTTGAAATTTCTAAATTTTGACAACAGTGTGCAGAGGTCTAAACTGTGGTTCATATGATTTTCAATCATTTTCAGTTACAGTTTGAAAAGATACTCCATTCTGAGGGGGTGGTGGGGGGGTGGGGGGGGGGTGGGGGGGAGTTAAGGTGGGGCGGTTGTAGTAAGTGTTCTATAAAAATATGAAAAAGACATTTTCTTATGTATTACTTTTTTTTAAATATTGCATATGACTCAACTTATTGTACTAACAAGCTTAAAATTTGTAAAAATTGACTAATCAAGGCCTGTAACTCTGTAACAAAATGTTGGACCGGGTCAGTTTTCAAACTTGCTCGAGATAGTATTGCAATTGCCCTGTATGGTAAATATTAGTCAAATTGGAGAATGTTTGTTCAAGTTATTGCACTAACCACCTCAAAATTCATAAAAATTTACTAATTAAGTAAGGCCCATAACTTCATAACAAAAATCAGACCGGGCCAGTTTTCAAACTTGCTTGAGATATTAATGCAAAAGACTTTTATGGCAAATATTAGTCAAATCAGAAAACATTTATTTAAGTTATTGCACTAACAGTGCGAGGATGCCAGCCTACCCGCCGGGACAAACACCAACCATTGCCAAACCATAGATCTCAGTTGTTAACTCAATTCAACCAAAAACTCAGGAAGTTTGTTTGTGGATAAATACATATAGCTATGATGCATGTGCTTCCAAACTTCTTGTTCAATTAGCGCATACCAAACTCAAAATTGGTCATGTAATCAGCCCTAACATCCTCAATCAGCTACAGACCTCCATTTCCATGAAACCGACTGCATATTTAACATAAGTCCAAAAAGGGAAGCCAGTCCCATAAGAAAGTATATGATTACCAGTAGCAGTGTGTGATACCCTCCAATGATTTTCCAGTCAGGATAATTTCATCTGTATTGGCATCTTAGACTTAGGTATCGATTTGCAACAGAAGATGCAAATCAAATGTTCTATCTACCTCTTTAACTAACTGCAGATTTACAATCTACATCTAATTGTAAAATGCATCAAGTTCTAAGAAAAATTCCATTTTCTTCACTGGAGTGGCAGATTAGTTTTGGTAGGTGGAATTTGTTTATATTGAATTGGTTTGTTACAATATATTGGATAGTACCTAAATAATTGAAACAAAACATTTCATATAGTGAATGTATTTTTGCTTTCATAGTTTGTGAAGCATGTTTTCCCAACAATTTTATGCAGAGGCCAGATATATGGGCTATTCACAGTTGACATACCAATTTGAGAGATCAAGCAGAAAATTGGGAAAAGCCACAATGTTTTATACATAGTATAATATAATAGATTTCTCCCATCTCTTTTCTACACCCATCAGAGAACTTCAGATCTTGAGAGAGAATGTCAATTCTAATGGAAGTATTTTTCAATGTCATATGCATGGAAGCAGATGCACAGCACATATCCACATGAGCAAACTGATGAGTGACTGCTCCTTCCAATCAATATTTCTCAAGGTAGCCCAATGCATATTGTTTAATGGTCAGTCTTGAAAGAACTTGTTAAATGACAGACTCCTGTCAAGTGCTCAAACTTCAGAGTCAATAATCTATCATTCTCAGGAATGTCTTATGAATATGAGACATATTGTTTCAGAACACTCTGCATTCTTCTGTGAAGTTTCTGATGGATTTCACCACATTTGTTGAAGAGTCTTCCAATACAAATGAGAACAGAACTGGTTTCATCAAGTTTATTGTTGATATCAGTTTTTTGTGACCTCATGAATCAACAGCTGAAAAATAAAACAGATTGCATTCTTGAAATTTCAAAGTGTGTTGCATGCAAAAATAGTTTTCTAAGCTACACAAATATTAAAAAAAAATAACCATTTGCCTAACAAACTGGCCACATCTACCCAGGTAATTTACAAACTGAGCAGTTGAAAAAAAAAGAAAAAATTTAACTTTTCAACACTACCATATCATGCGACCCCTCACTGGATCAAGCTTGTCAAGACTGTTCCAATGAGAGGTCACATGATATGATTTTGCTGAATTTTTAAAAACAATTTGAATAAGAAATATAAAACAAATTTTGATATCATCATTATCATGTGTGTTGGGTAAAGGGATAAACTGATAACTGAATTAAATATTTCAAAGAATAATAGCTTGGGCTTAAAGAAGTTAATCTGGCTGATATCGATGATATACCATAACCCAACAAAGAAGATAAAGATGACGAAATCTTTAGAGGAAATATTCTGATTATCAATTTTAAGGCATTAGAACAGATGCCAGCTGGGAAGTACCTAAAGAGACCTGAAACTGAATGTCACAATACATTGGTTAACTGCGTTTATTCAGGTTCAGAGAGGCATGTTACAACCATGAGTATACCAACAACATCCTTGAGTAAGGTTAACAAAGCATAAAAGGTTGATTCCAGTGGTAAAGATTGCTTTTTCTGGTGTGGAAGGCAAGGGGTGGGGGTATAGGAGCACAGAATTTCCGACTTGCCAAGCTCATTCCAGTGATAGATAATAAGTAAAATCTTGGGGGAAAGAAATTAAAATTAAAAAATTATTTAGAACAGTGGTATAGCTAAGGGGGCAGCTGGGGATGCCTGGACACCCCAGAACCTATTCAGGCACCCCCAAATTTTTAAATCTGAGGCACATTTTTTTTATAACTTTCTCTAAGTCTATGGATTTAGATTTACCAAGTGCTGTAATTCAGCACAAGATCTTGAATAATTTGCAATGAAACATAGACCCGTACTTGTGGCATTAAGATCATACTGACATGGAACAAACTCATGCAAAGCATCAGCTTGATAGATCACACCCACTGTAAAGAAGCTTGACATCTTGGGGTCAATTGCTCTTGATTGGATGTCAATTAAAGCAGATTGTCAGAATGGAAGCATTCTTGAGATTAACGATATGAAGTGAATCAGATATAAGGATATGTGAACAGGACATCAGTGTGCATCAAGCCTGAAAATAAGCAATCTGTCATTTGCTGAATGAGGTCCCAAGAGGGTGAATTTGCTGATGCTACCCATACAGTGTACCAATTTATCCTCTGGGTACCTCTTACTGTTTAGGTTTGAGACCTTGATTCAGACTGAGGTTCACTGAGGGTAAATTTAGTGATGCTACCCTGCTATGCAGGGTAGCATCACCAAATTCACTCTTTGGGGGTCCTCATTCTGAAGATGACAGTCTGATTATTTTCAGGCTTGTGTACAGAGGGTTAATCATTGAGGAACAGGCATTCAATTTGCAGCTTTTTCCCATAATGCAACTAGGAATTTAACCTTGTTTGAGAGAGCTCATTGAGCTCTGTCAAACAAGACTGAATTGATTAAATTCCTAGTTGCATCATGGAAAAATTTAGTGATGGACATTTTGGAATTTTGACATCAGTGTGCAGAGGGTTAATCATTGAATGACAGGCACCCCTCAGATTTTAATGACACCACCCAAAAATAATTTCTGGTTATTGCCTCTGTTTATAAATATAATATTGGTATTATTCGGTGTTTTCTGAAAGCAGTGTGGGGTAAGAGGTTGAGTACACTGTTTAAATTCTTTATTTTAGACAAACAGTGATTGCCATTATAAGGAACAAACAGATGCAATTCCTGAGATTCCAGATTTATTCAGTGACTTGGAAAGATCCTGATTTGAAGACTTAATATTTGTTGTTACTTGAAGGTGGTACATGTGCAGAATTACATTCTAACAGGTGGGTACAATAACTATTTCAAAATCATTGAGCTCATTTTTCTATCAAACTGAGTAAATCAACATTGACTTGATTGGATAATTAGTTAAGATGAATGCTGATCAGTTATTACTTCAATAAACTTCAAATAAGTCTGATTGAAAGTAATCTTAAATTTAAATACAGCATGACATTCAGATATATCAGTAATAATTTGTCACAAACAAGTAAAAAATTTCCATTTTACATCACCACATTTATCCTCTGCAAACCTCAAATCGGAATCAAGGTTTCAAGCCTAAAAGAGAAAGGGGTACCCAGAAGATAAATTGGCCCACTGTATGGGATAGCATCAACAAATTCACCCTCTAGGGGACCTCATTCTGCAAATGACAGACTGCTTATTTTCAGGCTTGCTATTACACCATGTCTAGCAGATGACACATGCATACTAATTGCTCGAATGTGAATTTTTTTCATTTTATTGCTAAAAAACAGCTTATGACCTACTTGTTGGAATCTGCTTGAGAAGCTTGTTCCAATGCGCCATAATCTGTTGTGTTTTAACTCTTTACCTAACATGAAAAGCAGACAACACCTCCAATCAAAATTCCTTGAATAACAAATTTTGTTCATTTTTTATGTTTTTGTGACAAAAAAATGAAAAAGTAATGAAAATTGAATGGTGTATTTTGTGAATAGCACTGGCCAGTTTTGGCTGTTATGTTGGGTAAAGGAATAAAGATAAAATTGAAAAAATTAAATTTGAATGGTGATTCTTGCTCGTAGTGTTGGTTGGATCTTGCTGAAAATTTACCTAAAGGGTTAAATATATAGCTTACGACACCTCTCTTGAAAATAAAAACATAAATATCGCACAAGCAGAGCTAGTGGTGGGTGGAAGAAGAGCACATTGACATGTAATATGCTTTAGCACGCAACACCACCGGTTTAAAGTCCACTGATCCACCATGCTCTCATGCAGACAGAGGGTTAACTAGATTGTTTCAAAAAGGTTATTTGGCTACATCTGTACAGTATATTGATTTCGTGCTATAATTTTTTTGTTAAGAAGAGGGCTATTCAAGTATTTATCAAACACTAAAAATAAACTGAATACCAAGGCTAAAACGCTAACATGCTGCTTATGATGAGCTATCAACTGTGTAGAGTAACATTAAATTATGATTTGAAGTGCATCAAAGAGAGATATATTAATTAAACTGGAATTTTTTTCAAAGTTATTAATGTTTATGTTATTCTGTATATTTTAATTGCAGAGAGGTGAATCATATAAAACTACTATAATAAGATTTTAACTCTGCAGGTGTCGAAGCCTTCTTGGTGGATTACTATTCAGAAAATATTTTTTGCGATGTACTTCTGTTGAATAATAATAATAATTATTGGGTAAAAAACTTTTGGAAGGATCTATAAATCTGTTATGTATGTATGTGTGAAGGACCTAGAAAAAGGAATGAATTGGTCAAAATAAAGAGAAACAGAAATAGTGTGACATATTTATTCTCAATGAATATCCTCATCATTTACAGAATTTTTATCTTGGGCAGGAAAAGGCAGTGCAAGGAGTTTCTGAGGAATAATACTTCCAATTTTGTTTTAAATAAAAATGTTGACCAGCATCAGAAAAAAAAAATCAGCCAAGTGTTCAAACAGGTAGGAATGTGGTGAAGATGATTGGTTGGGGGTGGGGGGGGGATGTAATTTTTCTCCCCCACTGCATGTGTAACATACGTGTGTCCCGGGTGAGATAGCAGGGAGAGACAGATGTATCCCACCCCACCCACGTGATGTTATACATTTATAACGTTATTATGACTTTATGCATATCATATCAGTTTCTTGCTACCAACTAATTCATACTGACATCATCGGAATGCAGTGTGATCAAAGTTTGATGCTTTAAAACTCTTCAACCCGCAAGCTGCCGCTGTTCCTAATCGATTTCGTGGTATATACCTTTGGTATATACATAACTTTCCGATGGTGTCATCGATTTCTCAAAACAATGAATACAAAATGAGTTGATTGAATCAGCACATGACTCCCGATTACCTCTGGCTAACGTAATCGCTGCATGGTGGGGGAGAAAAATCATCCTTGATGAGTCTGAAGGTGGGAAAGGGGAAATCTCACCCTCGGGGTAAGATATTTGAACTAGACCCTCGGCAAGCCTCAGTTCAAATATCTTGCCCCTCGCCTGAGATTTCCCCATCCCACCTCCCTACTCATCGGGGATCATAATAGTCCCAACTTGAATGAATCAAGTTCCGACTGATAAAATATTCCAATATTAGTCAGTTGGTATTATAGTTAAAAAAGCCAAGACTTGTTTGAAATTAATTGTGGATAAATAAAATATGCATGTTGTAGTCATAATGCAACTTCTTCCTTAACTCTTAACCCGCTGAGTATTTTCAAGACATTTTTTATCAAATCTAGTCAGGGCTGCTCCAAAGCAGCCATGACTAGATTCGATGAAAAAATTAATCTAATTGTAGCACAAGAACTCATTGGGAAAAAATCTATTCAATTTACAGGGTGGAAATATAATTAAATGTGCCCATATGACAAGAGAAACTCTGTGCTCGCAGGAATATCTGCCAGCAGCATGAAAGGAGTTAACTAATACATACCATCCTGGAACTTCAAATTTATCATACTGGGCCTCCAGCAGTCGGAATCAGGTACTACTGACCACCAGCTTGTTTGACCAACAGTGAGTCTGACATTAGACCAAGTATGAAATTTAGTCTGGAACGAAAGTACAAGATTAGATCAAACTGATATCTAAGACTCCAATCCAGATGAAAATGTCCCTACTGGAAAAGTATTAGGGGTTATCACAAGTCTGTCAATATACAGTACATGGAGAGTGGATTACCACTAAAACTCCCATGGTCAGGAATTCCCATACATATATTAACTGTCAATTTCTCTGATAATGCATAAGAATGAAAAGCAAAGTTTCTGCCAATAGATGTCCATTTTAACCCTCGAGGTCTGTGGGCTGAAACTTTTCTTGTCATTCTTCTTGTACTTTTTCATGGACAAGAAGTTATTGTCTGGATGCAACAAGCCAGAAAATAAGCAGACTGTCATCTGCAAAATGAGGTCCCCCCAGAGGCTGAATTTGGTGATGCTACCCTGCTATGCAGGGTAGCATCATTAAATTTACCTTCTCTGAACCTCAATCTGAATCAAGGCGTCAAACCTAAACAGAAAGAGGTACCCAGAGGATAAATTGGCCCTCTGTATGGGGTAGCATCAGCTAATTCACCCTCTGGGGACCTCATTTTGCAAATAACAGATTGCTTATTTTCAGGCTTGGAGTGCAAACTCCACTCCGCAGATGCCTTAGTGGTAATACACTCTTCACATATTGTATTTGTACTCCTGTAATACATTAGCTGTAAATTTAAACAATTCATGTTACATCTGGCCAATGAATTCCACCTTCAGCTGATGCAGCATCTTCCAATCAGAATATTAATTTTTAGTTGAAAGCTGGATGAAGTAGAAGAAACAGACCAAATGAAGACCAGACCGTAACATATGCGCCACCAAAAAAGAGTGGCAAGCAGGTATTTGTACAGTCGGTGATATTAGATTAAATAAGTGGTGTGATGCAAATAGATAGACTTGTCATTTGTTTCAAGTGTTTTGTGTATTAACCCCTTGTTAACGAATCAGCTGTATCTGCCCACATCACGTAATTTACAAATTAAGTAGTTGAAATAATATATAATTAAATAATATATAAGCTTCCAAAAATTTCAACAAAACCATATCATGTGACCCTTTGCTGGAATGAGCACATTAATCCTTTATCCAATGTAATGGCCAAAAACGCCCAGCGCTATTCACAAAAAGTAATTTCCATTATTTTTTCATTTTTGTCTCCAAAACATAGGTTATGACCCCTCATTGGAATGATCTAGATGAGTCATTCCAGTGAGGGGTCATCAGGCTTGTCATTTTAAGGCGTCCGATCGCCCCGGGCCACAATCGCCCACCTGAGTTCAAAATTCCATGGATGGTAAACGTCCGCCTAACCCCGATTTCTGCGGGCTATTAATTCAGTAGAAGGCATCTCAAAATCGGCTGCCTCCAATGGCAGTTTTCGCAGATTGAAGGAGGTACATGTAACAAAAACGCAATTTGTGAAGTTTGTAGTGTGTCGTCAACGCAGTCACCCAGAGACAGTAAGTAACTTTCCAAATATGAGTGGGAGGTCTACCAATTCCAAAGTTGTAATTAGTTATTGCATTGTACATCAGACTGAAACAACTCTGGTGTCACGCGCGATTTGTCTGGGATGTTTTATCCCAAAATCATAGCCGGGACGATTTGTCCCCCAAATCTGATTCATTTGTCCCAAGTTATCGACATCTTGCAGTGAGCACAGTGCACTGGCTTTTACAGTCATGTAATGCATAGATACGGGCTTGGTTATTTGGATGCAAGATAACTATAACACTCACTGTTGGTGAGTGTCATGGGTAACCTGGTATCTTGCATCCAAATATTCAAGCCTGCATCTATACATTACGTGATGATGAACATCATAATTACACAAACCATGTACCTTAAAATGATATTAGTTGTCTACCCATCAGGCTGAAACAAAATGGCCTGCGCAAATCATAAATGACCCTCCTGATGTCATTTTAGGTGAACCCAAAATGGCCCTCCTGGGGTGATTTGAGGAGAACCATAATGGCCCTCCTGCAATTTTCAAAATGACAACCTATGTTTTTGAGACAAAAAATGAAAAAAAAATCGTTATTCAAGAATTTTGTTTGCAAGTGTCATCTGCTTTTCAGGTTAGGTAAATGGTTAACCCTTTACCCAACGAATCGCCCGCATCCGCCCGCGTAATATGCAAATTCAGCAGTTGAAAACATATTATTTTTCAAAATATTTCAACAAAACCATATCATGTGACCCCTCGTTGGAACGAGCTCGTTGAGCTCGTTCCAACAAGGGGTCACATGATATGATTTTGTTGAAATTTTTTGAAAAATTAAAAAAAATGATATTTAAAATAATAAATTTTGATATCGTCTGCGTTGGGTAAAGGGTTAATCTCATTCCAAGGAGGGGTCACATGATATTGTATAGTTGACTTTTGGGGAAAATTTTAAAAATAATAATTAAAATAATAGATTTTGATATCCTGAGTATTGGGTAAAGGGTTAACCTTCTGCACACTGATGTCAAAATACAAAAAATTCAAGTTGCAAATTTTTCCCATAATGCAATTAGGAATTTAACCAATTCAATCTTGTCTGATAGAGCTCCATGTGCTCTGTCAAACAAGATTGAATTGGTGAACTCTTCCAGTTAATTATATCAGTTGGGAGAATGGTAGCTCAGTTAAAGCTCACTTGTTTTTGCATTAGACTTTAAATTAAAATGACAAAGCTTCAGTCTGGATTCACATCATCTGCATTATATCCTTTGGCAAGGTCTCAATAGCCAGAGTGGGACCATGGTTGCATAATATGCAAAGCTGTCAGCACCCTGATGGCACATTTGCTTTTGACAAGTGCTAACCTCACTTGTATTGGGTTATTGAGCCCAGCAGTTACTCACAGATTCTCAGTGGTATCTCTATTGCTTCCTCCACCTGTCAAAGTTCACACCACAGTATGATCCTGGCTGTTGATGTTGTTAAATCCCAACAAACCACAAATGTATATCAGAGCTGGAAACCACTACAGACATGTTAACCTCCGGAATAATTTTTCAGGGAACCTGAGGATGATTTTCAGGGAAAAGTTTGCACGGGGACAAAACAAAAGAAAAAACTTGCGAATTTTCAGCTCATGGACCACCATCAACACCAGGTTATATCCAGATCTAGTTGTCAATTATGCTGATGCATTTATGCTATGTTAAAAACTCATAAAATAATTGTTGATTTGACCCCTCCCAACCTCCCCCCTCCCAGCCATCCTCCTCTTCAGGCATTCTGGGAGAGTTAACATGTCTGAACCACTATCATGACTATACTTAAAATGATGTTAGTAGTAAAAGGACTGCAATCAAGAATTTGTGTAGTATTTTTGGATACACTATAATCCCTGACAGGGGGCTAGAGAGTCCCCTGACCCACCGGACAAATCATGGTTTGGCCTGGTGGGAGAAATGTTTGTTTTAATTGAGAAAAAGTCATAATATCCATGACTCTAGAGGCTTTGAGAGAGTCAAAAACGAAATGCGAAAAGATAAAAAATTTGTAGCTTGTGAAACTAGAGTATCAAAATCAGGTGTCATGACGAATCATCATGCCATCTGTTTTTGATACCCTAGTTCCAAAAGCTACAAATTTAATAAGTACAATATAACTCACAACAAAGACTAAATTATGTAGAAATTTCCTGGTATCGGACTAAAATAGAACTCTTGCAATGTAATTACTGTGCCTATATGCCCATTCAGGTATTCCTGTTATGTAAGTGTATGGGGAGTATTATGTCTATCTTTATGGTGTTTGCATAATTTTAATAATAATAATGATTTGGCCAATTTCCCCAATGGGGATTTGTGTGTGTGTGTGTGTCTGTGGGGGGGGGGGGGGGGGGGGTAATTCTCCCCAATGGGGTTTGGTGCTGTAGTCCTCATTGACTCCCCTGACACCACCCCTGCAAGTGTCACATCATGACACTTCAACTGCAACAGGGCATTTCCTGACTACTTTGGGAATATGATCAAGTTCCCTCCAAACAGGAAATTTACTGTAGTTAGGAAGGTAGAGGGAATTAAATGACAACTGAATATCAATGTATATCCACAACTGGGCAACTGGAAATTAGTAGCTGGTAATTGGAAAAAAAACTAGTCTATTGTGTTTGGAATGGATTCCATAACCATACCACAAGAACAATCTCTGTGAGCTCATTCCAATGAAACTGTTTTTCGGAAACAAAAAATGGACATTTTTTATCATTTAAGAGATTTTTTTTCAAATTTTGTCACCTAGTTGTTAGATAATGAGTTAAGGCTTTAGCCCTTTGAACCCGAGAGGCTGCTTTTCCAGCCTAGGAACATGATTCATCATAATTTCATTAAGTAGAATGGCTGCTAAGTTAATATGTAGGGTAGACCAATCAATATTTTCAGCGTGTAGTCCCAAGGCTGCACGTTGAAAATATTAATTGGTCTACCCACAAATAATGAATATGGACTCTTCCAATTGCTGTCACTGACATGGTAGATACCATCAGGAATCAAAGGATTAAAATAGAATCTGTATACCCAAATACCCCAGTCTCCCTGAGGATTTCAATGTAAAATAGACTATTTATTGGGGATTAATGACACCTTTGACTTCCAGGGTCACCTTCTGTCAGACAGTCTTATAGGTTGAGGAAGCCGGAGTACCTGGGGAGAACCACTGAGCAGTGGTGAGCAACTAACATACTAACTCCACACAAGAAGGGTTAGCATTGATTGAAGACAAGTGCACCAATGACATGCAGTATGCCTTAGTACACAGTGTCAGCGTGCCCCATGTGGGCAATCGGGATTAAGTGCCTTGCCCAAGGACACAACGCAGTTACACATGGCAAGGATTGAACCATGGACCTTTTGGCTTGAAGGCCTATGCTGTAACCACTGAACCATCGCACTCCCAAAGTAGACTGTCTGTCAGAGTGGATAATGGTAGTTTTGTTCTGGAAATGTGTGAGTGTTGTTACCTCATCTTTTCCAAGAAAATCTTTTGTACTGTAAGGTGGTGCTGTCTGAATGCAGTCATCAAGAGAAATCTTTGGTGATACTTCCACCTGTTGAAGACATTAAAAATTACACATTTAATTCTGTTAGTTAACTCAACAATCCTCTGCTGAAGATTTGAATGTAACATCTAAGCTGAATAACATATTAACCATATGTAAATATTTCATAAATTATTGTGAGAAAAATTACTTCTTTGAAAAAAAATGATGAACATAAGACCTTAAAACATTTCATGGTGTTTCACTCAGGAATATTCTAATCTCTTGCTGACAAATTTATGAAACATGAAAGAAATCTTTCCAGGGAATCTGTCAATCTATGTGTACACCATTTGTTTATTACCAGTCTGTTGAAATATTTGACAATGATGGATGCAGTAGCTTGTTAATATGTCAGTGAAATGAATCCTTTGAAAAATCTTAAACAAACTTCATCCCAATCCCCTGAATGTTGCAGATGTTAATAATATTTCAATCAAATCTTGTTACACAGTGAATCTCATTCAGTATTTTGGAACTCAACATTCCCACTGATAACTTGGGGGTACAGAGGTTGTACCGGTAACAGGACAAAACCCCCTCAAAACAAAATCCCCTTGGAAAAAAACCCTCACTTTCTGCATTCAAAGACAAAACCCCCCTCAAGACAAAACCCCCTCAAGATAAAAGCCCCTTACAAGAAATATTATTTATAGAATATGGTGAAAATAAAAATTGTATCCACTTTTTAACCAAAATCAAAATCTTTTTACACAGTGAATCTCATTCAGTATTTTAGAACTCAACATTCCCACTGATAACTTTGGGGTACAGAAGTCATACTGGTTACAGGACAAAACTCCCTCATGACAAAACCCCCTCGGAAAAAAACCCTCACTTTCTGCATTCAAAGACAAAACCCCATCAAGATAACCCCCCTCAAGACAAAACCCCCTCACAAGAAATATTATTAAAAGAATATGGTGAAAATAACAATTGTATCCACTTTTTAACCAAAATCAAAATCTTTTTACACAGTGAATCTCATTCAGTATTTTGGAACTCAACATTCCCACTGATAACTTAGGGGTACAGAGGTTGTACCAGTAACAGGACAAAACCCCCCTCAAGACAAAACCTTCTCCCACCACTAAGGTACTGAGATATATATAAAGTTGTGTGGAACAGCTGGGAGAGATATGCCTGTCTCACCCCACCCAGGTGACAGCTATCTCACCCACCCATGTGACCAACCTATTTGCATATTTAACTGGTACCAGAATTATTTAATCATCACAAATCATGTCTGCACATGTATAAACAAACAAAATGGAAGGCTGTTTTGCTTCTGTAAAAACGACGGACTTTATAGACGAAAATCGAAAAACCAGAAGACTCAAAAGAAAAACTTCAGGACACCTCAAATTGCTCTATCAGTTTATCGGAGAGAAATATACATGTGATATCATTGAGCCCTGGCAAACTGAAGTACAAGTCTGGAAATGATGAGGGCAGGCATGTCAGTTTCATTTGAGGTCGCTTCAGTGCATTAATGCTCAACATGCGGTGCTAGTCTGCGTGTTTTGAAGTATATACCTTTGGTATATACCACACTTCTCGACATTCTTTCTGAATATCTTATTGGTTTTCTCCTAGACTGAACGCACTAAGAAATATTTTTTCCTGGAAAATATGGTATTTTCTTATTAATGGCATCGCACCCCTAAAATGGTGGTAGAAAAATCATCCCCGGTGGGTATCTGGGTGGCACGGGTAAATCTCACCCTCGGGGCAAGACATTTGAGCCAGACACTCTGCAAGCCTTGTGTCTGGCTCAAATATCTTGCCCCTCGGGTGGGATTTCCACATCCCACCCAGATACCCATCGAGGATTATAATATTCTAGGGGAAAAAAAACCCCTCACTTTCTACATTCACAGACAAAATACCCTCAAGATAAAACCCCATCACAAGAAATATTATTTATAGAATATGGTGAAAAATAAAAATTGTATCCACTTTTTAACCGATGATTTCTTAAGTCAACTTTTCATCAAATCTAGTCAAGGCTGCTTCATAGCAGCCATGACTAGATTTCATGAAAGATATATTTAAATTTCTCAGCCAGTTAAGAGTTGAACGGCATGTTTGTAGATTCCCTTTGTTAATTTTATGTTAAATCAAGTGTCTCTCGGCTAATAATAATAATAATAATAATAATAATAATATATCTCTTCATCCCATTTTTCCATTACTATCCTAAGAAGTCTTGTTCTACTAGGCAAATATACGGGACATTCTAGAACTTTTTAACCAAAATCAAAATCTTTTTACACAGTGAATCTCATTCAGTATTTTGGAACTCAACATTCCCACTGATAACTTAGGGGTACAGAGGTTGTACCAGTAACAGGACAAAACCCCCCTCAAGACAAAACCTTCTCCCACCACTAAGGTACTGAGATATATATAAAGTTGTGTGGAACAGCTGGGAGAGATATGCCTGTCTCACCCCACCCAGGTGACAGCTATCTCACCCACCCATGTGACCAACCTATTTGCATATTTAACTGGTACCAGAATTATTTAATCATCACAAATCATGTCTGCACATGTATAAACAAACAAAATGGAAGGCTGTTTTGCTTCTGTAAAAACGACGGACTTTATAGACGAAAATCGAAAAACCAGAAGACTCAAAAGAAAAACTTCAGGACACCTCAAATTGCTCTATCAGTTTATCGGAGAGAAATATACATGTGATATCATTGAGCCCTGGCAAACTGAAGTACAAGTCTGGAAATGATGAGGGCAGGCATGTCAGTTTCATTTGAGGTCGCTTCAGTGCATTAATGCTCAACATGCGGTGCTAGTCTGCGTGTTTTGAAGTATATACCTTTGGTATATACCACACTTCTCGACATTCTTTCTGAATATCTTATTGGTTTTCTTCTAGACTGAACGCACTAAGAAATATTTTTTCCTGGAAAATATGGTATTTTCTTATTAATGGCATCGCACCCCTAAAATGGTGGTAGAAAAATCATCCCCGGTGGGTATCTGGGTGGCACGGGTAAATCTCACCCTCGGGGCAAGACATTTGAGCCAGACACTCTGCAAGCCTTGTGTCTGGCTCAAATATCTTGCCCCTCGGGTGGGATTTCCACATCCCACCCAGATACCCATCGAGGATTATAATATTCTAGGGGAAAAAAAACCCCTCACTTTCTACATTCACAGACAAAATACCCTCAAGATAAAACCCCATCACAAGAAATATTATTTATAGAATATGGTGAAAAATAAAAATTGTATCCACTTTTTAACCGATGATTTCTTAAGTCAACTTTTCATCAAATCTAGTCAAGGCTGCTTCATAGCAGCCATGACTAGATTTCATGAAAGATATATTTAAATTTCTCAGCCAGTTAAGAGTTGAACGGCATGTTTGTAGATTCCCTTTGTTAATTTTATGTTAAATCAAGTGTCTCTCGGCTAATAATAATAATAATAATAATAATAATAATATATCTCTTCATCCCATTTTTCCATTACTATCCTAAGAAGTCTTGTTCTACTAGGCAAATATACGGGACATTCTAGAATGAAGTGTTTCAGGGAAATAAAAAAATAAAATAAAATAAAAAAATAAATTCAAATCATGTTCATTACGATTTATTTTTGCTTTGTGAGGGGGTTCTGTCCAAGAAGGCAATTAAGGTGAGAGGGTTTTGTCCTGAGCGGGTTTTGTAAGCAGGGTTTTTTCTGAGAGGGTTTTGTCTTGAGGGGGTTTTATCCTAGATTCGGCAGTACCTGATCTCAGATAAAAAAAAATATATGACAATCTAAAAAAGATTTTTCATAACCAATGAAAAAAATATTATTTTACAAACTATCAAGTTTATTAACCCTTTACCTAATGAATCCACTCAATCGGCTACATCTGTCCACATAATTTACAAAATGAGCATTTGAAGAACAATCTTTTAAAAAAATAATTTCAACAAAACCATAGCATGTGACCAATCATTGGAATGAGCTAGTTGGGCTCATTCCAATGAGGGGTCACATGATAGGGTTTTGCTGAAATTTTTGAAAATTTTGAAAAAATTATAATTGAAATAACAAATTTTGATATAAGGTATGTTGGGTAAAGGGTTATCATTTCATCATAGAGATGGAAGGCTTTAGCTTCTTTTACACAATCATCCAATTGATAAGTTAGCTTTAATCATGTCCACTCCCTCCCCTTCCCACAGCATCCATCTCACATGTATTACAGCAATCAATATGAACCCAATGGACCCATTTTAAACAAAGTTCATGAGAATTAAACTTCAGAAGATGTAATTATTGAATATTTTTAGTTGATCTTTGTCATCATTTGAAATCTCACTAAAAGATTATTCAATTTTTGAACCATTGTACAAAAGCACTATGACTGTTCAGTTTGTGTAGAGTTTCAGTATGTATGCATAGTAATGGATTATCATGTTGGGATTTCATTCAACTTATTAAAAAATCATTCAACAATCAGCAAAAACTGCAGCAGTAAAAACCATTTCACCCAAGATGAAAAAGTAATTTCCAATAACAACTAGAGGTTATACCCCGCCGGCCCCACTGCTATAATTATTCTAAGACGAAGAGGGACACAACTTTGGTAAAAAAAAGTCTGATCAAAACTATAATCGCTGGTGCAAAGGTTCCCATGATAGTGAACATCCATACCAAGTTTCAACGGAATCGAACGATAAACATCTGAGAAAATCTCCGGAAAAATTTCAGGCATTCTAAGTCTTAACCCTTGACCATGTTGTCACAAGTGTGATCTTTGGCCACAAACTGTCTATCCAGATGGCACATGGTACGGTAACATGCTTGAAAGACTGAAATGTGCTTATGTTAAAGGTCGCAATGTTCCTCAAAAACATATAGCAAATGGGCCGTGTGGATATTTGCAGACCTTTGGGAACAGGTCTTTGGAGACTGTTGGGGACTAGTGTTCACCTAGACCATCCCATTGCTCATAGCTACTACACATGTAGATAGCTGATGGTTTCATGGCTTCTAGACAACTACAACTGTCAGCTATCCCTCTCACTATCTCCTTGCAGTACTAATGAATCTTCACTTTTTGCTTCAAAACATTCATTATGACTTTGATCGAGCTCAACAAGGGGTCATAAGTTATTTTTTGAAATCAAAAATTGAAAAAATAACAAAATTTTAATGATTTTTGTGCTTATTGCTTGCAGATTGGGTTGATAAGTCAGGTGAAGGGTTAAATATTGATGAATGTTTTCTGAAGAAAGACTGATTTTTTCCTGTTACTTTTACCAGTACTTTTCACATTTCCTTCTGTAATTCAAGTTAAAATCTTGTACTTCAAATATGAAATTATTGAAGCGCACAGTTTGTGATAGTATTGTTTTATCATTCCAACCATTTATCTGGATGCATAGCCAGGATTCTATAACAGGGAGTGACCAAGCCATTGGGGGGGGGCAGGGGGGGGGGGGGCAAAGATGATATTTGAAAGGCCATTGTGTGGGTTTTGGGGGCCTCCCCTAGTCCTAACTAGGACCTTTTGGTCATTGTCCCCTCCTGTCACTCCCCTTCACGGAAGTGGGAGCAATGACCAGAGGGTTCTAGTTAGGACTAGCCCCTCCCCGAAAACCCTGAAATTTTGCAAGATTTAGAACACATCTGAGGCATTTGTAGCATTGTAGCTCCTATATTGGAGACCATTTGGGGACTCAATTGGGCCAATGGGTTTTTTGAGAGGTGGGGGGGGGGGGGGGGAGGGGGGAAAGATGATATATGAATTTGAAAGGCCATCCCTAGTTCTAACTAGAACCTCTAGCCATTGTCCCCGCTGCCCACTACCCTTCAGGGAAGTGGGAGCAATGGCCAGAAGGTCCTTGTTAGGACTAACCCCCCCCCCCCCCCCACCATCCCCAAACATAATTTTTCAAGATTTAGAGAGAATCTGAGGCATTTGTAGCATCTGTAGCCCCTATATTGAAGACCATTTGAGGGCTCAATGTTGAGTGAAACTTGCATTGGGCCAACGTTTTGAGGGGGGGGGGGGGGGCAAAAATTTCAGCAAAGTTAGAGGAGGGATGACCAGAGGGTCCTAGTTAGGACTAGATGCCCCCCCCCCCCCACACACACAACCACACACACCCTTGCACACACACACCTGACACAATTTTGCAAAAGTGCTCTAAGAGTGAATCTGAGGCATTTGTAGCATGTGTAGTCCCTATATTGAAGACCGTTTTTGGATTGTAAGTTGTGTGAAACTTGCATTGGACCAATGTTTATGCTGGGGGGGGGGGCACTATATTTTGTAGCCCCTATAAGCAAACCACCCCACCCCACCCCACCCCACCCCAGCCAACCCTACCCACCCAAAAGAACCACCCACCCCACTGCTTTTATTTATATTATACTTCTACAAATGTAGGGGATATTGGACAATAACAGACTCTGAGGCCCAAATATCAAAACATTAATTATGATAAGTACAGGTAACATGATTTCAGGGGACTTCATAATAGGATACAGTCTTTGGATAATGTCAGGAATGTCAAATGGCAAAGGGGCAGTATCCAATCTTCGAATTGCATGTTATATTTCCATCTACTTGTAAGATGCGAATTCAATTCGACAGATATTCAAACATGCTCCATTCATGTTGCAATGCAGTACTCACCAACTGATACCATGCATGATCACAGGTGAAATGTTGGGACTAAAAGCTGGCCATGGTATTATTCTACTGCTGCAGGTAGCCTGTTACAAGATATGCTTGAAGGACATGAGCCTTGCTAACCTCGAACACCAAACATTGACCAACATGGAATGCAGTTCTGTGATGTTTTACTGTTGATAATAGATCCCTGTCACCTAACACCAATTCAACAGTGACTCAGCATTTAGGGATTTGGACTTCAAACCAAAAGGTCCACGGTTTGATCCCCGTCAGGAGTAACTGCATTGTTTCTTTGGGCATTAAGGCAAGTAATTCTGATTGTCCACATGGGGGAATGGTGGCACTGTGTACTAAGGCTTACTGCATGTCAGTTGTGCACTTGTCTTCAACCAATGCTAACCTTGCTTGTGTGGAGTTGGTATGTTGGAGAGTCTGAGTTCCTCACCATTACTGGTTCTCTCTGCATACTCCGGCCTCCTCCACCCATAAAACTGTCTGATATGAGGTGACTTCGGCTCTTGAAAGTGTCATTAAACCCAAATAAATATAATAAACAAACAGCTCAATGATAAAAAAAATTCCATTAACTCCAGATTAACTTTTAATATAAAGGGCATTCAGTTTTCTACCTTGTGTGCAATGTGTATTTCACCCATTAAAACTTTTGCAATTATTTTTAAAATTTCAAAGGGTAATTTACCAGCTGCAGTGCAGTGATGTGATGTCATCTCAATTGTATTCACATCATATGGAGGGTGAAATATTGAATGAAAAAGAAGCCCTGTAAAACTCACCTGCAAGAAGTTTGGGTGCATTTTTTTCCACTGCTTTTGAATCATGGATGTGTGTGTTTTACTGGATAATAGGACCCGGTAACCAACAATTTTAAATTTGCACAACATTCACCTTTTCTCAGCTACAAATTTATATGTCAACCAGTGTGTGGAATTTATTGGAGTAGATAAGAGATGAGGCAATATGGTGTGCTAAAATGACTTCAAGGTCAATATCATGGCAGCCATGTCCTACAGACTAGTGTGGCAAAACACAATACATGACATCTAGACATCCTCCTAAACAAACATATGAAATTTCAATATGAATGATTGGGGGGAGGGGGGCTGCAGGTTGTAGGTGGAAGTAACACGGTGTTAACAGCAAAATCCAAGCTGGCCATTGTGGCCATCTCTTTTGAGCAAATCAGCAGCAAAAGTCTATAGCCCACATAGAACTGTCACCCCAACTCTTGCAAATGAAACTTTGTATTGATCAAATGACTTTTTACCAAATGCAGGGCACGGTGAAAGAATTATCAAGCAATAAAACAGTGGGGGGTAGGAAAAAATTTACAGATACCGATGCCGATTTTTTGTTTTTGACCGGTCAGAGGACCCACCCACCCACCCCATGTAATTTTTTTCCAGTTTTACAATTTTTTTTCGGGGTTATCTGAACCAACCACCCCCACTAAATACGTGCTTCCGCATCATCCTACTCACCATACTGCACCATAACCAATTTTATCATACAGTATTGAGTGATTGATCTTGTACAGTAGGACAGGTCTTGAAAGAACATCTGTTTTATCAGACCAAAGTGGTCTCTTAAGGCAGATGGTCTCCCATAACAAATCAAATATAGAGTAAAGCTGGTATGTCCAGGTATGTCCATATAAAACATGGTCTCCAAAGACATCGGTCTCTTAAGGCATGTTCTATTGTAATTCATTAACACTCTTGAATGTCATATCATTAACTTTTTACCTATAGTTATCTCTCCATGTGTTCAGACATGTTGTAGAAACCAACAATATATATGGTATTCGACAGAGTTCAGAGAGCTTTGTAAAATATCATACAAATTGTTGATTTTTTTGACGAAGGTTTGGGTGGGGCATGGCTGGGTTGGGGGAGGGGATTTATTACTTATTTTAAGTCCAGCCCTAGAAGGTCTGGTACATGATTTTGTTGACACCTGTGTTCTCAGATGTGTTTGAAATAAATTAGCAGTTCAATCAGGTTCAATGTTTAGTAGTTTTTGTGTTACATACTTCCTACAATGGCAATAAGAGTCATTGGTGTTTTCGTAATAGGTCTGGATACATCGTTGTATAGAATTGTTCCTGCAGCTGAAATCCGTAACTGTTCCTGACTTCACACAATTGTCTTTGCTCCTCATCTAAGCCAGCCGATCTCACCAGGGTGAACATATTAGAAATGTAATCAAACGGCACACCCTCAAGATAACTTATCCTTAGAGTGCAGTGTTTGATAATTGCAGTTAGTGATGCATTTTAACTTGCATTATTCAATATGTCATACATTGTATCACTATAAGCCGAATCATAGCTCAGCTGCAATAACAGTTTTATAATTGTATATAACCCATGGTAGGTACCTCCTGATAACTTGAGTGTCTTTTTATTGGTTCTTGAATGATACCTCACTGATTATGGTATACAATTTTGCCCAAAAGTGTCTGAGGAAAAAATTTGCAAGCATCGGAAAATTTTTTTTTTTGTCCACCTTCACCACCCACCCACCCCGGCATCAGTGTTTTTCAAATTTTTTCCAACGCCCCCCCTGAATAAAATGCAAATTTATTGCCATTCAATAAAGTGCAATGCAATAGAAGCATTATTTCCTCTTAATTCAACAAAATATAATAGCTCACCAGAAGTCATCCCAATCAAGTTTGATGATGTTATGGACTAGAACCAGTCTAGCCCTTAAATAGTTCATCGCCTATGCTCTAGATTCAGTTATCTGGAATTAGTTCGCTTTTCCAACCAAATGGAATAATCTAGACGATTGAATCTGAAAGTATCATAAACATTCATTTTCTTTGAATTAACACAAAAAATGTTTCTCAATTGAGAACTGATTTGACCAGGTCTTGAAGAACATTACAATACTATTACTCATGGTTGTAAACTAAATACTTGTGAATGGAGACTCACTACGACTGTAGTTTTATAATCATGCCTCATACTTCCACTAATTGTGTTAAAATCTTGATGTTTTCAAGAATTCTATACTTATTGAATGGAATATATAATTGGAGCATGAAAGAATATCTGTATATCTTGCTAAGTATAAGAACATCACATGGTATCAGTGATTTTCAAACTCCACGAAACATGGGTAAACAAACAGCCCATAAATGCATCAAACTCGGAACAGCATTAGACTGGTGGCCTGAGAGCTTGACCTAATACCTTACAGCTATCCAGCCATCACTATTCACAAAAACTGTAATTTAAATTTTAACATTTTCTCTGTTTTTAACACCAAAACATAGCTTTTCACCTCTCCAAGGAATAAGCGATAAGAGCTTGTTCTAATGAGGGGTTGTAAGTTGTGTTTTTTTCTCTGGTCAAGAAAAAAATTTTTTTTTAATTATTGAGGATTTCTTTTTTCTTGCAAGTATCGTCCCTCAGTTGTGATGGGTAAAGGGTTCAAGATATGTGGTGGCATAAAAACTCTGAATTCTTCTTGTCACTTTAATTAAAAAAGTGAGTTTGTTTAGGAGTAAAAATACTCTGATTGTGTCTCCAGATGGAAAGTTGGTGGAACATAAAAAAATCACCATGTGCAGTCGATATGCACAGTATATGTCAGTGAACACAGACTTTTTTATCTATGTGCAATCTGGAAACAATATGAAATGCACTGCAGTATCAAGAAATGTGATACAAAGTAGCATTTTACATCAACAACCAAGTGTAAAGAAAGATGACAATTGCTTCTCAACATGTGTTTTTCCAATGTGACGGAAGCTTAAAGTAATACAGCAGAATATTCATCTGTTGCACTATCACAGTATTTGGTTTGCAGTGTCAATTATACTTTACCTCTCAACCAATTCAAGAACCAACCTCAAAATTTAACCAAATTCTGACAAAAGTGTTTTTCGGAGATTAAAGAAACACATGAAAATTTCTATTTATTTATTTACTTATTTCATCCTGAAAGTTTATATTGATGAAAGATTATCCAGGGCTTATATTGCATCTAAATTTGGGAGAATCCATTTGGATTCTCGCGAAAATGGTGGCGAGAATCCATACATGCTATGAGTGTCCCAGGCTCCCATGAGGCCACCATGATTGAACCCCTGTTGAAAACTGATAACACATGTTAACCCTTTACCCAACACAACTTTTTAATTTTTAAACATGAATTGAATTTGATAATTTTTTTTAAAAATAAACAATATTTACAAATAAAACCTTACAAATATGAATGTCACTGGAACCGGCTCATTGAGCCAGTTCCAATGTTAACCATATTTGTACAATTTTATTGACAATGTGCCAGAATATTTCAGGTCATGTTAGCCTTGTATTGGTTAATTCGCTACTGCTGCTGTTGCTGTTGCTATGTTAGGTAAAGGGTTAAATTCACTCTTTTATTTCATGCGAATCCTAGCAGAGGTGCAGCAATAATCTACATGGATTCTCGCTGGTTTTGTTGTGCGAATCTTTGCATGAATCAATTTTCGTCAATAAGGCTGGATAATCAGAAAGATTATGGCTCTAAAACAATTAAATAATATCACTTTCAAGAAATTTAGATATTTCTTCATATTCCTCTCACATTGCTAATTGAAAAGTGAAAATTTTCATTTTACCTTGTACCCAACACAGACGATATCACAATTTATTATTTTAATATTTGTTTTTTCAAATGTTTCCAAAAATTTCTATGAAACCATATCATGTGACCCCTCATTGGAACGACCTCAATGAGCTCATTCCAATGAGGGGTCACATTACATGGTTTCATTGAAATTTATTTTTTTTTAACTACTTAATTTTGTCCTTGGGCAAGACACTTCATCTCCATTGCCCGCGTGGGGGCACGATGACGCCGTGTACTAAGGCGTACTGCACGTCGATGGTACGCATGTCTTCAACCAATCTAACCTTGCCTGTGCTGCAGTGTGGAGTTGGCAGCTGCTCGTCGTTCTCTCCAGGTACTACAGCTTCCTCCACCCGTAAAACTGTCACGGTCATGATTAGCCATTGTGCATAAATAGGTGACCTTAAACAACAATAAATAAAGAACTACTTAATTTGTAAATTACACAGGCGGATGCAGCCGATTCGTTAGGTAAAAGGCTAACAGGGATATTCAATTAACTGGAATTTGGTAATTTTCATGTATTCTAGTGATAAACTGAACACGTATTATATTGTGAACCAGGTATAGAAAAAAATTCTCAATACCCACATGGCTAAATGCCCATACTGAATGTATGGAGTGGTCAAATAAGTCTTTTTAAAGGGAAATCAGTCATTGTCAGAGTAATTCTTCGATAGATTACAAGATTGTTTTTATTCAGTTAACAGGAGTTTAATAAACAAGAGGCCCCAAGGAGCCTTAACTGGTAGAGTGCTGGAAGCCCATATTTGGGCTTTATTCTGAAGTACCGCTACCACAGCTTGAAGGCTCACATTCAGTGGATGTGCTTTGTATTATCTTTGAAGTGATATTATTTAGTCTGTAAGGGTTTGCCTTGTTGCAATTTATGGGAGAGTGCCCATAGGCACTCTCCCATAAATTGTAACAAGGCAAAGACCTGTGTTGAAGTTGTGATGGCCAAAAATAATTTAGCACTCTACCAGTTAATTGCTCACCGGCCAAAGTGGTGGTTCATCAACACTACAAAGGAATGAAGTCATGAGAGACAAATTTTATGGAACTAGGGCCATGGCTTGAACAAACTTGAATCTTACCTCCCTAGGGATGTTGCATACCAAATATCAAAAGCATTCATCTGCTGGATCTGAAGAAGAAGACTTTTAAAGAAAATTCCTCATTTTGAACTAAGTTATCATTCGGAATTGACATATATGGTAATGAACATCCATACCAAGTTTCAAGCAAATCGACCTAGCGGTTTCAGAGGAAAAGTCGTTTGAAAAATGTTCACGACACCGGACGGAAAACGACGGACGACGGACGGCCAGTGATAAGTTAAGCTCCCTTTGGTGAGCTAAAAACTATAGGTTATAGAGAAAACTCCTGTTAATTGAATAAAAAAAATAAACACCATTGTATGCAATTAACAGGTAAAAGTTGTAGTGAAGATACAGAAAATGGTTTTGTGTTTGGAAGTTATATTCAATTAACAAGGTTATTCATTTAAGAGATATCCAATTTAGTGGGCTCGACTGTATGTGCAAACCAGATATCAGTTCACTGTATGGATTGAAAATTAGAATAGATCTCATCTTCCATAGAACATGACCACTGCTCCACATCTTGGGGACTTTATAGAAAGTTAATAATGTAAAAAGAATGAGACTGGGTTGTCAAACATGAATACAAAGCAAATGAAAGGATTTTTCCACACACTTCACTACTTTTAGAAGGATTTGTTTTCCAGAACAGCTGCCTTTAATTGTCATATACATAACCATTCTTCATATATCCAGTGCTAATTTGGTCTGTTAATTGCTTTCGGGTTAAAAGTTGTAATTTATTTATTTGATTTTAATGACACTTTTAACATACAGGATTATAGGGTGCTGGGCAGTTTTACAGGTGGAGGAACCTGAATTACCCAGAGAGAACCACTGAGCAGTGGCACATAACTGTTGGCCTCTCCAACTTACTAATGTGGAACAAGCAGAGTTAGCAGCGATTAACTCATAACCTGTTGAGTATTTTCAAAATATTTTCATCAAATCTAGTCATGGCTGCTGTGAAGAAGCCATGACTAGAATTGTTGAAAAATTCATCGAAACTTCACTGAAGAAATCATTGGTCAAATAGTTCATTCAAGTTACAGGGGTGAACATTGGTTAAATGTAGCAAATTATACAGATTTCCATGACAAGAGATTTTATGTCCTGGGCAGGAATATTCGCATGCAAGGAGTTAAGACATATTTACCATAGATGTACAGTATGCCTTAGGCCACTGAACCACCATGCTCTCACTGGACAGTTGGAATTAAGTATCTTGTCCAAGATCGCAATGAAGATGATGTGGATCAAACCTATGACCATTTGGTCTGAAGTCCAATGAGCCACCACACACTCCCAGTTTTGATCTATTAAAAATAAATGTAGATGAACATAAATAGAGGATATGGAATGAGTGTTTTTCTCATATAATATTTATGAAACGAGTCTAAGAATTTTCCATTTTGGCGAGCCCAAACGGAAAATTTGGACGAGTTTCATAAATATTATATGAGAAAAACACTCATTTCATATTCTATTTATCATATGACACGCACACGCACACGCACAAATTAGCCACTTAGTATGACTTTTTAACCCATCACCTAACTTGAATTGCAGACGGCACTTGGAAAAAACATCCTCGTGTAACTAAAAATTTTCATTTTTTGCTTCCAAAACATAGGTTTTGACCCCTCATTGGAATGAGCACAACACGCTAGTTCCAAGGGGTCATAACCTATGTTTTGGAAGCAAAAAGTGAAAATATAAAAAAAAATGAATGGCGTTTTTTTCTTGTAGGTAAAAGATTAATACAGTATAACCCACCCTAAATAGGACAGATAACGTAAATTCTCCCTACTGAAATTATGCAAATGTGACCCAGTTGTATTTTGTTTAGCCAATCAAATTGTCCTGTTTTGAAATTGACCAATGAAAACTTCCAACTCTAATTATGCAAATTCTGAAAATGTGGCCCAGTTGTATTTTGTTCAGTCAATCAAATTGTCTAGTTTTGACATTGACCAATGAAATTGATGGAAGGCTTTATTTATCACTGATTAATATGAAAACAAAATATCAAATGTTTTAAAGTGAACAAAACGGACAAGTCATATGATAAATAGAAGATATCAAATTCAATTCATCCTGAATAATATTTATGAAATGAGTTTAAGAAGTTTTCATTTTTTGAAATCTCCAGTGCAGGTGCGTAGCCAGGGTATCAAAGTTAGGAGGGGGGGGAGAGTAATATCTTGGGGGGGGGGTACACAGAATATGATGCACATCCGAGCCATGCAGTGGTGAGATGGGGGCAAGCACTGTCCCCCTCTCATTGGAGGGCCTTCCCAAAGAAATATTTAGAAATTTGAGGTAAAAAAATGCAATTTCATTGATGAGTCTGTTTGCATCCATAATTTATAAGTTGTGAACAAGTAAAAATATCTAGATATTAAATGTTTTTGCCTGATGTTCCCTATTTGGGTTAACATGGGGGGATGCATAAAATGGGGGGGGGGGGGGGGTCCCCCTCCTCACCCCCTCCCCTGCTATGCCACTACTCAAGTGAGGCAAAGTGGAAATTAGGAATAGTCTCATAAACATCATTTGAGATGAACACAAATTTCATATTCTGTTTCTTACATGATACCTAGTTAAACAAAATTTTGTTGTTTAAACTCAAGTTCAAGGGTTAAAAAAAATAATTTCCTCGTAAGAATGCACAATGATGACATCCTGAAGGGCTCATAACACTTGATTTATGAGTCTGCATTTTCGTATCTCAAAGAAACATGTAAGAAGCTTTGTTTGAATCACAGACACTTTGGGATTTAAATCTAAAGTTAAGTATTAATTCATAAAACAAGTTATAATGGATTGATTACATAATTTATGACCAAATACAATTCTGGTCCTCTAAATACATGGTATTCCTTTCTCTTTTACCAAATGTAACAGCCAAAACCGGCCAGCGCAATTCACAAACACCACCATTCATATTATTCATGAATATTTTTTGCAAGTGTCATCTTCTATTTGTGTTGGTTAACGAGTTAACTGCACATCTCCAATCAACAAGGCTGATATTCAGTTATCGGGATTTTACAGTGCTACAACTATCATGTGGCTGCACATTCACTGGGTTACAGATTCTTGATGTAAGCTTTTAACTGGAAGAGTGCTAAATTATTTTTGGCCACCAAAATTCATTCACTTGTTGTTGTCTTGTTACAATTTATAGGAGAGCACCTGTGGGCACTCTCCTATAAATTGTAACAAGGCACATCTTAATGGACTGAAAAATATCACTTCAAAGATAATATGAAGTACGGCCATTGAATTTGCAGCCTTCAAGTTGCAATATCTGCTCTTCAGAATAAAGCCCAAATATGGGCTTCCAGCACTCTACCAGTTAATACTGTGCCTTTTACTGTGTCTTTTCATCTAAAGACATAACCACAAAGATTTTTATGAAGTACTTGCATCAATTAAACACTGAAGAGAATACAAGGGATTGAATAGGATGGGGGGGGGGGGGGGTCCACACCCCATGCCCCTTTCTTACAAACATAAACTCACAGATACACTCCTTATAGCCAACAATACATAGATGACTTCCAGTAGCTTAATAAATCAGTTGAGTGTGTGTTGCAGTGGAAAGTGGCAGTCCCATGGCTAATCACAGTGGAAGATGACAGTCCCATAGCTAATCACATATTATCCCTTGAGTGCAATATGGTGCCATCTGCAATGCTTTAGCAAATTAGCACTGCAGATAGCACCTTGTTGCACTCAATGAATGATCTTATTTAAACTGTTCTTTAATGTATCTCATCTCACGTCATAGGCAGTTATCTATTAAGACGTTATCGGAGAACATACAACAAAAAGGAAAAAAAAAAGAAAACTTCAAAGTAATCTCAATTGCTGATGTGATTCTTCAGTTGATAGTTTAATTCAAAGTTTCTCTTGAAGAGTTTGCCTCAGAGGCTCCCTAGTATTTTTGTTCCTTTGGTACAAGTGATAACCTGCACTTCCTTCATTAAAAATGGCTCCTGTCGCAACTGTATTAGAACATTTGGAGACAAAAACAATTGGGAAGTGCATTTTTCACATGCACTTCAGCACACTTTACATTTGAGTGTGCCACATATGATAATAATTAACTGTTTCAAAGTGCAAAGAATGCTCTGATCATTCCATTATAACACAATGCACTCTTGGAGTTCTTTTCTTATTTTTCAGACAGCTTTTTTAACGATTCCCCTAACATGAATAGCACACAACACAAGAGAAAAATTTCTTGAATAACAAAACTTTTAAATTTTTGGCCTTATGACCCCTCATTGAAACAGGTTCATTACAAAGAAGGAAGGGTTCATATGTTATGTTTTAGGCAAAAAATGAAAAAATTAATATAATTTGAATGGCAATTTCTTTATTTTAGGTAAAGAATTAAAATAGGTTGCCACACTGCAGTAAAAGCAATGATATGCAACATGTCGGTAAGTGTCTTCATTTCAGAATAGTTTACAACCTTGAAACAGTTAACATTTATCTTCGGCTTTTGCATTAATGCTTTACAGGGCTCAGGAAAAACTTTTCAAAGCACTTGTCCAGCACACAAGTGAATGACAAGAAACATCCATTCAAACTCGAAAACCACTTGTCTAAGAAAAAAACTCCTCGAGTTATAACTCTCTTTGTTACTCTTAATCCTTTACCTAACAAGAGTAGTAGGCGACACTTCCATAAAAATTCCTTGAATACCTAAACATTTTCATTTGGTACCTTGAAATCATAGCTTGTGCAAGAACAAACCAGATAGCTTGTTCCAGTGAGGATTCATAAGCTATTTTTAAGAGGCAAAAATTGAAAGAATGTGATTTTTGGGAATAGTGCTGGCCAGATGTGAATTTCACATTTGATTAAAAGTAGAATTAAAAGTATGAAACTCAAAGACATTTTTAAGAATCCTGGCTTGAAAATAAACTTAGATTGCAGTGAAAGTAAACTTAAACCAAAATGTTTTAAACTTCGATACTAAGGCTGTAAGTTAATGTTTAGATTAGAAGCCAGGTCCATAGCCAGGGTTCTATAATAGGGGTGCCCTAGCCAGTTGGGGTGGGGGAGGGAACATGATATTTGGAAGGCCATTGAGGTGGGGTGAGGGATAGGGGCTTCTAGTCCTAACCAGGACCCTCTGATCATTACTCCTTCCTCCCATTTCCCTTAAGTTAGGACTAGGCCTCCCCCAAGAAAATTTTGCAAGAAACAGTATTTATTTATTTATTTATTGGTGTTTAAGGTCACATATTTCAGTGCTCTAAAAGAATATCTGAGGCATTTGTAGCATGTGTTGCCCTATAGTGGAAACTGTTTTGAGCCTATATGTTTTGTGAAGCTTGCAATGTGCCAATGTTTTGGAGGGGAGCAGGCAGAAAAAAGTTGGGGGGGGGGGGGGGGGGCAAAGCCCCAAATTCCTCCTGCCCCCCTGCCCCCTGGCTACACCACTGTCAGTAGCTCACCGGATTGTTTGAAGAGTGCTTCTATACTTCTGTTTATTGAATATTTTTTTACTAGCAGATTATTCATATTGTATATATAGACAATAAACATATAGTGTGTTTTTATATCTGTGTTACACAACGAGTTGAAATATGGTTTATTTTTTCGAGGCTTTGCCGAGAAAAAATAAACCATATTTCAACGAGTTGTATAACACAGATATAAAAACACACTATATGTTTATTGTTTTTATCTGATAACAAACAGACACCCGTCTCGTGCGTCTACCCGACTTATATATGCTTCCCACGGGCCTCCAAAGAAAACCAGTCTACGAGACAAAAGAAATAGGACAAGACACATAGAGTTGTGTCCCTTACATTACAAAATCGATGACGGCGATTGTAAAGTGCGATTGCACTTCTTGCATCATGTAACTGCGCTGGAACAAAATAAATTTCAACTATTTTATTAACAGTAACAAAACGGTATTTCAGTAGAGTTATTCTTTTTTTGACATAGTTCCAGTTTTCTTCCGTGTTTTATGCTGTAGTCCCAATATAACAAATAATTTTGCGTTTGTTTACAATTTTTACGAAGTGTTTTTTTTTCAGGTAGAGCAGACGAACTTTTAATTAGCGCAGTTCCACAAGTACTTTTGAACGAGGCCGTGACTATAAATAGTTCGCAGTCGCCGCATACTAATTACTATTAACATTCAAGTAATTTCTACAATGTTTTGAAGCAAAATTTTAGGTTGCCTTTACTGAAGCAAAATAAATAAGAAATGACACCATCAGAGGATTTTGACAAAGTGCAATAAGCGTACAATTAAAACCTGCCCTGTGATATAACGATGTTTCATGAATGAATGAATGAAAATGGAATTGAAACAGGTCAGAGGTCGTTCGCATAAATTATAATTATATACAACACCCGTTGTATATACTTCAAGTATATACAACGGTTGTTATACTCTATGGTTATCAGATAAATATATATATATTTAATGGTGTTTAAGGTGACTTTCTGCATCTATAGCTATATCATAACCATAACACAAGTATGAAGTCAAGTTCATTCAATTGTGTATACTTACATTGCCAAATTTAAGAGGAATTCCACTGTACCCCTGGCATACAGCAGGGCTCCTTTTATAACTTGGATCCTTTTTTATGTGTACCCATACTATGTATGGTACACATAATGCCGGCATCCGGGGTGACCATCCGTCATTCGTCCATCCTTTGTCCATCCGGCGTCCGTATCCATTTCTTTGTCATTCGATAACTTGAAAAATATTGCTTGGATTGTCAAGTTACTTTATATTTGTGTTCAGGTTACTGATGTGCCGAGCTGTATAGTTTTTGGTGTAAATCGAATAATTTGATCCTGAGATATTAACTCTTTATCCTTCAAATTGAAAATTCCTCCAATCCCTTTGGCATTCGATAACTTGAAAAATATTGCTTGGATTGTCTAGTTACTTTATATTTGTGTTCAGGTTACTGATTTGCCGAACTGTATAGTTTTTGGTGTAAATCTGATGATTTGATCCCGAGATATTAACCCTTTATCCTTCAAATTGAAAATTCCTCCAATCTCTGGCATTCAATAACTTGAAAAATATTGCTTGGATTGTCAAGTTACTTTATATTTGTGTTCAGGTTACTGATGTGCTGAGCTGTATAATTTGATCCGGAGATATTAACCCCCTATATCCTTCAAATTGAAAATTCCTCCAATCCCTTTGGCATGAGATAACTCAAAAAATATCAATCCGATTGTCATGTTACTTTATATATTTATTCAGGTTACTGATGTGCCAAGCTGTATAGTTTTTGGTGTAAATCTGTTATTTTGATCCTGAGATATTAACCCTTTATCCTTCAAATTGAAAATTCCTCCAATCCCTTTGGCATTCGATAACTTGAAAAATATTGCTTGGATTGTCAAGTTACTTTATATTTGTGTTCAGGTTACTGATGTGCCGAGCTGTATAGTTTTTGGTGTACATCTGATAATTTAATCCTGAGATATTAACCCTTTATCCTTCAAACTGAAAATTCCTCCAATCCCTTTCGCATTCGATAACTTGAAAAATATTGCTTGGATTGTCAAGTTACTTTATAATTGTGTTCAGGTTACTGATGTGCTGAGCTGTATAGTTTTTGGTGTAAATCTGATAATTTGATCCGGAGATATTAACCCCCTTTATCCTTCAAATTGAAAATTCCTCCAATCCCTTTGGCATGAGATAACTAAAAAAATATCAATTTGATTGTCATGTTACTTTATATATTTATTCAGGTTACTGATGTGCTGTGCTGTATAGTATTTTATGTAAATCTGATAATTTGATCCAGAGATATTAACCCTTTATCCATCAAATTAGACACTCCTCCAATCCATTTCTATATGTACCCATACCATATATGGTGTACATTATGTCAGCATCTGTGGTGGCCCTCCGTCATACAGCTTTCTACTAATTGCGCGTATGGGTACACATCTGACGATTTCATCGGCCTATTTTTTTAAAATTTGAATGAGTCTAAAATTTTGAAGAAGGATTTTTGTTTTCAAAGCTGGGTGGATTTTACCAGTTTGTTAGGTAAAGAGTTAAAGTTTACTTCTTTGTCACTAATACTTAGGAGGGTTAGAAGTTAAGACCCTTAACCCTTTACCTAACATCAAAAACAGACGACACTTGCAAACAAAATTCTTGAATAACTATTTTTTTTCATTTTTTGTCTCAAAATTAATTGGCGATTTTTGTGAATTTGCACTGGCCGGTTTTGGCTGTTACATTGGGTAAAGGGTTAAGGTGATTTATTGACCTCCCCAATTTTGGGGTTGTAATATGCTGCTTCATCAAGTTTTCATGTCAACAAAGAGATACAATGTCTGCACTACAAAGTGTCAGCTTTTCTAATCATTAACAAATGTATATCCTACAAAAGCAAACTGAAAGTTGTTTGCACTTTAAATTTTCATTCAAAAACTGTGATTTTCATTAAAAGCACTCTAGCTATACCAACAGCCTTTGTTGAATTAAGCCATTATGGGAAGTACTGAAAATGGAATGCATCAGTTCACATAACCTTAAAAGCTTAGAAGGTCTTTCATTTTTTATAAAATTAATACATAATGTAGTACTTAAAGTTGGAAACCAATAAATTCTTTTAAGTTCAAGGAAATAATGGTTGGCTGTTTATTCATTTTGTTTATTTACAATGAAATTTAACCATTTTTTCAGTTCAGAACAGAAATAATCCAAGCACCGTTATTTGTATCCCATTCTACAGCTACCACAGAACTAGCCCGCAGCACAAAGCAAACAATGGTTAGCACTATTTATGAGTCCCCCAGGAAATGGAGTTCACACCTAAAATACCAATGTAGATGTAATAATATTTATATTGTATACTCTAGATTCTATACTCAGATGACAACAGACAGTATTAGTTAACTGGTAGAGTGCTAAGTTATTTTTGATTGTCAGAATTTGTTCCCGAATCTTTGCCTCGCTACAATTTATGGGAGATGCCTATAGGCACTCTCTCATAAATTGTAACAAGGCAGATCCTTGTAGACAAAATAACGTCACTTTCAAAGAAAATATGAAGAACCTCCACAGAAAATGGAGACTTTAATTTGTGGAGCCTTCGCTTTGAAATAAAGCCTAAATATGGGCTTCCAGCACTCTACCAGTTAAAGCCAAATTTGAAAATTGTCAACACGTTTCACTTTTTCTTTTCTTTTTTATTATGTATGGATGGGGAGGGGAAGTGGGGAGTTGGGTGAGTGTCTTTGGGGGAATACCATGGTCTACTCTGATCCTTTTCTATAATGAATCCATTGAGCTTCTGGAAGAAGACATAAGCAGCTCCAGATCCCCAAATGAGGTGTTGTGAAACTCACTGAACTGTCACAGGACATTCAGTCTGGTAAATACAGGACCAGGAGAGAATTTACCAGGCACAAAACAAAACACCTGAAACATTAGCTGGTCTCTAAAAGATCAGTATCACTCACGGAGGTGTTCCAACATACAATATCAACAAGACTAACGGTGACCGCCCAGCCACGAATTTAATAAAATACATCTGAACACAGCAGCCAAAAGCTATATTGACCTTATTTCCATAAGGGCAATCGAGCCGCTAATATGTTGGAACTTTCTCAACTGAACTATACACATACGGATGTCACTTGTACAATACAAGCCAAAATAAAGTTGTAGGATAACTGCTATAAACTATGTATTTTTCTCTTCCTACACTGATAAGACCAGAAACTAATATCATTTTCTGAAAAGCTCTCACAGAGAACTTTCTGGAAAATGATGTCAGATTCTGGTCTTATCAGAGCACTTAGTTTATTGCAGTGTTATGTTGCTACACCTTCATACCAAAATTTATTTAAAGTTGCACTGTCAGTAGTTCAGGATGAAAAACCCGATTCTGTGAGAGAATTAGGTTTTCACATTCCTATGACCTTTACCTTTCTGACTGGTGCAACAGGCCTTACATTGGTCTTTACCCTTGTGTGAAGGTTCATGGAAATCCACAATAGCATTATAGAGTTATGGTTCCAGACAGACAAATAAAGTTGGACAGATGGATGGATGGGTTTTGGATGGGTGGGTCTGTGGAATGGATGGGTGACGATCTGGATTTAAGATGCCTTCCTATCGGGGACATAATAAAAAATTTATTTTTCTCAAAGTGTGAAAGAATGAGTGAATTCACACCAAGATAAACAATTCAACAAAATGTCAACCACAGTGTAAATACATCCATTGGTCTCACTTTCTTTAAACTACCGGACCCACAAATTTTCCCCTACCGGAAACCCTGATATATGCAGTGAACTCTCAATTGAATAAAACTGTTAACTGAATATAATTTGGTTTTATAAAATACAAAACCATTTACCATATCTTCGATAAAAATTTATGCATGTTAACTGCATATAGGTTATAGAGTAAACTCCTGTTATTTGAATAAAGAATTATGTGATATGTCAAGAAATTACACTGACAATCACCAACTTTCCCAAGTTCATAGATCTATTTGGCCTCAGTACATCCTGTGTAGGCATTTAATCTATTATATCTTGTTTGACAGAGCTCTATGAGCACTATCAAACAAGATATAATTCGATAAATACTACCAGATCCTGTTAATTGAATACTCCTGTTAACTGAATAATTCTCACTGGCAAAGTGGCTATTCAATCAACAGGATTCAACTGTAGTATTGAGTATACAAACACAAAAAAATGTTCATTGTGAACTGGGTATTATGAGTTACACAGTGTTTCAGCAGGGTGTACGGGACTGTACTACCCTTCTGAGATCTGTATTTCCTGATGCTGGTGTACAGGACTGTAATACCCTTCTGAGATCTGTCTTTCCTGATAACAAACATTCCGTGTGACAAATTTATTACCCTGCCCCTGCTATGAGTAGAGTTTTGTTTTATTATTTAAAACCCAAAATGGTGTTCCAGTGACAAAAACCTTGATAAAATTAATAATTAGAGAAACTGAGAGAAACATTTCTTTCTTATTATTTAACAAGAACGATTTGGAGTTATTTTCCTTCAGACACGTTTGAGAGACTTCAATTCAAGGACATTGGGAAATGACAAGTTGTTATTATTGTGGGACAAAAGTTGACTTTATAAGCATTTTATTCAATTCAGTGGTGTGATGTGTGTCTTGTATTATATTCAAACTTACACAAGTGCTTTAATAAGTTTTACTGAAGAGACAACTCATATAATGAGATAGGTTGCATGTTTCTCTAAGCCACAATGGATCTGTAGTGTAGAAACACCAAACAGAATCACTCTTCTTGACAGTAAAATTGGACATTGGGTGTATGTACACAGGTTTATTTCAAGTTTTTGGAATTTCTCCTGAAACAATATTGTTCTCAGTTTGTTTGTGAGTCTGAATGTTTATTATTAAGGATGAAAATGTTTGAGGCGATGAGTGAAAGGGAATTTGGCGATGTGTACCATAGAATGTCTGTACATCCCTTTTGGTTGTCACGTGACATTCTCATACACCCCGTTGAACTTTGTGTACCCCATTGTAGTTGAATGTACCATACTGTATGCATTGGTTACTGACCAATCAGGACCCATGTATAAATATAAAAGAGTATTATTATTTCTTATCTGCAGTCTTGTTACTTTCTACATGTATTTTTGAAAATCCAGACACCTTGCACTTTCACAAATTGGTATATGGCACATATAGACACTCCCCCAAAAACCCATTTCAGTAAATTCTTAAGAACAGAAAAAAATGTGAAAAATTCTGACCAATCATTAACCTTTTACCCAATGCAATGGCCAAAACCAGCCAGCACTATTCACAAAATTCACCATTCAATTTTTATTACTTTTTCATTTTTGTCACAAAAACATAGCTTATGACCCCTCATTGGAATGAGCTCAATGAGCTTGCTCCAACCAGGGTTCATAAGCTATGTTTTTGATGCAAAAAATAAAAAAAATTAGTGCTTCAAAAATTTTATTTGCAAGTGTCGTCTGCTTTTCATGTTAGATAAAGTGTTAAATGCCTTATAAAGAATCAATTTACGGTGCATATAAGTACCCTTCAATAAATCCTAGAGTACTGAGATTACAAAAGGGGTATTTTTCTTGAACACCTCATTCATAAAATACTGTGAAATCAAGATCAGTATCATAAAAACTGCATCTTAGATGCAGGGGTGTTCCAGAAAGTCAAAAGGCCGGAATATTCATAACAGGGGTAATATAAGTTGAAACAAGACAAAAAGCCAAAATAATCACACCTTATGCGATCATAACTAGTCGCTGTAGATTGGCCTGAGGTGAGATCGAGTCTTGAAAAGACTAGCACACAACATGTCGGCTTCACCTGTCACACAACAGCTGATTTAGCTGTAATAGGAGACAGTTCACCACTAAATTCAATGGCAAGGAATGAAACACCTCAGACGTATCATAAAAATCAGAGTACAAATAACTCTACAACAAGAATATTCATGTCGATGAATAGACTAGGAAAGGCAGAAAACATACCAAAAACTCAGAATTCTGGAAAAGGATGGAAAACTCACATCTCTGTAGATTCAATATTTTCACATTTCTTTTCTGATAGGTGAGATTTTATAGTGTTGTGGAGAGAAAAACAGAAAGAATTATATCAAGTGGATCAAGACTTGGTCGTGATCTGATCAAGATTCTTTGCCTGCTTTTGTATTTACAATACTGTCAAGTACTGCAGCTTGTTTATTGATTATTTATTCATTAACCCTTTACCTAATGAATTGGTGACAACCGCCCGTATAATTTAAATGAAAGTGTCAATGACACTGTAGCTTAACTTGTCTGTGTGTTGTGTTTGATGAAAAGGATAATGTTCAATGTTTATGAAAGGATTGTGAAATAAGACAAGAATTGTGATAATTGGGAATATGTTAATTTCTGTTCCCTGTATGCTATGTTTTTAATAAAAATAATATGAGGTGTACACTGTACTAAAGAGCTGAGAGGTGGGTTAATATGACCTCACAGTTAATGTATGTGGCACTCACAGTTAACATATGTCAAGGAAAGTTGCCAAGTTACAGTGAAATTATTCCAAAATGAGTCACCCTATCAAGTTACATTGAAATCCCTTCATAAATATGGCCTGTAGACTGTGCTAAAGGTTTTTGAGATTCAGGCCTGTGTAGCCATGATGGTAGACCAATTGCAACTAAAAGGGGACGTCCTCATCTCAACATTATACTGAGTCATTCTACTAAGTTACAATGAAATTCCTTCACAAATACGACCTGTAGTCTGTCCTAAAGTTTTTTGGGTTTTGGGCTCGGGAAGCCATCATGGTTGAATGATCGCGACCAAAAGGGGGCGTTGTCATCTGGGAATAATCTGGAGTGATCCTATGAAGTTACAATGAAATCCCTTCATATATATGACCTGTAGACTGTGCTCAAGGTTTTTCGGCCCCTGAAGCCATCACAGTTGACCAATCATGACCAAAAGGGGATTTCATCATCAAGGCATTATATGGAGTCAACCTAACAAGTTACAATGAAATCCTTCCATAAATACGACCTATAGACTATGCTAAAGGTTTTTTGGGTTTTGGGCTTGGGCAGCCATCAAGGCTGAATGATCGCGACCAAAAGGGGACTTTCTCATCTAGACATTATTTGGAGTCATCCTACCAAGTTACATTGAAATCCCTTCATAAATATGACCTCTAGACCGTGCTGAAGGTTTTCAGGCTCTTGGGGCCCCTGTAGCCGTCACAGTTGCCCAATTGCGTCCAAAAGGGGACGTTCTCATCTAGACATTATATGAAGTCAACCTACCAAGTTACAATGAAATCCTTTAATAAATATGACCTGTAGACTGTGCTAACGGTTTTTGGGCTTTGGGCTCGGGCAGCCATCATGGCTGAATGATCGTAATCAAAAGGGAACATTCTCATCTGGGCATCATCTGGAGTGATCCTACGAAGTTACAATGAAATCCCTTCACAAATATGACCTGTAGACTGTGCTCAAGGTTTTCAGGCTTTGGGCACCTGTAGCCGTTACAGCTGACCAATCACAACCAAAAGGGGATGTCATCATCTAGGCATTATATGGAGTCAACATAACGAGTTACAATGAAATCCTTCCATAAATACGACCTATAGACTATGCTAAAGGTTTTTGGGCTCGGCAGTCATCAAGGCTGAATGATCGCGACCAAAAGGGGACGTTCTCATCTAGTCATTATTTGGAGTCATCCTACAATGAAATCCCTTCACAAATATGACCTGTAGACTGTGCTCAAGGTTTTCAGGCTTTGGGCACCTGTAGCTGTCAAAGTTGACCAATCACAACCAAAAGGGGATGCCATCATCTAGTCATTATATGGAGTCAACCTAACAAGTTACAATGAAATCCTTCCATAAATAAGACCTGCAACCAAAAGAGGACATTATCATCTGGAGTGATCCTACGAAGTTACTATGAAATCCCTTCATAATTATGACCTGTAGACTGTGCTCAAAGTTTTCAGACTTTGGGCACCTGTAGCCGTTACAGCTGACCAATCACAACCAAAAGGGGATGTCATCATCTAGGCATTATATGGAGTCAACATAACGAGTTACAATGAAATCCTTCCATAAATACGACCTATAGACTATGCTAAAGGTTTTTGGGCTCGGCAGTCATCAAGGCTGAATGATCGCGACCAAAAGGGGACGTTCTCATCTAGTCATTATTTGGAGTCATCCTACCAAGTTACAATGAAATCCCTTCATAAATATGACCTGTAGACTGTGCTAAAGGTTTTCGGGGCCCTGTAGCCGTCACCGCTGCCCAATCACATCCAAAAGGGGACGTTCTCATCTAGACATTATATGAAGTCAACCTACCAGGTTATAATGAAATCCCATCATAAATATGACCTGTAGGCTGTGCTAATGGTTTTTGGGCTTCGGGCTCGGGCAGCCTCATGGTTGAATGATCGCAGCCAAAAGGGGACATTCTCATCTGAGCATCATCTGGAGTGATCCTAGTATCTACGAAGTTACAATGAAATCCCTTCATAAATATGACCTGTAGACTGTGCTCAAGGTTTTCGGGCTTCGGGCCCCTGTAGCCGTCACAGTTGACTAATCACGACCAAAAGGGGATGTCATCATCTAGGCATTATATGGAGTCGACCTAGCAAGGTACAATGAAATTCTTCCATAAATACGACCTACAGACCATGCTGAAGGTTTTTGGGTTCGGGCAGCCATCAAGGCTGAATGATCGAGATCAAAAGGAGACTTTCTCATCTAGACATTATTTGGAGTCATCCTACCAAGTTACAATGAAATCCCTTCATAAATATGACCTATAGACTGTGCTAAAGGTTTTCGGGTTTTGAGCTCGGGCAGTCGTCACGGTTGACAGATCGTGACCAAATGGGGAAGTTCTCATCTAGACATCATACGGAGTCATCCTGCCAAGTTACAATGAAATCTCTCCATATTAAATATGACCGGCAGACTGTGCTAAAAGTTTTTGGGGTTCAGGCTTGGGCAGCCATCACGGTTGACAGATCATGACCAAAAGGGGACGTTCTCATCTAGGCATTATACAGAGGCATCATACGAAGTTACAAAGAAATCCCTTCATAAATACGACCTGTAGACTGTGCTAATGGTTTTGGGGTTTTGGGCTCAGGCAGCCATAACGGTTGACCGATCACGACCAAAAGGGGACGTTCTCATCTAGACATGACCTCAAATCTGCATATGAAAGTTCGTGACGATCGGACAAGAACTACGGGGTGTAGCCTGTGCTGAAGGAAAATGTGAACAGACTCACTGACTAACAGACTTTCGCACGTGTGATGGCAACAGCTTATCTTGACTTTGTCAAGTTAAGCTAAACATTAAGCAGTTGAAAAAAATGTTTTTCAAAAAATTTCAACAAAACCTTATCATGTGACCCCCTCATTGGAACGAGCTCGTTCCAATGAGGAGTCACATGATATGGTTTTGTAGAATTTTTTTTTAAAAATTTAAATAATAAATTTTAATGTCGTCAGCATTGGGTAAAGGGTTAAGTTGATAATCTTCTGTGATATAATACATTGCTGCTCTGAGTCCTTTACAACAATATGTTACATCACAACATTTCATTTTCACAGAAAAAAACCTCGCTAAGATAGAGTGCAGCAAGCAAAGTTAGCAAAGGAATATCATGGAGACATCGAGTAAACATTTATGCCATTTGTCTGACACTATGGAGCCCACTTAATTGTAAATCTTTTAACTAAATAGTCCTGTTAATTGTAAATAATTTAGAAATACAAAACCATTTACCATGCCTTCTGTACAAATTTGACATGTTACCTGCATGTAGACTTTTGAGTAAACTTCTGTTTATTGAGTAAAAAAAATCTTGTAAGCTGTTGAAGAATAACTCTTAACATCCACTGAATTCCCCGTACTTATAGACATTTTTTGGCCTCGATACATCCAATATAGGCATTTAATCTTATTATACAGTGGAAACCACTTAATTGGATAACTCTTAATTGAATAACCATGTTAACTGAATATAATTTCCAAACACAAAACCATTTACCATTCCTTCAGTACAAATTTGACCTGTTAAATTAATATATGTCATAGAGTAAACTCCTGTTAATTGAATAAAAAATCTTGTAACATGTTGAGAAATTACCCTGACACTTATCAATTTTCCCTTGTTAAAAAACTTATTTGGCCTCAGTCCATCCAATACAGGCATTTAATCTACTATATCTTGTTTAAGAGAGCTCATAGAGCTCTGTAAAACAAGATATAATAGAATAAATGCTAAGTTTATCTCTACAATGCAAGAAAGTGACAAAACCCCTGTTAATTGAATATACTCCTGTTAAATGAATAATTTTCACTGGCAAAGTGGCCATTCAATTAAAAGGGTTCCACTGTATCTTATTTGACAAGTTCAAAGGTTATGTGTTGCTAAGTTGAGCTCTACTGAGCCAAACTGGTTTTGAACCATTGCATTCTTCTTCAGTGGCTTGAATACCAGAGGTCAGTGTTGCTTGCTCCCTTTTTATACCCCCACAAGAGGGTGTCAAGACCCAGTCAACTGAGGGCATAATCTGGTCATTTTGCAGTCATGAAGTCAATACACCCATGTAGGGCAGCTGCCCCATCTGGGTCAGATGGTTAGGTCAACCCGTGGGGAGGGGGGAGGGGAGACTTGTGAAACTTTTTACCTTTGACCTTAGTGTCGAAGATCATGTGGGGAGTGCACCGCTAGTGGAGTAGGTACTTCAACTGAAGTCCCCGGTATCTCAAAAATTAACCTTTTCGCATTAACTCTCATGAGACCCAGCATGATCCTGACGACCTGCACTTAATAGCAGGGGAGATCATTATGGAATACACATCCGTTTACAATAGGAAAAGAAAAACCTCTCCTACAACTTCTAGTTACAACAGGAAGGGAGAAAACTCATCCCACCACTTCCGGGAGAGCAATAGTAGCAAGGGATCCAAACCCATTTGTCTTGGTCACAACTCTAGGCACATACTCAACTAGAAGCACTCCAACACCCCAAGCCACCCCCCCCCCCCCCCCCCCCCCCCCCCATATAACCTTCAGCACTAAGGTCAAAGGTTGAAAGTTCATAAGTTCCCTCCCCCAGTGGGTGGACCTGACCGTCTGCCCCAGGTGGTACAGCCGCCTAGATGGCTGCATTGACTTTGTGGCTGCAAAATGACCAGTCATGACCTCAGTTGACTGGGTCTTGACACCCTCTTGCTGGGGTATAAAAAGGGAGCAAGCAACACTGATCTCTGGTATTCAAGCCACTGAAGAAGAATGCAACAGTTCAAAACCAGTTTGGCTCAGTAAAGCTCAACTTAGCAACACATAACCTTTGAGCTTAGGCTAACTTCTGTCATATATTATATTTTATTTTCCTATTACATATATTTGTATACTCCTGTTAAGTGAACATATTTCTCTTGCAAAGTAGCTTTTCAATTAACATGGTTCCACTGTATCTTAAAAAGCAGGCATAAGAAAAGTCTCCCTATTTGTTTTAAAACAAAGATGAATTCATATGTGTTATGTGCATACTGTGCTTGTACAGAATCTTTCATCGAAATGAGACTCATTTTTAGGGATGTATAGTTATGAGTTGAGTGGCGATAAAAGATTTTATAGAAACACAATGAGTACATACCTCCTTTCCCTCCAGCCCAGCCAACAAAACCCATAGCTATGACTTCTCAAAAATAGTATAATCGTTAACAAACAAAACGTCACACTCAACTGATCAAAATAATTGGACTTTTCAATTCTCTCAGTCCTGTGGCACCTGAGGAATTTCCTTCAACATGAATGAAATTGTACATGGGGATAAAAAAAAATAATCAAACTCAGCCCAAGTATGCTTTTTCCAACAGGCAATGATATTTCTAACCAAATCTAATACAATTCATTGGATAGGCGAATGGTTTGTGAAAACAACTAGGGAATTATATTTTTGTGGCACGCAAGAATCTCTTTAAATACATGATGTCACTTCATTCATAATTTTTAGAGGTGTGCAAACCACAATGAGATTGGTATTATGTCTCAAAACTTTCTCGCTTTTACTTTCAGTTATTGCAATTTAACTTCATTTTTTCAGTTTTCGTATTTTGCATGGGTTCCGCTCTACAGTTTCGCACTATTACACAGGGGTGAAATTCTAAACATAGGGCATGTATTGAAACTAAGGCCATGTAAAATAGAGATATATTTATAGTATCAGCTATATGATTACATTAGACTTTTTGTTGGACAAGAGAATTTGATGTTTTGGTCCCAAAGTTGGAGTCTGATACATAGGGGTAATTACCAGATGAATTATGAGAAACAGTGGCTTTGAAAAATTGGCTATTTTTTAAAATGTAATTTTTACACAGGTTTGTTACCAGACATGTAACTAAATGAAAGTGTCAATGACACTGTAGCTTAACCTGACTGTGTGTTGTGTTTGATGAAAAGGATAATGTTCAATGTTTATGAAAGGATTATGAAATAAGACAAGAATTGTGATTATTGAGAATATGTTAATTTCTGTTCCCTGTATGCTATGTTTTCAATAAAAATAATCTGAGGTGTAGACTGTACTAAAGAATTGAGGGGTGGGTTAATGTGGCCCTCACAGTTAATGTATATGGCCCTCACAGTTAATGTATGTCAACCAAAGTTACTAAGTTACAGTGGAATTATTCCAAAACGAGTCATCCTATCAAGTTACAATGAAATCCCTTCATAAATATGGCCTGTAGACTGTGCTAATGGTTTTCGGGCTTCGGGCCTGTGTAGCGATCATGGTTAATCGATCGCAACCAAAAGGGGACATCCTCATCTAGACATCGTACAGAGTCATCCAACCAAGTTACAATAAAATCCCTCCATATTAAATATGACCTGTAGATTGTGCTAAAAGTTTTTGGGTTTCGGGCTTGGGCAGCCATTACGGTTGACAGATCATGACCAAAAGGGTACATTCTCATCTAAATATTATACAGAGTCATCCTACCAAGTTACCATGAAATCCCTTCATAAATACGACCTGCAGACTGTGCTAAAGCTTTTTGGGATTTGGGCTCGGGCAGCCATCATGGTTGGCCAATCGTGACCAAAAGGTCATGCCCTCATCTGGACATTATACTGCATCATCCTACCAAGTTACAATGAAATCCCTTCATATATGCGACCTGTAGTCTGTGCAAAAGGTTTTCGGGTTTTGGGCTTGGCCAGCCATTATGGCTGAATGATCGCGACCAAAAGGGGACATTCTCATCTAGACATCTGGAGTCATCCTAACAAGTTACGATGAAATCCCTTCATAAATATGACCTGTAGACTGTGCTAAAGGTTTTGGGGCTTCTGTAGCCATCTCAGTTGACCAATCGCGACCAAAAGGGGACCTTCTCATCTAGACATTATATGGAGTCATTCTACCAAGTTACAATGAAATCCCTTCATAAATACGACCTGTAGACTGTGCTAATGGTTTTCGGGTTTAGGCTTGGGCAGCCATACCGATTGACCGATCGCAACCAAAAGGGGATGTTCTCATCTAGACATGACCCCAAACCTGCATATGAAATTTTGTGACGATCGGACAAGAACTGCGGGGTGTAGCCTGTGCTAAAGGAAAATGTGAACAGACTCACAGACTTCTGCACGTGTGATGGCAATAGCTTATCTTAACTTTGTCAAGTTAAGCTAAAAAATCCCTCCATAAATATGACCTGTAGACTGTGCAAAAGGTTTTGGGGTTTTGGACTTGGGCAGTCGTCACGGTTGACAGATCGTGTCCAAATGGGGAAGTTCTCATCTAGCCATCATGCAGTCATCCTACCAAGTTACAATGAAATCCCTCCATATTAAATATGATCTGTAGACTGTGCTAAAAGTTTCGGGGTTTCGGGCTTGGGCAGCTGTCACGGTTGACAGATCATGACCAAAAGGGGACGTTCTCATCTAGATATTATACAGAGTCATCCTACGAAGTTACTATCTTAGACTGTGTTTTGGGCTCGGGTAGCCATCACTGTTGACCGATCGCAACCAAAAGGGGATGTTCTCATCTTGACATGACCTCAAATCTTCATATGAAATTTTGTGACGATCGGACAAGAACTACAGGGTGTAGCCTGTGCTAAAGGAAAATGTAAACAGACTCACAGACTAGCTTATCTTGACTTTGTCAAGTTAAGCTAAAAATGAAATGGAAACACATAAATTTTTGGGGGCATTTTAGAAACAGGGGATGCTATGCTCCAGGGGTAGGTAGGTGGGGGTGGCGGGAAAATTCTGCTTTTGATCCTGCTGGGTGGCTGAAAATGACTGGTTTTGGCATTTTTCATGCAATTTTGCATGTTGAAGTCTTGCCTTTGACAATAAATTATTCCATCCACATTCAGATTGTTTATTTCTACTTTGTCAAATAATGTTATATGTTTTTTGTGGATTTGGGAAATGTAATACATGTTATGGGTTAGATAACTAAGTTACAGAATATTTGCATTTGAAGAGAGTGTATGGCATGTCATTTTTGGAAATGCCTGGAAAACTGTGGAGTGGAACCATGGTGGATTGTTTATGTAATGGATAGGTAATTCCCTGCAACATGGAATGCATGTTGTGGGAGCCTCATTCATTGCAGAATTGTCAGCTCTTGAAAGAAATGACTTATGATTACCAGTACCACTGAAATATTCTGTCTGGCACGCATGCATTTCTTTCTCATGACATCATGTGACTTGCATTGTTACTGAAAGTATCACTGTACTAAATATTTGAATTCGAGTTATCAGCCTTGAAAAGTTGCACTCAGAAATGATGCAATCTCCAAAACTAATCAACCTTGAGAAAAAAGTATTGAATTAACAAGTTATTGTGCAGACAATCAAAAATTACAAAAATCCAAGATGACTGCCATGGTAGCCATATTAGATATAGCAGACAACTGATTGTGGAAAGGAACTTTCCTCTAATCACCATTAATCTCCCCAAAATAGAAACCACAATGCATTTCATTTTCAAGTTATTGCGCAGACAAGCAAAAATTACAAAAAATCAAAGATGGCTGCCATGGTGGCTAAACTGGATTTGATAGGAAACTGATTATCAAACTAGAACTATCACTGAAGGTGATTAATACCCCCGCTTTGGGTTTTTAGAGGAATGCACTTCTGATCATGTAGGCGAAGACCATAAGGAAATTGATTGATAAATGTAGGAGGAGTTGCGCACACAAGAATTTCATGTAGAAACCCATATTAAATCAAAGTTCAAGAGAGATAACCTGGTTAAAATTGTCGCAGATCAAAAATTTTGGAATATGTGCATGTTCACTTAGTAGTGATGATGTTTGGAAGGTTTCTTCAAAATTGGTTCTTTAATGTAGGAGGAGTTGCACACACAAGAATTTGTTCGGACGGAAAGATGTACGGACGGACGGACGTACGGACGTACAGGGCGATTCCTATATAGCCCCCACTTCTTCGAAGCGGGGGTATAAAAAGGAACCTTCTTCTAGACACCACTAATCTACCACACAAAATTAGGACCCGCGGTGCATTTGATTTGCTAGTTATTCTGCAGACAAGCAAAAATTACAAAAAATCCAAGATGGCTTCCGTGGCAACCTTTGGTCTTAGTTTAGTCAAGCATCAATTTAATTCCTTTGGCACACCCTACAGGGCTCATTTATGATCAGATCACTTTGAAACTTGGTATACTTGTCTGGAGTGACAGCTAGATGGGAGCTATCGATTTTCTTCCATTTCCATCAAAAACAGTTTCTGCTGACAACAACCTTTGATGAATTTAGTGAGGTTATGCATCAATATTTCTCTTTGGCAAACCCTGCAGGGCAAATTTATGATCAAACCACTTTGAAACTTGGTATGCTTATTTAGGGTGACCTCCAGATGGTCGGAAAAGGAAGAAAATCGATAGTTCCCATCTAGAGGGCACCCCAAACAAGCATACAAGGTTTCAAAGTGATCCGATCATAAATGTGCCCTGTAGTGTGTGCCAAAGGGAAATATTGATGCCTAACTAAACTAAGTTCAAAGGTCATTTCCAGCGCCAACATTTTTTGATGGAAATGGAGGAAAATCGATAGCTCCCATCTAGAGATCACCCCAAACAAGCATACCAAGTTTCAAAGCAATCTGATCATAAATGCGACCTATGCAGTGTGCCAAAGGAAACTGTGGATGTATGTACATATGTACATATGTACGTATGCCAATGGATGAGAAGTGACGGCAATAGCTCAGCTTGACTTCATCAAGTTGAGCAAAAACTCCTATGACAAACACAGAATTCTCCATGCTCATTGACTTATCAACCTCAGTAATTCACTATAAGCATTAAACTATTATATCTTGGTTGACAGAGCTCACTGAGCTTTGTCAAATAAGTTATAATACAATGAGCAGGATATAATACAAAGAATGTTCAGCTTATCACTAGAATACAGGAGAATGATCAACTTCATGTTAAATGAATATTTTTCACTGACCAAGTGAATATTCATTTAATAGGGTTCCACTGTATGCCACCGACATGTCAGTTCACCCGAGTGAGTTCTCACAAGTCTAACAAGACGTGATTTATCTTCAACTGGTTTATTACATATATAACACATTAATTAAGCTTTTGTGTGACATTTGAATAGTTGTTCACCAGAATATGTTTTGAGGTGTTTTATTCGAGAGATTCCTTCCATATTCAAGGATTTTATTGTACATTTAACAAATGAATGGCTTTTCATTAGCATGAGTTAAGTGTGGTTTGTTGCTGAAAGTATTATGACACATCTTACATTCAAATGTTTTTCACCATGATGGCTTCCATTATGTTTAGTGAGAATTAATTGAGTACTGAAAGGTTTACTACCTCTTTACATTAAAACATTTTCTCACCAATGTTAGTTCTGTGGAATGTGATTTGCTTTAAGACTGAAAAGATTTACGATACATGTTTCATTCAAACTGTTTTTCACCAGTATAAGTTTGGAGATGTTGCCTGAGCTTTGATTTTCATGACACAGTCGGACTGTTGATCAGCTTGGACACGCTACTGGACTCTCCATGAGCACCACTAATTGCAGACAGAATGATTTTACCAAACAAGTTATTGGGCATGCCTAAATGCAAACAACACCAGAGACTGGTCCATCCATGTCTCTGGTAATACCTGCCAGGTGATATTGGATTTCCAGATACCACCTGGAACGGCGCCAGAAAAGAAACCAAAGCCAACAGCCAGACCATCGGCCTCTCTAGGGAGTGGTAGCACCTTAGCCCAGCTGGGCTCTGGTCCACATCTAGAGGACCCTGAAAGGGCCAAGTGCAAGAGGAGGAAGAAAAGCCCATCCACTAAGCGCCGGCATGCCAAGCGCCTGGAGGAAAAAGTCTGAAGAAAACTGGAAAGAGAAGGGAGAGGAAATTTAGATCCACTCCCCCATCCAAACAGAAAAACCAGCAACAGACACCACCCAGTCTTCAAATACCACCCTCTCCAGTTCAATCTCGAGCTTGGACCCCCAAGCTAAGGAGGAACATGATGAAGAATAGAGAAGCTTGCCCACGAACTGGAACAACATATCGTGGGAGTAGAAGAGTCAACTGTCACCTCTCCAGCTGAAACTGAGCTAACCACACAGCTCCAGGACAACACTCTTTGAATGCTCAAAACGACGATCAGCGAGACCATGAAATCCCTAGATTCCCAACTGGAAGATGTAAAAAATAAAGCAGACGAACTACAGTCCAAAATTATGGCACGAGATCAAAATCAAAATCAGCAACCAAACAGCATCACGGAACCGCAGCCCCCACCAACAAAACTCAAGGAAACCCCACTTCTACAGCCAGCTCCAAAGAAACGGAAGAAACAAAAGAAGTAGGAAGCAAACCAGCCAAGCAGCCACCAGTCCACTACAGCAGTATGTGTACGGGCAATAAAATACCAACATCTATCCACTTATGGGATGCACGTCGCATCCCCAAGTGCAGATTTTTTCAGAGTGAGCTTTGATTTATTGATAAAGGGTAAAGTACAAATGTCACATTAAAATGTTTTTTTCACAACTGTGATAGATTTTGTGATGACGATTGAAGTTTGACTTATCACTGAAGGTTTTATTACATGCATCACATTTGAAAGGTTTTTCACCACTGTGAATTCTGAAATGTGTCATGAGATATTTTCTACTAAAATGTTTATTACACATATTACACTGAAATGGCTTTTCACCAATGTGAGTTTTGAGATGTTGTAAGAGATTTGATTTAAGACTGAAAGATTTCTTGAAGATTTTACATTCAAATGGTTTTTCACCACAGTGTATCTGGAGATGTGTCATGAGTTGACATTTAGTACCAAAACCTTTATTACATACCTTACATTGAAATGGCTTTTCACCAGTGTGAGTTTTGAGATGTTGAGTAAGATTTGTTTCAAGACTGAAAGATTTCTTACAGATTTTACATTCAAATGGCTTTTCACCACTATGGATTCTGAGGTGTAGAATAAGATGTGATTTATACCTAAAAGTTTTATTACATACCTCACAGACAAATAGCTTTTCGCCGTTGTGTATGCTGAGGTGTATCATAAGACATTTAGTACTCAAACCTTTATTAAATACATCACAATGAAATAGCTTTTCACCAATGTGAGTTCTTACATGTTGAGCAAGCTGATAATTACTACTAAATGTTGTATTACATAATTTACATTCAAATGTTTTTTCACCATTTTCTGTGATGCATAATGAGATTTGATTTATTACTGTAAGATTTATTACATATTTTACACTCAAATTTCTCACCAATATGAGCCCTGAGATGTTGAATAAGATTTCTTTGTTGTCTGAAAGGTTTTTTACACGTTACATTCAAATGGTTTTTCACTTGAATGAGTATGCAGATGCTGAGTAAGCTTTGATTTATAGGTGAAAGATAAATTACAAATGTCACATTCAAAGGGTTTTTTGCCAGTGTGATAGATTTTGTGATGCTCCTTGAGATTCGACTTTTCACTGAAGAATTTATTACAATGGTCACATCTAAATTGTTTTTCATCACCATGGATTTTGTGATTAGGAGTGAGACCACTGTTATGGGTCTCTAGATGTTGAATGAGGGTTGATTTATAGGTGAATGCTCCTTTACAAATATCGCATTCAAATGGTTTTTCACCACTGTGGGTTCTGAAATGTACAGTAAGATCTGATTTATGTATAACAGTTTTATTACATACATTACATTGAAATGGCTTTTCACCACTGTGAGTTCTGAGATGAAGAGTAAATGCATTGGTAAATGCTTTATAACATATATTACAAACATATGCCTTATTGCCAGTGTGCATTTTGAGATGCAAGGTGTGATGTTGCTTATTACTGAAAGCTTTATTACATATATTACATTCAAATGGCTTTGCACCAGTGTGAGTTTGTAGATGCAGAGTGAGGGCATGCTTAGTAGTAAATGCTTTATTATATATGTTACATTCAAATGGTTTTTCCCCAGTATGTGTTCTAAGATGTAAAATGGTAGTGGCTTTCTGGCTAAATGTTTTACTACATAATTTACATTCAAAGGGCTTTTCTCCCCAATGTATTTTGAGATGTTGAGTTAAACCTCATTTACTACAGAAAGTTCTGTTGCATGTGTCACACATAAATAGTTCACCAGTGTGATTGCCACATTGCCTAATCAAATCTGACCCATTACCGCTAGTTTTATCACACATTTTTGATTCAAATGGTTCCTGTCTGCATTTGCTGTGAGATTTATTTTTTCAGAGAATCTTTCATAATTACTTGTATCACAAGCAGCTGGTTTTGTATCAGTTTTAGTTCTCAGATCTATAGTTAAACCCACATTTTCTGAAAGTTTTGTTACTTACATGAAGTTTAAATAGTTTGCTAAGATAAATAAATTTTATAGTAAATTTCCTTTCTTATTATACCTACCACAATTGTTTACTACAGGCTTGCACTACAGTGGAAGAACCTAACTCGGATAAAATACTCTCTATTTTAATCTTTCCCAAGAGATTTGGGAAAGAAAAGTGGTGTAAAAACACCACGAAAAAATAAGCCAAAACTGGGTCAGCGCACACCCAGTAAGGGACGCTCTTCTCTTAGTACAATTCCACGACTTTCGTTAACAAGTACGCAAGCAGTTCAAAACCATTCAGTTGCAGTAACAGCAAGGAGCTGGAACTGACCCTGTAAAAAGCTGAATGGCTGGGATAGAAAACAGCCTGAGCTGAAGAAAAAGGGCCCGTAGGACAAAGGTCCTCTGTTGGCTCCTGCAACTGTCGCAGATAAATGGAGAAGGTAGCATTTCTCCAGTAGGCTGCCAGTATAACATCCGACAACACGACGGAGTTAGTAAAAGCCCAGAGAGGAAGACAATGCACGCACCGCGTGGCAGAAAAAACAAATGGTAATACAATCACTAGCAGCTAGACGAGCGGAAGCTGCACGAATAGCAAGACAAATCCATTGAGAAAAGGATGCAGGAGAGATCTGGCATGTGAGAAAATGCATATCCATCCAGGATAAAGGCTCGAATGCCCCCCCCCTCCCCCCCAAGCAGAGCAGCGCCCAAGAAAGTGTCCATCTTGGAGTAAACTGGCAAAGTCCTAGGCCTTTTCAAGGAAAAGAGCTGAATAAGCTTGGAGAGGCAAGGATGAGTGTCGAAACAATGCGGTACCACATATGAAAAAGTTCTCCGAAGCATGGACTTGTACCCATTGCTGGAGACCCCAAGAAACAAACATATACCAGAAACTCTGCAAGCGGTGTGATCGTAGGAGTGACAGAAGCAACAGAGTGATCGCACAACATCGACAGAAGAACCTTCTACTTAGCCACAGAGGCTAAACCAGTGGAGTGAGTGCCTCCTTGAAGAAGAAAAGCAACTCCACTGCTTGTCTCTAAAAACCACTACGGAGGAGACAGGACCAGATAATAGACATGCACGAAGGCACCATGAAGTCGGGTCAACTTGAAACCTCCTCGGGCGACTTTGGCAAAGAAAGTCGCGACATAGAGGGAGACATGCCGGAACCGCCGCTAACAGAGAGCAAAGCAGATTGATCCACACCCACCAAGTCGACAGGGGTGTGATCGAAAGGATTTGACGACTGCAGGTTCATATCTGGGCTAGAACCTGAGGCGGAATCGGAACCGACAGGAAGGCGTAGCCAACAAGACCGTCCCAAAGGAGGGCCAGAGCGTCCACGGCGAAAGCCAGAGCAGCGGGACACGGGGACACGAAAGTGTCAACCTGATGATTCCAACGAGTCGCAAAGAGATCGATGGAACACTGCCATGTGGAGCATCCACTCGGTGGAAAAGAACCTACCCCATCGGGACAGAGAGTTGGCTAGGACATTCAGATGACGGGAAATGTGACGAACAACCACCCCGGCATTGACATCCTGAGCGAGCAGTAGAAGATCCTGAGCCAATTCGTACATTGGAACCGAGTGCGTGCCGCTCTGGTTCCGAATGTAAGCAACCACCGTCGAATTGTCGAACAACAGAAGGACCTGGCGATTCGACAGCTGAGGGATCCACTGCCTGAAACTCAGAAGAAGAGCAAAAAGCTCCTTCTGGTTGATGTGTAGAGATGCCCGATCCTGTTCCCAAATGCCGTGAAGGGAAAGACCTAGAGGATCCAACGTCGCAGCCCATCCGAGATCGCTGGCATCTGCCGTCAGAACGTGATCGGACGTGCGTAAGTCCACCGGGACACCCTGCATGATCCACTGAACATTCGTCCAGTGGAGAAGGTGAGGATGAAGAGATTCTGGTAACTGAAGCATCAGATCCAGAGAATCGACATTCGGCCTCCAACGACTGAGCAGAAAGTGTTGGAGAGGTCTGACATGCAGCCGACCTAGAGGAATGAGATCCGTCACCGAACCGCAGAGACCGAGCATCCAGAGAATAACCCTGTGCTGTCGCGGATGTGGACTGGGACAGAGTCAGAGCAAAAGCTGAGAGAATCACAGCCCTGGCCTGGGGAACTGCCACCGTATTGAGTGCGGAAGGCAATCCCCAGATGACAAAATGACTGAGAAGGGACCAGATCCGACTTCTCCTCATTGACTCTGAATCCTAGTGACGTGAGCAAGCTCAACAGAGTGTCGACATCCAACTCCAGTAAGGCAGCATTGGAATGCCTCTGGAGGATATCATCTAGATATGGCGAAGTAGTCACGCTGGACTGTGTGCGATGGAAGGCTATCACATGCGACATCAGTCGGGTGAAGGTCCAAGGAGCCAGGTTGAGGCGGAAAGGCATGGCCTTCAACTGGTAAACTCGCCCCAGAAAAGCGAACCTGAGATACTTCCGCGACACCCGATGAATCGGAACGTGAAAGTAAGCATCTCGCAGGTCAATGCTGGAAGCAAAATCTCCCTGGTGAATGTAACGGTGGACCGACCTGAAAGTCTCCATGCTGAACTTGGGAGCAATGATAGACTGGTTCAGGATACTCAGATCGATAACCGGTCGAAGTCGGCCGTCCTTCTTCGGCACCAAGAACAGGCGGGAATAAAACCCCACTGACTGAATGTTCTTGACGACCTCGAACGCCCCCTTGGCCAGGAGATTGTCTATCTCCATGGACAAAAGCTCCCGACGTAAAACGTCTGAAGGAACTGTGGTTGGAAGAGGCACTATGGACAGAGTGGGGTGCCTTCGGAAGGATATTGGCAGCCCGGACCGAACAACATCTAACACCCAAGGATCGGATGTGATGGTGGCCCAACAGTCTGCGAACTCAGCTATCCTTCCTCCGACCTGGGACGAATCGAGGTGAGGACCTTCAGTTCGAGCCCCGATGAGGCCCGCGAGAGGAGAAACCACCTCCTCTACTGAATGAAGAATCCTGAGACTTCCCTCTAGCCTGCTGACGCTTACCCTTACCCCATGAGTAAGAAGTAGAAGCGGTGGCAGAAGGATCAGCCCTTTGCTTCGCAGAGGAAGCAGAAGGGTTACTTGTTACTTGTTAGGCTTTGAACGGTCCCTGCCTCCCCTAGAAGGCTGATCAAGCTGACAAAGCAGCAGCTGATCTTTGGAATGACGTGGGACGTCATCCCGGACCGTCGACACGAAACCCATGGAACAGTAGCGGACCTGCCAAAGAAGCAGATCGAAGAGCAGCGCGCTGCCCCCAGGAAGGGATCGGCCTGTGTCCAGCACAGAGTCCCTTCGAACTAGTTCCAAAATAGCCATGTCACAAGCATGTGTGTGAGTAAGATGCATGAACGCTGAGGACAGCACACGCAAAGGAGCCTGTAGATCGTCAAACCTATCTGGAGGCAGATAGGCAGCTATGGCAGAGACAACGTGATCGGAGAGAGAAAGCATACCCAGCATTCCTCTCGAAAAGCACAACATAGACTCCAGAGTCATCATAGGAATGACGGCAGACTTGGGCTTGGAAAGCCTGAGGGAATTGGAGTCCTGATCCAAAACCGTCAAAGTCTGGCAGACTGACGGATTGGCGAAATCATAGTAATGATAACACACTGGAGGCAAAAAGGTGTCAACCCTGGTGAAGAATGGAGCCTTCATAGCCTTGGAACTCAGCTTAGAGTCCAAGGCTGAAAATGCTTCAACCATCTGTACTGACTGGCACGGTCGAAGACGCCCAGAAGCAGGTTGCTCCACAGGCTGTATGCGCGCGACCGATGATCGCGGCCTGGCTGACACTGTCGGCTGGTTTGATGGTTTGAGATCCAGAAGGAACCCAAACACAAAGTCAAGAGCTGCCCCCAAGTCAGAAGACTGCTGGCTCTCGACATCAAGGATGTCTGACTCCTCCCCGGAGTCGGAAGACACATAGCCCATCGTGGGCAAACCAGCCGACGCCTCCCATGGCCTGGAAACCACTCGCTGCCTCACTGGAAGCAATGGGAAGGCTCTTGGACAGAACCTGAGTGACTAAGGAGAGGGCCTCCCTAAGCTCACTGCCCGTACCAGCTGGTTCGACATGGGGACAAATCAGCAAAGTGGCTTCACACCTGACTCTCTTAACCAGTGAAGGGTCGCGATCCTCCAATACACCTGAAGCAGGGCAACGGGCGGCAGCCGAAACATCTGAGGGCAGATGTGTATAGGGGTATGACACACCCCGAGGATCAACATAGCGGCAACTCAGGAGAGTTGCCGGGGACCTCTGCGGGGCAAAAGGTCCAGGCTGCACAGAAGGCGTTGGTCCCGCAAAACTGGCTGTGTGACCAGAATGAGTGGACGGAAAATGCCAATGACAAAACTGTGGTACTCGACGGTGCAGAGACCACAGTAGAGGGTCCGGCCGGCAGCCACTTCCAACTTTGCCGAGTTGAAGTCAGGGAAGGCTGAGGCCGATACGTCTACACTACCAGACACCGCTGCGGACCACTGCAGGTATAAAACTGCTGTGCTCAACGGCTGAGAGGATACAGCAGGGTTTCAGTTGGCAGCCACTTCCGACTTCGCCGAGTAGAAGTCGAGGAAGGCTGAGGCCGATACCCCACAACCACACTACAGACATCCCTGCAGACCCTTGCAAGGATAAGCCGTGGCCGGCTAAAAACGGTGCCCGATGACGTTGTAGACGAAACAGCAGTAGCAGCAGATACGACGGGAGTGTTGGAACTGGTGGAAAAGGGGAGAGAGCCACCTCGCTTGGCCTCCAAAGGAGGAGTCACAACCCTAGTGACAGCCTCAGATGTCAACTGGATAGGGTGCATAGTCCCGGAACCAGGCATCTCTTCACCAGAAATCCAACAGCTGCTGCAGAATCCACCACGGTAAAAAAAACTGCACATCCCCCACGGAAGAGGAATAACTCTCACCAGACGTGGTCGAGTCGCGAGGCCCCGAAACGACAGCGTTCCCCACCCCCCGCTGGTGCGGGAGGAGCTGCACATCCACCACGGAGGGGGAGTAATTCTCACCAGACGTGGTCGAGTCGGGAGGCCCTGAAATGACAGCTTTCCACACCCACCACGGGTGTGGGAGAAACAGCCACGAGAACGCACCAAAGGCGAGGGCAAAAGGAATTGCCCTAAAGGAACCGAACTGGAAATAACAGAGGTGAGAGCAGTAGAAGAAAAAGGTGAACTCAACAGATACAGAAAGTTGAAGAACACCCTCAACTACGAGAGAAGGTGGTAGAAAAAAAAATGGTGGGTACACGACAGAACCCAGACAGCCATCAGGGACCGAAAAAACAGAAATTCAGCCCTCAACAGAGTGAAGAAATCCTGTCCAGATAGTCCCTCATTGACACCTAACTCCAATAACAATTTAAATTTATCAACCGAAAAATTTCATTGTCGAACCGCGTTGACACGATGTTGAAAAAACATTTGCGAAAACGGAATAATAAATAATGTACAATGAGAATGTGGTTGAAAATATTAACGAGAATATATAAAACACAGTCCTGTTATTATACGATCTTCAGATCCATAATCCAGTCACAGGAAAACCATTATCGACGAGTTGAATTATCACTGTATCGTAAAGCAAAGATGACAACACGTCAACCACGTTGCAAGGATAAAAGAAGAATGGTTTTGATTACTGCTTGCGCACTGGTTAACGGAAGTCGTGGAATTGTACTAAGAGAAGAGCGTCCCTTACTGGGTGTGCGCCGATGGCACTCGACCCGGTTTTGGCTTATTTTTTTGTGGTGTTTTTACACCACTTTTCTTTCCCAAATCTCTTGGGAAAGATTAAAATAGAGAGTATTTTATCCGAGTTAGGTTCTTCCACTGTAGTGCAAGCCTGTAGTAAACGATTGTAAGGTAGGTTGATAAGAAATGATTTGTTGGTGAGTGTCCCCCAAAATATTTGGATTTATTTTGTTTTCAGTTAAGTAATATTCAAGAATATTCAAATATGTTCAATGTTCTCATGCCTATAGAAAGGGAAAGGAAATGTGATCACTGCTGGAATGTCATGCCCTTTTAACTAAATTCAGACACTAAGTCTGATATGTAATCACACATAGTAATTTTACACAACCAGTTTAAACATGTAATATAATGTATCTGTGCAAAATAGAACACTTAGTCTACATACATGCTAACTGCCAAAATGAGTTCATTTTAGTCCTATCACTTTTACCCCCAAAAATCCACTGATGCAATGCACATAATACTTCAGGTTTCAAAAATGCCTTCACAAATACTTATATCAAGCATTTAGCTAAAAAATACATCAGATTTCTTTTGTCTTCAAGTAACAGTTAACACAAAGGAATCTGTCATTCATGTGCTTCACTTCCAAATACTTCCATGTTAATGTCATCAAGAGATTGAGAAGCATACTACAAAAATACCATCAAAACACATATTGCAACACATATACAGAACAGTTAATCTGCATGATAACCTTTCATCTGTTCACTATTATAACACTCTGGTATTCTGCAATGTCATCTGAACTATTGTTTTATCCAAAAGAAAACTATTCCTATTACAAAAACAATATTTGCAACACAATTGCACATACTTCTGATGCATAATCATGAAAATTCAACAACAGCCCACCATCTTCCAGTGCTTTCTGAAATAAAATGAAATGAAATAATGCTATTAATAAACCAGTCTGTTGTGCAGAAGACTTTTCAAGGAAAGTTGTCGAGTCTTCAAAAATGGCACACCTGATTCTTACCAGTGGGCAAAATAGACATTTAATCACCATTATGTTTATGTACAAAATGTATCAGAGTTGAGCTCTTGTTTTTAAAGCTATATAACCTTGAGATATAGCCTTTCAATTAAGAGCATTTTGAACATAAACATAATGGTGATGAGAGATTTATCTTACAATTCTCAACTCTATTGTCAATAAATTGATTTATTATACGCCTGTTCTATGTAACACCCATCTACAGCAACACTAAATCATGTGGAAAATAAAAATCTGTTCCGCAACTATGTGCGGAATGGGAATCGTTGACAGACTATATTTCACTGGAATTTTCTACAAATCATGCAATGCAATTACAATTTGAATTGCTAGTGACGGCTGAAAATCATTCCCTGAGTCCCAATGTATTCTGTGTGCCAGAAGGCGCATAGAACACATTGGAACCCAGGGGATGAAATAGTAACATGGGTACCCTCCTAAATTTGGTTGGCGATAAAATGTGTTGTTTTTGTTGATAGTTGTCAAATGAATTGCCGCGTGTCCTTCTAATAATTGTTTTTATAGATGCAAAGGCATGTAATAAACACAGAATGACACACATGTGTAAATGGGTTAATCGATATGGCACTTGTTCCATCGCAGAAGGATAAAACTTGAGGCCTATGGCCTCTTGTTTTATCCTTCTGCGCTGGCACTCGGGCCATATTGATTAACCCATTCACACGCGTGTGTCGTTCTGTGTTTATTACATGCCTTTGCATCTATAAAAACAATTATTAGAAGGACACTCGGCAATTCATTTGACAACTATCAACAAAAACAACACATTTTATCGCCAACCAAATTTAGGAGGGTACCCATGTCACTTAACTTCAGTGATCTGACGAGAACCGGTTACTGCAATACCACCGCACCCCACACTTATTGTAAGATAAAACACATAATCAGTGATTCACCTGGAAATCAGACATGTAGTATGTTATGAGAAATTTGCCAAGTTGGCACCTTTTTCATTTATCCAATTTATTGAAAATTGACATCTATTCCTAAGCTCTGTGACATAATGCTAACATTGGTCAAAAACCATACAAATATGAATGTCAAAGAAACAATCCCAAAGAGCGTGTACCACTGACATCCATATTTGTATGGTTTTCTTCAACGGACTTTAATATAAAGTTGAGAAACTGAAAGAAGTTGTTTTGAAGACTTACACTGGATATTGTTTTGGTATCAGTATTACTTGCCTGAACTGAATGCTGTAGAGTGAAGGCATACGCTCTTCCAATTTACACATCAGAAAGCCTAGCACAATCTTCACAGAAAGTCATTTGTTAGCTTCTATCGCCATCTCACCTTCTGTATGTTCTACAGAAATATATGTACCATTTTTATATGTACTGCATCTATGGGGGTAAGGGGGGGGGGGGGGGGGGGGAACAGTGGCACGGTGAACTGAGGCTTACTGTACGTTAATAGTACACCTGCCTTCAACTGCTTCTAACACGGCTTGTTGGTAGTTGGAAAGTCAGGCAGTTGCTTACCACTGTTCTTACAAGTGCAACAATATGTGATTTATCTTCAAAAGGTTTATTACATATGTATGTAACACATTAATTAAGCATTTGTGTTACATTTGAATGGTTGTTCATCAGAATATGTTTTGAGGTGTTTTTCTATGAGCTCTGTCAAACAAGATATAATAGATTAAATGCCTATATTGGATGTACTGAGGCCAAATGGATCTATAAACACTGGAAAACTGGAGTGAGTCAGGGTAATTTCTCGAAAGGTTGCAACATTTTTTATTCAATTAATCAATATTCAATTAACAGATCAAATTTGTACTGGAGGTATAGTAAATGGTTTTGTGTTGGGAAATTATATTCAATTAACAGGGTTATTCAGTTAAGAGATATCCATTTAAGTGGGCTCCACTGTAATATAGATTTTTGTTCAATGTTCTTGTGCCTATGGAATGAAAAATGAAATGTAGTCATAGATTGGTGGTCAAGTACTTTGTTTACTAAATTCAGAGGCACTTGGTCTGCATGGAATATGGAAGTTTAAATCCAATAAACTCTGTTGATCCACACCACATAATCTTCGAAGGTTCAAAAACAGCCTTCACAAATGTTTATATCAAATATTTAGCTAAAAATACATCAAGAATCTTTTACCTTCATATGCCGATTTCAGAAATTCACGGATCCTTAAAACAGGTTCTGTGTATTTGAGGTCTGGGAACTCCATAGAACCTACTTTTGGGTTCCAACACAAGCTATCAGAGAACCTATTTTTATTTTTTACTGATTCTGTACCCATTTTCTTAGCCCCAACATGGCCTGGGAAACAGTATCTTATTTTTTTGGTTTGGTACATCCCAAACCAAATGAAAGTGTCAATGACACTGTAGCTCAACTTGCGTAAGACTAGTATATGTATAGTATGTGACACAACAATGACACACATATAGGTAATGACCTTCATATAGAAGTTCTGTACAAAAAACTGATTACACCTAATTTCGGTATAAAATGGCCACTGGCAGCCATCTTGAATTTTGGACCGCAACCAAAAACACCCGTTCTCGTCCCAAGGTGATAACAAAAGTACCCAAGAAGTTTCGTGAAGATCTGTTCATAAATACAGCCCCTAGCCCGCGCCGTATTGACATATGCAATTACTGTGTATAAGTAGCACTGAATAAATCAAAGGTCATCTAATCTGCATAATTTCTGCACGAGAAAAAAAACCTGTGTTATATGTGATGTATTCTATGTTACTAAACATTCATTCAAAAATTTATTCAAATCAGTGCCTTCATATAGAAGTTCTGAACAAAAAACTGATTGTACCTAATTTCGGTACAAAATGGCCACCGGCAGCCATCTTGAATTCTGGACCGCACCCAAAAACACTCATTCTCGGCCCAAGGTGATAACAAAGGTACTCAAGAAGTTTCGTGAAGATCGGTTCATAAATACAGCCCCTAGACCGAGCCGGGTTGACATGTGCACTTTCTGTGTACAAGTAGCACTGAATAAATCAAAGTTCATCTAATTTGCATAATTTCAGCACGAGAGAAAAACCCATATTATATGTGATGTATTCCATGTTACTAAACATTCACACAAAAATTTATTCAAATCAGAACTTTCATACATAGGTTCTGTACAAAAACCGATTGCACTAATTTTGGTACAAAATGGCTGCTGACGGCCATCTTGAATTTTGGACTGCACCCAAAAACATTCGTTCACGTCCCACGGTGATAACAAAGATACTCAAGAAGTTTCGTAAAGATCAGTTCATAAATACGGCCTTTAGCCCGAGCTGTATTGAATTGTTGACGCCAGACAGACGTCCAGACGGACGACGGGCCATGGCATAACCTCAAATTTGACTACGTCAAAGTTGAGCTAAAAATTAAAATTCAGTCTATCAGGCCATGTTTGGACTACCATTTTTTTAGCCCAATTTCCAGTTTAAAACCTGCGAATGTTTAAGAAGGACCTAGAATATTGCGGTGGATTGTTACTGATGAGAGGGTGAATACATCTGATGAAATAACAAATAAAAAAGTGAAACAAGTTATCTGTGTTTTCATCTGTGTCTTTTGTACCCTTGAACACTCAATTTAATTGTGACAGATGAACCGAGACAATGATGACTCAGATGAGTGTGTACAACATTACTTGCAAGTGAAAAAGATAACAAAGAAAAAACAATCATAACTGTAAGACAATGAAATAATTATTTCAAGGGCGAAATGTACAAGTGGTAAATGTCCTGTTCAGGAAAGGAACAGTATTGAATTGATTGAGACGAAATGTCTGTATGCTTTGATTTGATTTTTAATAAAGCGTGTTCAACACACCTCTTCTCCTTGGTTCTGCACAGAGCACTGTAAAATTGGAAGAACATATCTTGCAGTTTAGTAAAGAAAGTTTTCCCTCACCATCAGTTTCGGTGATAAAATGTGATTTTGTTATTGTTTTCAATGATACAGTTTCATGTGTTTGGCTTCACATGGTTTTGTTGTCAAACACCCTGACATAGCATGCATTCAAATTTAGTGAAGAGAATCAAACTGTTGGAAACATGCAAGCTCAACAATCTGGATTGACTGAGATAGTCAAAACAAGTGCAATGTTATTACTATTACATGTATGATCACTGTTTCATTAATGATAAATAATGCAATTTTAGTCACGGCAAAAAACTTTTAATGTGTTTTATGTGCCTTTTGATGAAAAGTGTAATGCTAAAAAATTTGTGGGAACCTGTTTTTCGTTTTCGTGATTTTTTTCAGGAACCTGCATGGAAATGGAACAAGCGTTTCTGTGAAATCTGCATGCCTGAGTAAACTCTGCTCTAAGAATCATGTGCTCACTGCCAGATACTTAAGTCAAATGACATCAAGAAATTGTGAAGCATTTTAAAAAAATACCATCAAGACACATATATATTCAACAGTTAATCTGCATCATAGCATATCATCTGTTCACCAGATAACAGTAAAATAACACTCTGACCTTTGCGAGCCAATCTAAACTATTGTTTTCTTCAAGAAGAAAACAATTTATATTCAAACTGAATTATAAAAGCAAAATATGACAGACAATCATAAATACATCATCATTTGAATATAACTTGAAATTTTAACAACAGCACATCATCCTCAAATGCATTCTGAATTAAAATGAAATTAAACAACAATATTAACCCTTTACCTAACATGAAAAACAGATGACACTTGCAAAAAATATTCTTGAATAACTAATTTTTTTCATTTTTTGTCTCAAAAACATAGGTTATGACCCATCGTTAAAACAAGCTCAACGAGCTCATTCCAATGAGGGGTCATAACCTATGTTTTTGAGACAAAAAATGAAAAAATACTGAAAATTAATTGGCGATTTTTTAGAATAGCGTTGGCCAGTTTTGGCTGTTACGTTGAGAAAAGTATTATTTATTTATTGGTGTTTAAGGTCACATATTTTTGCACAATGGCTAATAATGACCACAACATGAGTATCAACTCAAGACCAGGGGTGAGCGTTAATAAGCCATGTTTCCCATTTAAGAGAGGGTTTGCACCTCCCAAGCACTGGTGACTTGTCCTATTTTACCAGTAAAACAGAGCCTATTTACCACAGTGAACAGGCACTGCTTCACTTCCCCGGGAACGTTGGGTAAAGGGTTAACAAGAAAATAGCATTGCACATAGAAGAAAATCTCCTGGCCTCCAATCAGCTATGACAAATGCAAAAGTATAATGAACTAAACAGTACTGAAATCTGATAATTACTGTTCAAGTTATCCCATAATCATTAACATTTTAAATAAATGAAAAAAGGGTTATAACACTATCAATTTTCAACAAATCACCAGGGTTTTCAAACTTGTCCAAGACAATGTCGATATAATGTAGCATGCCAAAAGTTAATGAAATCTGATAAATAATTTCCACGTTATCACCAAGCCTGAAAATAAACAGAATGTCATCCTGAGAATGAGGTCCTCAGAGGGTGAATTTGGTGATGCTACCCTGCACAGCAAGGTAGCATTATTAAATTTACCCTCTGTAAACCTCAATTTGAATCAAGGTCTCAGGCCTTGGAGGTACCCAGAGGATAAATGTTAACTGAATATAATTTCTGAACACAAAACCATTTACCATACCTCTGGTACAAATCTGACCTGTTAATTGAATATTGGTTACAAAGTATACACCTGTTAGAAGAATAAAAAAAATCAAGCAACCTTTCAAGAAACTAACCTGACTCTCCCCAGTTTTTCTTTGTTTATATACCTAATTGGCCTCAGTACATCCAATACAGGCATTTAATCTATTATATCTTGTTTGACAGGGCTCATGGAGCTCTGTCAAACAAGATATAATAGAGTAAATGCTAAGTTTATCTCTTGAAACAGGAAAGTAACACAATCCCTGTTAATTGAATACTCCTGTTAACTGAATAATTTGCATTGGCAAAGTGGCTATTCAATTAACAGGGTTTCACTGTAATTATATAAATATCAGAAATTCAAGTAAAATGGAACCAACTAAGGGCAATAACTCCCTCAATTTTCAAGAAGTCATCATAATTTTTCAACTTGTCCGAGACATTAATACAAAGCATGAAATAAAAATTTACTGAATGTTCAGGATTCAGATGTTTACTGTTAAGAAGTTTTGCATAAACAATGAAATTTTGAGTAAAATTCAACAAAGGGCAATAACTTTCTCAATAGACTTGATCAGCATCTCCCATCTTAATGACGTATGCCCTCCCACCCACGTGACGTTTGTGTACAAAACAATACACACGTGCGAGAACATTTGCTTGACAGCGATGAACGTTACTTCATATTTCACTCACTTGAAATCATTTCTGAACGTTTTTCTGAACTTTGCAAACTCCTAAATGACTACTATTGATAATACGTTATTTTGAGATACAAATTTTACAATATTCATTGCATTTATTAACTACGAAATAAAATTTAAATCAATGCCGGCCAGCCTTCCACAAAATTTCAGTGTTCCTTCGAAGTTCCGAAATGGCCTCTGCGAATGCGACGGTGTCAATACACCTTTCGTTCACAAGACTACCAAGAGAATGGTCGCATGTATGTGACATATCACGCTTTAAAAAATTACGTTTGAGGACGTCGTTAATTAAATATTAATTGTATAGAAAGTAAGGAGAGTTCAAGCATTTTTTCAAGCTGGACAGTGCAGCAAATGAAGGATTTTTTTAAACTTCGGTGTGTACCAATGACGGGTTCACGGCAAGAACTGTTAAAGAGGTGTTTTTGGGTGGACAAACTAAATTTGCCAACATTCCCAACCCCCGAACAACAACTACTACAAAAAAACAGACAGGCTAAAAGATAACTCTTGAGAATGGAACAGTTCTGCCAGACCCCGCCACAATAAATGTTGGTAAATGGTCGGACGACATGAGAAAAATGCTCGAGATTGATTTCTCTGACATTTACATTTACCTAATAAATACACCAGGGGACTTTGACAATGAAAAGCTCAAAGCAAGAAAATCGTTGAAAGCCATGCAGTATTTTAAAGACGTCTGGGTACAAACTTTATTTGTGACAGTAGCAGATAAAGATTTTGCTTTTGTTAAAGCTAAAGTCAGACCGTCACAGAAATCTCATGAGATGCCCCATGATGCATGGGTTTTGATTCACGAGGATACGTGAATTAAATCAGAACATTGTTCATGCACTGCAGGGTATATGCATAACTAAACTTTAAGGAGTTATACCAAACAGGTCCCCCCCCCCCCCCTGTAATTACCTGGTCGGGTTTAATTACCCAGTGGGGTTGGGATGGGATGAAAGTAGGCTCTCCCCACCCCAATATATTTTTTGGCGTTTTTTAGGGGGGGGGGGGCAGTTAAACACTCCCTCCCTCACCCCCAGTTAACTTCTTGATCAAGTTTATGTATTATGTTATCACTCCATATTAATCATTCCGTTTGGGTTTCATAAACAGTATTTACCTGTGAAACAATGATGGTGTACCATTTTTTACAATGTGCTGAAGTGATGAAAGTTCAGTTCTTCCTGAAGCAAAAATAGAACAAAATGTTATTCTTTGTGTATTTTGATATTCTCTCTCACTCTCTCTCACAGACAAGAAGTCTTGCCTTATTATCCCTTTATTTTATCAAACACCCAGAAGTGCCCACTACCCCCATGTGTGGTCAAGGGATCCATCTCAGGAAACATTTGAAAAATCAGTGTTTTGAAAGTGAATCAGAGAGGGCGTTTTTTTTTAGTCTAGGGACTCTGCAATTATTTGACGACTTTTTGGAGAATCCCAGCCTCACCCCAAACACCGGCTACGTCACTGAAAATAATAATTGGGAATTTGGGAATTGGGAATTGCACGGTCGTTGTGACTGTAACTTGTAAGGTCCATATGCCATGTCTGTGGTACCCTGGGCCTGGGCTGGTAGGAAAGAGGTCTCATATTAAAGCAAAGTTTTATAGAAGATGCAGACATGCTTACGTTTCTGTAAGAATCATTCCATAATGGCTGTACTACGTATTCCACAATCCGACTCTAATTTGTGAGAACAGAAAAAATAAATAAAAGTTCATTAAAAATAGTTTTCTATATCTGTATTTTGTATTGTTTTTAACTTTTGCGAAGCAGCAAAAATACACAACACTACGGTGATTCAGACTGTAGGCCTGCACACCTACAGATTAATTTTCAGCTCAGATTTACCTTGTTATTTGTATTAAAACTGACCATTTCTATAAGTTGTTTCAATATTTATGTGCGTTTTTTTATCGGATTACCGATTCAGTTTATGTCTTATCACACAAACGTCGACCATTTCTTATGAGGCTTGTGCACTGCGAATATTCCATGTGCGATTTGTTTTGTACATAAAAGTCACGTGGGTGGGAGGGCATACGTCATTAAGATGGGAAATGCTGATCTCCTCTATTATTGTTAGAAATCTCGCATTGTTTTCAAATTTATCCAAGACAATGCTAATATAAAGCAGTCTATCAACTGTGTTTGTTTATTAAAGCTTAAGGACACTTTCATCAGCCAGGATCACATCATGTTGGAAAGCATTCTATCAAATTTATTTAAATCTAAGGTCAAGTGTTCATATTATTGCATAAACAATGAAATTTCAGGCAAAATTCCACTAACAGAAGGTAACAATCCCTTAATTTTCACCAGATGAGGGTGTTATTGCACTTATCCAATTTAAACATTATTGAGGGAAAAAATTGTGTTTTTGATTGCCGACGAACTTGGAAAAAAGCACAGGGTGCCAATTTGAAAGTTTACAAACATTTGCTACTTCCACTACACTTTTCTGGAATATTATCACTGGCACATTATAATCAACAAATATTTAGTGAAATTCTATTAAAATATTTTGTTTTTTTTCAACTAAGGATATTAAACAGCTTTATTTGTATGCTTGAAAGGTATGATGCGATCATATTCATTATTGATTTCACAGATTAGTGGGTTTTCAGTTTAAATTTTAAAGAGCACATGAGCATGCTCAAACTGAGTTCCTGACCAACAGAATTTTCACACTACATCCACGATATATATTTAAAGAGAAATTCCCAATACTTTCATCAACTGAGAGCTTTGATTGCTTGTCAGAACCATATGACATAAAAGAGGGGAAGCCACAAATGTTTCCTGTCTTTCGATCACTGTCAAATTGTGAATGGGATTTTTCACCAAGAGTAGTAAATAAAATATGCTAAATTTTTAATTCTTACACAAACTGACTTTTCAAACTAATGTTAGGCAGCACAATACTGATTTCATAAGTCATTTATGACTTTAAAATGAACTTTCTGCATGTTTGGACTTTTGAGAATCATTTTTTCTTGCAATAAAATAATTCGAACAAGTTCTTAAATTATTGCGGCTGAAAATTCAAATTATGTTAAGGCACTCGGCAATGACATTACCAAATGGAGTGGTGGCAAAGGCATAACCTAACCAAAACATGCCCACTAAGACGTTCCCAAACTGTGGTCAAAACCTTGCCACAGAACGTCCTCTGATTTGTTTCAAAATGAACCCCTAATTTTGGTCAAAACATCCCCTAACACTGATCAGTATGCTCCCTGCATCGCTCACCACCCCATCTCCCTCAGCTCTCTCCCCCCCCAACCCCAGCATTGGTCAAAATGAGGAAAAAATATTAGTTTTTAACAGTCTCGACCCTGGAAGAAGAAAGTTCAATATGTTTTTCTTGTCAAATAAAAAACGACTCCTTTAACTTGAACAACATATTTGCCTATCCTAGTGACATAAAATGATCCTTTTCAATTCATAACAATTCAATAACTACCCAATTAAAGTTCAGACAGCTGAATTAGAAGGGGTGAATTGTCCAAATTTTCAGGCTTTCAGAATAATGAAATTCACTGCAGAAAGTTAAAAAAAATTTATAGTAATTTATATATTTTTTATACTTATCAATGACCCAGACTTAGCTGGTGCTAACTCTTAAAAATATAGGGCCAAACAAATTTTGCCCCCCAATCCCCAAAATTTGCATCTAAAACCAAAGAAAACATGTCCTGAATGGCCCTCCACACTTCACCTCTACTGCGCATGCTCAGTGTCAAGGACATCCCGAAATTGGCGCCATTAATCATTCTTGTAACCAGTGCCTGGTAAGCGCTATGTACTCAGCAGGGAGGTATGAGTTCCCAACTCCTGGGAGGGCCATCCCCGTCTGGGTCATTGGTAAGTATAAAAAATATATAAATTACTATAAATTTTTTAACATTTTTACACTGTACCAATGACCCAGACTTAGCTGAATAGTAAAAAGGCTGGAGGGCCTAGGACATACAGCAAGTTGAAATACGCTTAATTATATAAAATAGAGTCATCCCCTCTAGGGGAAAAGGAGTATTAGGCCTTACATGTATCTTTCTTATTTATGATAAATTAGAAAGACACAACACCTTCCAAAATTGAGCATCATAACATCCATGTACTCTATTAATATCCAGTATAATCCTTATACTAATAATTTTTAAAGTAAGCCAATAAATAAAGTCTAGAGAATAGAGACTCTTTATACTCCTTAAAAGTGTCTGAGGATTGTATAATAACGCCCGTTTGACACGTGATATATTCAAAAGCTATACTTTAAAAACTATGACCTGAATGAATTTTTAAAACATAAACTTCTCACTTAAAAGCCATCCCAGTAACAGCTCAGAATTACTAACTCCGGAGGAGGTATCCCCTTGTTTTCATAATAAAACAGGTGACCCAAGGGAACACCCTCACCCCCCCCCCCCCCTTTTTCTTGCCCTGGGTCAAATAGCCCAGAGCGAAGAGGGCAGCAGGACAGAGTCACTGCCGGAACAGAAAGCCTACCTAGCTATAGTAGCAACTGTTAAGTGAATGACATTCTGAGCAGTAGATAATAGACCTAACAATGGAGGCCTCCAAAAAAGGACTCAATATTCTGAGATAAAAATTCATGAATGTGGATGGCTGAGCGCAATGAGCAGCCTTCAAAAATCTATAATAGCGACACTATTAGTGTAAGCCCAAGATGTAGAAAGAGCTCTTACTTCATGAGCCGAAATCTCAAGCACAAACTGCTGAGTCAATGATATACCATAAGCAGTACCGATAGTTAATTGAATCCATTAGCAATAGAATGGAGCGTAATGTCCTTCTATTAGGCATCAAAGACAGAAGAAGCTTACATCCGTACTAATAAACTGATATCTGTTTATAAATACGTAAACTCTAACCGGACAGAATAAAGGCCTATGCCCGTACGAAGATGGAAGGACCTTAATAACAATAGGTTCCGGATATTATTAGGAGCCTGACTCTTAACCAAAAATCCAACCTAAGTAGTAAAGGAAGTAGTTTTTCCGTAACTACAAAAGTGAGAATCGTCCACCGATAGTGCATGAAGCTCACTGACTCCTCAGTAAAGAGAAGACTAACAGAATTACTGTCTTAAAAGGTCAGAATTTGAAAACTACTGTTTCCAGAGGCTCAAATGATTACTTAGCTAAATAAGAACCAAAGCTAAATTCCGTATAGGAATTTAATCTAATGATTCTAGGTCTATTTATCGAAAAGTTTCTAACTGACTTAGATAAAGAGACATAAGGCTCAATTGTAAACTATCATAGAGTGCATAGGTATGAGATAACATAGACCTATAACCTTAATAGTAACAGGCTGCAGTAGATCTTGTCAAACAAGTATACTAGAAAGTTGCAATGTCTAGTATGGAGGGATCAAAAATATCAACATAATGATCCCTACACCAACGACGGAAGAGCCTCCACTTTAGCCTCATAGTATAGCGAAGAAGAGGTTCTCCTACAGTAAGAAATCGCGTCCAAAGCTCGTTCTGTACAACGCTTGCCATGCAAGAAGGACCACACAACGGAATACGTGAAGGTTGAGACCTTGCGGGTTGTGATGAAGTTGACACGATTTCCCCTGCGAAAGAAGATCCTCTCATGGAGGAAGTTTACGCGGTAAGTCCCACAGTAGACACCTGAGTAAATTTACCCACGGTCTCTGTGAAGACAGAGATGCTATCAACAGAATTGTATTATGGATGTTTATCTTAGCAATACTTGCTGAATCAACAGCGCTGGAGGATACGCATATCCTATCATTCCGTCCTATTAGATCAATAGAGCGTTAACAACATAAGCTCAGGGATCCGGACATGCAAACACATACGTCTGCAAATGAATAGTGAGTTGTGTCGCAAATAAATTATCATTGGGCGTTCCCATTGATAGCAAATCTGATTGAATACTTGTTTGTTGAGAGTCCATTCTGACGGCAACAAGCGACCCTTACTTGAAAGGGAGTCTGCTAATACAATCAGACGACTCGGAATATGACGGACCGAAGCAGAACTTGGTGTACTATAACAAACAGAAGGATTCTTTCCATTAAATTGAATAACGGAATCGAATGAGTGCCTCCCTGGTTCCGGAGATATGCAACTACTGTCGTATTATCGGACAGGATTTGGACATGCGTTTCTGAATAATGTTCATCCAATGACATAATGCAAGCCTAAAGAACGTTATTCCCTGGAAGATAAGTGCTTGCCTAGAAACTGCGGAACCCAAAGACCCTGGCACTTCGAATCCGTTGGGATCAATATTGTACCCCAACCTGTTTGACTGGCATCCGTCATAATCATAAAACTCGGATCCGGCAACTGCAGTGGGACTCAACCACCGAATGTTGCCCCAGTCTGAATCTCTTGCTACACTTGATAGACAAGAGAACGTGTATATCGAGCAATTCATAGATTGCTGAAGAGTTGCCGTCGAAGAGAAGCTTCTCCGAGACCGAAGCGACTCTGAGAGAGTTCTCCACCTTACTATCCACGCGCGTGGATGTAGCTAGGGCTGCGTCACGTCTAACCAACTCCAGGTTGCCACTGAAGGGCGGAGTTATACGTGGAAAAACTACTGCCCTTGAAAGAAATCACATTGAGGATCATATCCTGGAATTCTTTCTCTTTGAAGACGTAATGATAACGCCTCAGTAAGGTGGTCTACGTATGATAAAGCGTCTAAGTTAAGTCTAATAGACATCGTTGTCGTTTCCAACATCGTGGTTGGAATTGACATAGACAGCGAAAAAGATAATTCCCAGTCTTCAACCCCGCCGTCTAGACGCATATGAACTCTCGGTATGCCCTGTTCTGCCAAAATAAAATATTTCCTAGAATTGATAAAAGGCAGAAGAGCATTGCGGACAAGAATCTAGACTATCATGCTTGGTAGCAAGCTTATATATAGCGTCGTTAAATAATTTGAATGTTCTAATGACATTATTGGACTGTGTTGGTAAGTCAGGGACAATGTCCCTGAACCGATCCAAAACTCCGTGTCCAATGACGCTATTAGTTTCTTATCCAGCATCGCAGCAATGTAGTCCGACGGAACAACCTGTGGAAGATAATGCCGGAAGAAACGTATGGCAGCTTCCATTGTTCCGAAAGGGAAAGCTCGAAATCGTCCGAATCCCTTTCGCCATCCTGTCGGACCCTATAAAGTGTTCGGTCGACTGAACCTGATGCAACAGCGGAGCGCACCGACCCAGCGTCGTCGGATAATTCCTGATCCGACCGAGAATCTCTCAATTGCTGGGATGCTGCGATAAACTGTGCTAACTTGGATAGCACGTCCATCACTGAGGCCTGTGGAGAAGCGGTCTTACGATGTATTGCCGCTGGAAGCTCCGTGTTCGTTACCCCGTGCATACTTCTATTATGCGAACGAACGGAGTGTATAGGCCTCGTGTCCCTTGGCTACCGGATGGGTAACCTGTTCGCCGTGGAATCACTGAATGACGAAGCTGGCCGGATACTCGAGGTCATGTAGCCAATGTGCGGTCGTGTGCGCTGCTGTGAGGATGAGGAAGCATTATTGACAGTCTCTCGGACTGTCAATATAACGGAGCGTCCCAAGCGGCGGACATATGCTCCGAATGCGAAATATCTGTACCGCAACATCCGGTCCCATATGTTGTTGTACGAGAGAGGGACCTCTCTCGCTCGCAGCCCGGACGGACCTGGATGAGCTAGGAACTGGACTAACAGGCTTCCTCCGATCTGTCCTCTAATCCGTCTTCACTGGGTGTGTACTAAAGTCTATTATAGTGCTCGCATCACCCAAATCTCCTTCCCAGACCGCAACGGACGAACCCGGCTGCCGAACCATTCGATGAATGGACGCTACACCGGGTGAGCTAGCGAATGTCAACTCCGTCGATCCTACTAGGGACCTCTTAGGCGATTGACATATTCCATGAGCACTTATTGCCGCTAGCTCTTCATTAACTATGACGACAGAGGCACACTTTTGAAAGACATCTCCGTAACTTTGCGAACAAGAAACCAGACATGCTTGTTAATAGCAAGCAAATAATAATATATATATAGCGTCATTCAATAATTCGAAAGTTGTGTGACATTATTGGACTATGTCAGAACTGAGGGACGATGTCCCTGAACCGAACCAAAAATTTCTGTGTCCACCGTCGCTATCAGTTTCTTATCCGGCATCGCAGCATTCTGGTCCGACGAAAGAACCTCTAGAAGATAAAGTCAGATGACATAAACAACAGCTTATGTTGTTCCGAAAGGGAAAGCTCGAAATCCTCCGAATCCCTTTCGGCATCCCGTCGGACCAGATGAAATTTTCGGACGTCCGTACCTGCTTCCGTGGAGCATCCCGACCCAGCGTCGTCGGATAATACATGATGCGACAGATTCTGTCGTTGCTGGGATGCTGCGATAATCTGTGCTATTTGGGATAGCACGCCCGTCACCAAGGCCTGTGCAGTAGCGGTCTTACGATGCATTGCCGCCGGAAGCTCCGTGAACGTTGACTCCCGCACACTTTCTTATGCGAACGTCCGGAGTCTGCAGGCCTCGTGTCCCTAGCTACCGGATGGTGTGACCTGGTCGCCGATGATTCTCTGATTCGCGAAGCTGACTGGATATCTGAGGTCACGTAGCCAAGAGCGGTCGTGTGCGCTACCATGAGAATGAGGAAGCCTTATTGACAGTCTCTCCGGACTGACTATATATCGGAGCGTCCCGAGCGGCGGACGTATGCTCCGAATGCAAAACATTTTGTACCACAACATCTGGGGCCAGATGTTGCTGTACGAGAGAGGGGCCTCTCTCGCTCGCAGTCCGGATGGACCTGGACGAGCTAGGAACCGGACTAAAAGGCTTCCTCCATTCTCCCTCTAATCCGCCGTCACTGGGTGTGCATTTGGTTGATTTATAGTGCTCGCATCACCCCAAAACTCCTTCTAGACCGCAACGGACGAACCCGGCTGCCGAACCATTCGATGAATGGACGCTACACCAGGCGAGCTAGCAGACGTCAAAGGCCGTCAAACCTACTAGGGTCCTCTTAGGCAATTGACGTATTTACATGAGCACTTTTCCGCTAGCTCTTCATTAATTGTGACGACAGAGGCACACTTTTGGAAGACATCACGGATACATCACCCTATTCTTGATCGTCTGAAATAGAGATTGATAAAGTAGAGTGACCCTGCGGGGAAAGGACCGGAATGGCCAATTCCCCACTAACATAACGTGACATGCGCTTCCCATGTTGTCATCGAAATTAACACATACAGAACAGGAGTTAGTGCGAGTACACTGACTACATATATAATGATTATGAAAGTCAGTGGAAGATTTCCTCTTATTACAATTGAACAATATCCTTTCATTGTGAAAAGAAAACAAAGTCCTAGTACTTGCACCAACCCCTGACAATCAAAATACATAATAATATGATCCATTAATATAGAAAAAATAATTGCAATCAAAAAATTTTGAAAAAATATTTTTTCAAAACAGCCCAAGTTTCTGAAAAGTAACATTGAGCCCCAATGGATCCCAAGCCTAAGTGTGGACAAAAATTCTAAAAATATTTTAAACAATTTATGCAACACTTACGAACAATAATAATGTATCTAGTTATGATTAAATTAACATCCAGATATTATTTTCAAGAAATCCCCCCTCACACAGAGGGCTGTTGTAAATGTAAACAATAAGTGTAAAAACACTAGAACAAGACTCCAGGCACCCAGGCCCGAAATCAGTTACCAAAAATACACTATCTGATGCAAAACAGAGACTTCCAGGGAAGAAACTGCAGAACATCAGATGGTAGATGCAGAACACTACGCCTAACCACCCATAGGTGAAGACGTAAACATGGGGAAAAGAACAGAATTCATTCTGTTATCCAGCTAAAACTCCCAAGAAATTTTAGTAATAAAATTACAGAAAATAAGCCAAAAGCATGGGAGAATAGCAAGAGGGGACTTAAAGGAAAGGGAGAGAGGAAAACACTGAACAAGCAGTGTAACTTGATAACAAGAATGACCACAACAGGCTGTTGCCTCGAAAATAGGTAACTTAACATAATTTCATTAAAAAATTTTAAGTTACAGCCCTGATTTTTCCTCTCCTCCTTCTATATCCTCCTTAGAATCACCATTTCTCTAATATTTATGTGTCTGGCATCATTTAAACTGAGATTTACAAGCACAAAGATCAGTCAGATGTTAACTGATGAAGGGCCAAACAAAGAATGATTAATGGCGCCAATTTCAGGACGTCCTTGACACTGCGCATGCGCAGTAGAGGTGAAGTGTGGAGGGCCATTCAGGACATGTTTTCTTTGGTTTTAGATGCAAAGTTTGGGGATTGGGGGGCAAAATTTGTTTGGCCCTATATTTTTAAGAGTTAGCACCAGCTAAGACTGGGTCATTGGTACAGTATAAAAATATCAATGAGAAGGTGAGTTTTTCATACTAAATTTCAAAACTTTTCTTGGGGTGGCAGCCCCACCCCCTACACTTGGAGGAACACAGCCTTCTCGGCTCTCCTCTAATGATGCTGCATTGATCACTGCTATGCGATTAGTACCCATTCCCCCACTTCTTTATTTTGTAAAGCATCACTGAATTTGACAAGTATGGTAGGCACAAGTATTCAAAAGGTCCAGGAAATTCTTCTGTTGCAAAATTTTAAGATAGCACAAAAGGGCACTCTCCAATCAATTGTAACATAAAAATTAATCTGAATAACTTTTCCAGATGCTACTCAACAACAGTCTGGAGCATACACTGTAAACAATGGTATAACTATACCCAACTTTTTCGGCCTAAGCCGGCCAGCACTATTCACAAAAATCACCATTAAATTTTCATTACATGTATTTTTTTTTCTTTTTTGTCTCAAAAACATAGCTTATCATTCCCTCATTCGAATGAGCTTGATGAGCTCATTGCAATGAAGGGTCGGTCATATGCTATTTGTTGGACACAAAAATAAAAACAAGAAAAATGTGTTCATGGGACACCAATGCCCCCACTTTATGTCCAAAGTTGGAAAAGGGCCCATAACTCTGCCAAAAAATATCAGACCATCCCCACTATCAATCCCAACCTGTATTATGTGATTATAATCCTATGTATAAAATTCGGTTTCATTTTGATCAGTCAAACTGAAGTTATCATCTGGAAACCAATATCAACATGTATTCTAAGTTGATTAAAGGGCCATAACTCTGCCAAACAAGGGAAATGAGTTGGCACAGCCAACAGATGCTACCGGAACACAAGGATGGTTATACTCCTGCCCTCCACTGTCAAGCATTAGTTTGTCTTTGTTGATATTGAATTAATAAATATCTAATATCCATTAAACCATACAGCAGGCCCTGTGAAAAACTATATTTCAGTGGTTAACCAAGTCCAAAAACAGGCCATAACTCAAATAAAAATTATCACACCACACTCAAAATCAAACCTGCCTGGTATATTGTCTACAGTAAGCTATATTCCAAGTTTAATTGAAATTGTACACCTATAACTCAAGTTACCATCCAGAAACCTTCTAAATTGGAAAAGAGCCATAAGTCTGCTAAAAAGTTAAAAAATTTATAGTAATTTCTATATTTTTTATACTTACCAATGACCCAGACATAGCTGGTGCTAACTCTTAAAATATAGGGTCAAACACAAATTTTGCCCCCCAATCCCCAAAATTTGCATCTAAAACCAAAGAAAACATGTCCTGAATGGCCCTCCACACTTCACCTCTACTGCGCATGCGCAGTGTCAAGGACGTTCCGAAATTGGCGCCATTAATCATTCTAATAACCAGTGCCTGGTAAGCGCTATGTACTCAGCGGGGAGGCAAGAGTTCCCAACTCCTGGGAGGGCCATCCCCGTCTGGGTCATTGGTAAGTATAAAAAATATAGAAATTACTATAAATTTTTTAACATTTTTATACTGTACCAATGACCCAGACATAGCTGAATAGTAAAAAGGCTGGAGGGCCAAGGACATAGAGCAAGATGGAATACGCTCAATAATATAAAATAGAGTCATCCCCTCTAGGGAAAAAGAAGTAATAGGCCTTACACGTATCTTTCTTATTTATGATAAATTAGAAAGATACAACACCTTCCAAAATTGAGCATCATACATCCATGTACTCTATTAATATCCAATAATCCTTATACTAATAATTTTTAAAGTAAGCCAATAAATAAAGTAAGTCTAGAGAATAGAGACTCTTATACTCCTTAAAAGTGTCTGAGGATTGCATAATCATGTCCGTTGACACATGCAATATTCAAAAGCTATACTTTAAAAACTAAGACTTGAATGAATTTTTAAAACATAAACTTCACACTAAACAACCATCCCAATAACAACTCAGAATTACTAACTCCGGAGGAGGTATCCCCTTGTTTTCATAGTAAAACAGGTGACCCAAGGGAACACCCTCCCCCCCCCCCTTTTTCTTGCCCTGGGTCAAATAGCCCAGAGCGAAGAGGGCAGCAGAACGGAGTCACTGCCGAAACAGACAGCCTACCTAGCTATAGTAGCAACTGTTAAGTGAATGACATTCTGAGCAGTAGATAATAGACCTAACAATAGAGGCCTCCAGAAATGGACTCGATATTTCTGAGATAAAAATTCATGAATGTGGATGGCTGAGCGCAATGAGCAGCCTTCAAAAATCTATAATAGCGACACTATTAATGTAAGCCCAAGATGTAGAAGAACTCTTACTTCATAAGCCGAAATCTTAAGCACAACTGCTGAGTCAATGATATACCATAAGCAGTACCGATAGTTAATAGAATCCATTAGCAATAGAATGGAGCGTAACGTCCTTCTATTAGGCATCAAAGACAGAAGAAGCTTACGCCCGTAGTAATAAACAGATATCTGTTTATAAATACATAAACTCTAACCGGAGAGAGTAAAGGCCTATGCCCGTACGAAGACGGAAGGACCTTAATAACAATAGGTTCCGGATATTAGGAGCCTAACTCTTATGCAAAAATCCAACCTAAATAGTAAAGGAAGTAGTGATTCCGAAACTACGAAAGTGAAAATCATCCATCGATAGTGCATGAAACTCACTGACTCTTCAGTAAAAGAGAAACCAACAGAATTACTGTCTAAAAGGTCAGAATTTGAAAACTACTGTTTCCAGAGGCTCCAATGATTACTTAGCTAAATAAGAACCGAAGTTAAATTCCATATAGGAATTTAATCTAAAGATTCTAAGTCTATTTATCAAAAAGTTACTAACTGACTTAGATAACGAGACATAAGACTCAATTGTAAACTATCCTAGAGTGCATAGGTATGAGGTAACATAAACCTATAACAATAATAATAACAGGCTGCTGTAGATCTTGTCAAACAAGTATACTAAAAAGTTGCAATGAGTAGTATGGAGGGATCAACAATATGAACATAATGATCCCTACACCAACGACGGAAGAGCCTCCACTTTAGCCGCATAGAATAGCGAAGAAGAGGATCTCCTATAGTAAGAAATCGCATCCAAAGCTCGTCCAGTACAATGCTTACAATGCAATACGGACCACACAACGGAATACGTGAAGGTTGCGACCTTGCGGGTTGTGATAAAGATGACACGATTTATCCAGCGAAAAAAGATCCTCTCATTGAGGAAGATTTCACGTTAAGTCCCACAGTAGACAACAGAGTAAATTACCCATGGTCTCTGTGAAGATAGAGATGCTATCAACAGAAATGTATTGTGGTTGTTTATCTTAGCAATACCTGCTGAAACAACAGCGCCGGAGGATACGCGTATCCTATCATTCCGTCCTATAGATCAATAGAGCGTTAACAACATTAGCTCAGAGATCCGGACAAGCCAACAGATACGTCTGCAATTGATTAGCAAGCTGTGTCGTAAGTAATCATCATTGGGCGCACCCATAGATAGCAAATCTGATTGAATACTTGTTTATTGAGAGTCCATTCTGACAGCAACAAGCGACCCCTAAGTGAACGGGAGTCCGGTAAAACAATCAGACGACCCGGAATATGACGGACCGAAACAGAACTTGGTGTACTACAACCAACAGACGCATTCTTTCCATTAAATTGAATAACGGAAACGAATGAGTGCCTCCCTGGTTCCGGAGATACGCCACTACTGTCGAATTAACGGACAGGATTTGGGCATGCGTTTCTGAATAATGTTCATGCAATGAAATAAAGCAAGCCTAAAAAACATTATTCCGCGGAAGATAATTGGTTGCTAAGAGACTGCGGAACCCAAAGACCCTGGCACTTCGAATCCGTTGGGATCAATAATATATCCCAATCTGTTTGACTGGCAACCGTCATAACTGCAACACTCTGGTCCGGCAACTGCAGTGGCACTCTCTGAGTCAACCACCGAATGTTTGCCCCAGTCTGAATCTCTTGTAACACTAGATAGACAAGAGAACGAGTAAATCGAGCAATTCATGGATTGCTGAAAAGTTGCCGTCGAAGAGAAGCTTCTCCGAGAACGAAGCGACTCTGAGAGAGTTCTTAACCTTACTATCCATGCGCGTGGATGTAGCTAGGGCTGCGTCACGTCTAACCAACTCCAATCAGCCACTGAAGGGTGGAGTTATACGTGAACAAACTACTGCCCTCAAAAGAAATTACATTGAGAATAATATCCCGTAAATCTTTTCTTGAAGACGTAATGATAACGCCTCAGTAAGGTGGATTACGTATGATAAAGCGTCTAAGTTAAGTCTACTAGACATCATTGTCGCTTCCAACATTGAGGTTGGAAAAGACATAGACGGCGAAGAAGAATATTTCCAGTCTTTAACCACACCGTCTAGACGCATATGAACTCTCGGTATGCCCTGCTCTGCCAAAATAAACTATTCGTATAAATGATAAAACGGCAGAAATGAGCAACGCGGACAAGAAACTAAACTATCATGCTTGATAGCAGGCTTGTATGCATATATAGCGTCGAAAAATAAAACACATGTTGTAATGAAATTATTGGACTGCGTCGGTAAGTCAGGGACAATGTCCCTGAACCGATCCAAAATTCCGAGTCCAATGACGCTATAAGTCTCTTATCCAACATCGCAGCAATGCAGTCCGAAATAACAATCACTGGAAGATAATGCCAGAAGATATAAATGGCAGCTTCCGATACTACGAAAGGGAAAACTCGAAATCTTTCAAATCCCTTTCGCCATCCTGTCGGACCGTCTAAAGCGTTCGGTCGTCCGTACCTGATGCAACCGCGGACCGCACCGACCCAGCGCCGTCGGATAATTCCTGATTCGACCAAGAAACTGTCGAATGCTGGGATGCTGCGAAACAACTGTGCTAACTCAGATAGCACGTCCGTCACTGAGGCCTAAGGAGAAGCAGTCCTACAATGCATTGCCACTGGAAGCTCCGTGATCGTTACCCCGTGCATACTACCAATATGCGAGCGAACGGAGTGTATAGGCCTCGTGTCCCTTGGCTACCGGATGGCGTGACCTATTCGCCGTGGAATCACTGAATGACGAAACTGATCGGATACTCGAGGTCACATAGCCAATGTGCGGTCGTGTGCCCTGCTGTGAGGATGAGGAAGCATTATGGACAGTCTCTCGGACTGTCAATATAACGGAGCGTCCCGACCGACAGACGTATGCTCCAAATGTAAAATATCTGAACCACAACATGCGGTCCCCTATGTTGTTGGACGAGAGAGGGACCTCTCTCGCTCACAGCCCGGACGGACCTGGACAAGCCAGGAACCAGACTAACAGGCTTCCTCCGATCTGTCCTCAATCTGCCGTCACTGGGTGAGTACTAAAGTAATTAAAGTGCTCGCATCACCCAAATCTCCTTCCTAGACCGCAACGGACGAACCCGGCAGCCGAACCATTCGATGAATGCACGCTACACCGGGTGAGCTAGCGAATGTCACTCCGTCGATCCTACAAGGGATCTCTTAGGCGAAAGACATATTCCATGAGCACTTATTGCCGCTAGCTCTTCATTAACTATGACGACAGAGGCACACTTTTGAAAGACATCTCCGTAACTTTGCGAACAAGAAACCAGAAATGCTTGGTTATAGCAAGCATATAATAATAATATATATAGCGTCGTTCAATAATTCGAAAGTTTGTGTGACATTATTGGACTATGTCGGAACTGAGGGACGATGTCCCTGAACCGAACCAAAAATTACTAAGTCCACCGATGCTATCAGTTTCTTATCCGGCATCGCAGCATTCTGGTCCGACGAAAGAAGCTGTAGAAGACCAAGTCAGATGACACACACAACAGCATATGTTGTTCCGAAAGGGAAAGCTCGAAATCCTCCAAATCCCTTTCGGTATCCCGTCGGACCGGATGAAATTTTCGGACGTCCGTACCCGCTTCCGCGGAGCGTCCCGACCCAGCATCGTCGGATAAAAAATATGCGACAGATTCAGTTGATGCTGGGATGCTGCGATAAACTGTGCTATTTAGGAAAGCACGTCCGTTCCCGAGGCCTGTGCAGTAGCGGTCTTACGATGCATTGCCGCCGGAAGCTCCGTGTACGTTGACTCCCGCACACTTCCTATGCGAACGTCCGGAGTCTGCAGGCCTCGTATCCCTGGCTACCGGATGATGTGACCTGGTCGCCGATGATTCTCTGACTGGCGAAGCTGACTGGATATCGGAGGTCACGTAGCCAAGAGCGGTCGTGTGCGCTACCATGAGAATGAGGAAGCCTTATTGACAGTCTACTCCGGACTGACTATATGTCGGAGCGTCCCGAGCGATGGACGTATGCTCCGAATGCGAAATATTTTGTACCACAACATCTGGGGCCAGATGTTGTTGTACGAGAGAGGGGCCTCTCTCGCTCGCCGTCCGGATGGACCAGAACGAGCTATGAACCGGACTAAAAGGCTTCCTCCATTCTCCCTCTGATCCGCCGTCACTGGGTGTGCATTTGGTTGATTTATAGTGCTCGCATCACCCCAAAATTCCTTCTAGACCGCAACGGACGAACCCGGCTGCCGAACCATTCGGTGAATGGACGCTACACCGGGCGAGCTAGCGGACGTAAAAGGCTGTCGAACCTACTAGGGTCCTCTTAGGCAATTGGCGTATTTACATGAGCACTTTTCCGCTAGCCCTTCATTAATTGTGACGACGGAGGCACACTGTTGGAAGACATCACAGATACATCACCCTAATCTTGATCGTCTGAAATAGAAATTGATAAAGTAGAGTGACCCTGCAGGGAAAGGACCGGAGTGTCCAATTCCCCCCTAACGTACCGTGACATACGCTTCCCATATTGTCATCGAAATCATACGATACAGAACAGGAGTTAATGCGAGTACACTGACCACATATAGAATGATTATAAAAGTCAGAGGAAGACTTCCTCTTATTACAATTGATCAATATCCTTTCAATGTGAAAAGAAAACAAGTCCTGGTACTCGCACTAACCCCTGGCAATCAAAATACATAATAATAATATGATCCATTAATATAGAAAAAATAATTGAAATCAAAATATTTTGAAAAAATATTTTTTCAGAACAGCCCAAGTTTCTGAAAAGTAACGTTGAGCCCCAATGGATCCCAAGCCTAAGTGTGGACAAAAATTTTAAAAATATTTTAAACAATTTATTCAACACTTACGAACAATAATAATGTATCTAGTTATGATTAAAATAACATCAAGATATTATTTTCCAGAAATCCCCCCCTCACACAGAGGGCTGTTGTAAATGTAAACAATGAATGTAAAAACACTAAAATAAGACTCCAGGCACCCAGGCCCGGAATCAGTTACCAAAAATACACTATCTGATGCAAAACAGAGACTTCCAGGGAAGAAACTGCAGAACATCAGATGGTAGATGCAGAACACTACGCCTAACCACCCGTAGGTGAAGACGTAAACATGGGGAAAAGAACAGAATTCATTCTGTTATGCAGCTAAAACTCCCAAGAAAATTTAGTAATAATAATTACAAAAACTATGCCAAAAGCATGGGAGAATAGCAAGGGGGGACTTAAAGGACAGGGAGAGAGGAAAACACTGAAAAATCAGTGTAACTAAATAATCAGAATGACAACAAAATGGCTGCTGCCTCGAAAATAGGTAACTTAACATAATTTCATTAAAAAATTTTAAGTTACAGCCCTGATAATATTCTGTCACACATTTTTCCTCTCCTCCTTCTCTATCCTCCTTAGAATCACCATTTCACTAATATTTATGTGTCTGGCATCATTTAAACTGAGATTTACAAGCACAAAGATCAGTCAGATGTTAACTGATGAAGGGCCAAACTTAGAATGATTAATGGCGCCAATTTCGGAACGTCCTTGACACTGCGCATGCGCAGTAGAGGTGAAGTGTGGAGGGCCATTCAGGACATGTTTTCTTTGGTTTTAGATGCAAATTTTGGGGATTGGGGGGCAAAATTTGTGTTTGGCCCTATATTTTAAGAGTTAGCACCAGCTATGTCTGGGTCATTGGTACAGTATAAAAATATATTGGACCAAGCCCACTATCAATCCCAATCTTGTTATGTGGTTATAAACTTATATATAAAATTTTGTTTCATTTCGTTCAGTCAAACTGAAGTTATCGTCCGGAAACCAATATCAACATGTCTTTTAAGTCACAAAAGGGTCATAACTCTGTCAAAAAATATTGGACCAAGCCCACTATCAATCCCCATGTGTAGTATGTGGTTATAAACCAGGGTTTTCGCAAGGGTAAAAATGTTGGGTCCAGTAATTTGGGGAAAATGGGGCAACCAAGAATCCTCGGTACCACTGGCCAACCATGGTTCGGCTCATGGTAGGAAAATTTTAAACTCTGGGCTCACAAAACCCCCATTTCTTTGCATCTGAGAGATATTTTGAGGTTTTTCACAGCGACATTCATGTTGGTTTTCACATTCTGAGAGCCGGTACTTGTGGAAGAATAAGGGCCAATGAGGAGAAATTCAGATGAAAAATCATTCATACAGATTACGGTACTTACCGATAATGCCAGTCTAAGGTGGCTTGGATGATCTATTTTAACGTCGAGGGGTGTCAACAACCATATTATGTCACAACAGTTTACTTAGAAGTGATCACACAGAAAACAAAAAGCATGCAGTTGTGACGTCAGTCACTGATTGACTTGAAGTCTGCCGATGCTCTCATACACTGTCGCACGACCCGCATGTGGTCTTTGCAAACTTGGAGAGTGTCATTGATTGATCACTGACAGACATTGTGTATAATTTTACAATGCGTTTCCTGCACCTGTGTGGTGTAACCCATGATTATTATCATTGAATGCAATGTTTTGGTAGCATTAGAGTTTTATTTCATGTTTTCCGCAATGACTTCTTGTGGCAATTTATATCAACTATGGAATGCACAGCTAGAGGAATTTAGGGCGAGGGGAATGGTGCCATTCAGGGGATCACAGGTCACCCCAGGGGAAACCCTGTGTAAACCTATGTATAAAATTTTGTTCAGTCAGACTATAAAGTTATTGTCCAGAAACCATTTGTTTTGGATGGACAGACAGACAGACAGGACGGCGACTATATGCTCCACCAAAATTTTTTGTGGCACATAAAAAAATAGCGCACTAAGCCCACTATCAATCCCAACCTGTATTATGTGGTTATAAACTTGTGTATAATATTTTGTTTCATTTTGTTCAGTCAAACTAAAGTTATCATCCAGAAATCAATATCAACATGTCTTCTAAGTCAGAAAAGGCCCATAACTATGCCAAAAAAGATCAGACCAAGCCCACTATCAATCCCAACCTATATTATGTGGTTATAAACCTACGTATAAAATTTTGTTTCATTTTTTTCATTCAAACTAAAAGTTATCATCTGGAAACCAATATCAACATGTCTTCTAAGTCCGAAAAGTGCCATAAAATATCAGACCAGGCCCACTATCAATCCCAATCTGTATTATGTGGTTATAAATCTACGTATAAAATTTTGTTTCATTTCATTAGTCAACCTAAAAGTTATTGTCTGGAAATCAATATCAACATGTCTTCCAAGTCGGAAAAAGGCCATAACTCTGCCAAATAAATGAAAGTGTCAATGACACTGTAGCTCAACTTGTCAAGACAAAGACATGTACATGTATAGTATGTGACACAGCAATGACAAACATCTAGGTAATGACCTGATAACAAAGGTACATATAAAGTATTGTAATGGTCTGTACATAAATACTGACCGTTGCCTGTAACAAATGTATAGGTAAAGTATTGTAAAGGTGGGTGACAGTCAGATGCTAAATAGAAAAGAAATCTTTGAGTCCCAGAGTGGGTCTGACTGAACCCCAAAATATTTGTTCTCATAGCACAGTGATAACAAAGGCACCCCAAAACACACTCGTTCCTGTCCCAAGGTGAAAACAAAGGTACCCAAGAAGTTTTGTGAAGATCAGTTCATAAATACGAGCTGTATAGAACTTGTGACAAAAAACTGATTGGACCTAATTTCGGTACAAAATGGCCACTGGCAGCCATCTTGAATTTTGGACCATACCCAGAAACACTCATTCTTGTCCCAAGGTGATAACAAAGGTACCCAAGAAGTTTTGTGAAGATCGGTTCATAAATACAGCCTCTACCCTGAGCCGTATTGACATGTGTGCTTACATTGTGTAAGTAGCACTGAATAAATCAAAGTTCATCTAATTTGCATAATTTCTGCACGAAAAAAAACCCCTTACAATATGTGATGTATTCCATGTTACTAAACATTCATACAAAAATTTATTCAAATCAGAACTTTCATACAGAAGTTCTGTACAAAAGACTGATTGCACTAATTTTGGTACAAAATGGCTGCTGGTGGCCATCTTGAATTTTGGACCACACCCCAAAACACTCGCTCTTATCCCACTGTGATAACAAAGGTACCCAAGAAGTTTCGTAAAGATTGGTTCATAAATATGGCCTCTAGTCTGAGCTGTATAGAAGTTGTGTACAAAAACTGAATAGACCTAATTTCGGTACAAAATGGCCACTGGCAGCCATCTAGAATTTTAGACCGCACCCAGAAACACTCGTTCTCATCCCAAGGTGATAACAAAGGTACCCAAGACATTTCTTGAAGATCAGTTCATAAATACAGACTCTAGTTTGAGCCGTATTGACATGTGTACTTACTGTGTGTAAGTCGCACTGAAAAAATCAAAGTTCATCCAATTTGCATAATTTCTGCACGAGAAAAAAACCCGTATTATATGTGATGTATCCCATGGTACTAAACATTCACACAAAAAATTATTCAAATCAGCGCTTTCATATGGAAGTTCTGTGCAAAAATCTGATTGCACCTAATTTTGTACAAAATGGCTGCCGTCGGCCATCTTGAACTTCAGACCGGACCCAAAAACACTCGTTCTCGTCCCACGGTGATACCAAAGGTACCCAAGAAGTTTCGTAAAGATCGGTTCATAAATACGGCCTCTAGCCCGAGCCGTATTGGCATTTGCACTTACAGTGCTGAAAGTAACACCAAAAAACATCAAAATTAGTCTAATTTGCACAATTTACGCACGAGAAAAAAAACCTGTATTATATGTGATGTATCCCATAGTACTAAACATTCATACAAAAAAATTATTCAAATCAGAGCTTTTATATGGAAGTTCTGTACAAAAAACAGATTTCTGCATCATCGGTACAAAATGGCGGCTGGCAGCCATCTTGAATTTCGGACCGCACCCAAACACACTCGTTCTCGTCCCACGGTCATAACAAAGGTACCCAAGAAGTTTCGTAAAGATCGGTTCATAAATGCGGCCTCTACCCCAAGCCGTATCCAATTGTTGACGTACGGACAGACGGACGACGGGCCATGACAAAAGCTCAAATTTGGCTTCGCCAAAGTTGAGCTAAAAATATCAAACCAAGTCTGCTATCAATTCCGATCTGTATTATGTGGTTATAAACCTATGTATAAACTTTTGTTTCATTTCGTTCAGTCAAACTAAAGTTATCATCTGGAAACCAATATCAACATGTCTTCAAAATTGGAAAAGGGCCATAACTCTGCCAAAAAATACCAGACCGCACCCACTATCAATTCTAATCTGTATTATGTTCTTATAAAGCTATGTACAAAATTTTGCTTCACTTTATTCAGGCAAACTAAAGTTATCATCTGGAAACCATACTCTGGACGGATGTTCACATATACATGCGTACAGACAAGGGAAACTTTTAATGCCCTTCGCCAAAATTGGCGGAGGCAGAAAAGTTAAAAAATTTATAGTAATTTATATATTTTTTATACTTACCAATGACCCAGACTTAGCTGGTGCTAACTCTAACAAAACCAGGGCCAAACACAAATTTTGCCCCCCAATCCCCAAAATTTGCATCCAAAACAAAAAGAAATCATGTCCTAAAGGACCTCCATACTACGCCTCTACTGCGCATGCGCAGTGACGCAGACGTCCCGAAATTGGCGCCAATTATCATTCTTACTGGCAGTGCCTGGTCAGCGCTATGTACTCAGCGGGGAGGCAAGAGTTCCCAACTCCAGGGAGGGCCATCCCCGTCTGGGTCATTGGTAAGTATAAAAAATATATAAATTACTATAAATTTTTTAACATTTTTATACTGTACCAATGACCCAGACTTAGCTGAATAGTAAACAGGCTGGAGGGCCTAGGACATAGAGGAAAATCCAATAAGCTCAACTATATAGTAAAGAGGTAACCCCTTAAGGAGAAAAGAAGTATTAGGCTTTACATGTATCTTTCTTATTTAATATTAAATTAGAAAGATACACTACCCTTAATAATTGAGCACAATAACATTCATGTTCTCTATTAACATCCAGTATAACCCTTATACTAATTATTTTTAAAGCAAGCCAATAAATAAAGTAGTCCAGAGAATTGAGACTCTTTATAGTCATTTAAAAGTGTCCGAGTATTGTATATTAAAGCCCGTTTGACACTTGACGTATACAAATGCTTCACACCGAGCTACACTTTAAAAATAAGACATGAATGAATTTTAAACATTAATATTACACTTTAAAACCATCCCGGAAGCGACTCAGAAATACTGACTTGGAGGAGGCATTCCCTTGCTTTTCACTATAAAGCAGGTGACCTAAGGGAACACCCGCCCCCCCCCCCCCCCCTTCCCCTTGCCCTGGGTCAAATAGCCCAGAGCGAAGAGGGCAGCCGGACGGAGTCACTGCCGGAACAGAAAGCCTGCATAACTATAGTTGCAACTGTTTAGTGGACGACATTCTGAGCAACAGATAACGGACCTAAACAATGCAGGTCTCCAGAAATGGACTCAATATTTCTGAGATAAAAATTCGTAAATGTGGATGGCTGAAACCAATAAGCAGCCTTCATTAAATCTGTAATAGCAACACTATTAGCATAAGCCCAGGAAGTAGAAAGAGCTCTTACTTCATGAGCAGAAGTCTTAAGCACAGACTGCTGAGAAGAAGATAAATCTTCATAAGCAGTACGGATAGTTAACTGAATCCATCTAGCAATAGAATGGACTGAAATATCCTTTCTATTAGGCATCAAAGACAGAAAGAAACGTTTCCGTCCCTTTCTGATAAACTGAGATCTCTGTTTATAGATACGTAATGCTCTAACAGGACAGAGTAAAGGCCTACGCCCGTCTGAAGACGGAAGAGCCTTAATAACAATAGGTTCCGGATATTTATTAGGAGCCTGATTCTTAGCTAAAAAACCCACATTAGTAGTGAAGGTGATAGTATTCCCAACACTACGATAATGAGAATCATCCACCGATAGTGCATGAAGCTCACTGACTCTTCTAGCAGAAGAGAAAGCTAAGAGAAAAGCTGTCTTATAAGATAAGAATTTGAAATCTACTGTCCCAAGAGGTTCAAATGGCTTTTCCTTCAATTTAAGAACCCAAGCTAAATTCCATTTAGGAATTAATCTAAGAGTTCTGGGTCTATTTATCGAAAAGTTTCTAACCAACTTCGATAAAGAGACATTAGATCCAATTTGTAAACTATCATGATGTGCACAGGTATCAGATAACATAGATCTATAACCCTTTATAGTAACAGGCTGCAGTTTGATTTCGTCAAACAAGTATACTAGAAAGTTTGCAATGTCTGGTATAGAGGGATCGAATATATCTACAGAATGATCCCTACACCAACGACGAAAAACCTTCCACTTAGCCGCATAGTTTAGCGAAGAGGAGGTCCTCCTACAGTTAGAAATCGCGTCCACTGCTCGTCCTGTAAAGTACTTGCCATGCAAGAAGGACCGCACAACGGAAAAACGTGAAGGTTGAGACCTTGCGGGTTGTGATGGAGTTGGCGCGATTTCCCCTGCGAAAGAAGATCCTCCCGTGGAGGAAGCTTCCGCGGTAGGTCCCACAACAGACACCTGAGTAGATTTATCCACGGTCTCTGTGGCGACAGAGATGCTACCAACAGAATCTTGCATTGAGATTGTTTTATCTTTAGCAATACTTGTTGAATTAACGGCGCTGGAGGATACGCATATCCTATCATTCCGTCCCAAGGGATCGACAGAGCGTCTACTGCAAATGCTCTTGGATCCGGACACGGAGACACATACGTCTGCAACTGATTGTTGAGATGTGTCGCAAATAAGTCTATCATTGGCCGTTCCCATTGGTAGCAAATCTGATTGAATACTTGTTTGTTGAGAGTCCACTCCGACGGCAACAAGCGACCCTTTCGTGAAAGGGAGTCTGCTAGCACATTCAGACGACCCGGTATGTGACGGACCGAAAGAAGAACGTGATGTTCTAACGCAAACAGAAGGATTCTTTCCGTTAGATTGAACAACGGAACTGAATGAGTGCCTCCCTGATTCCGTATATACGCCACTACTGTCGTATTGTCGGATAGGATTTGGACATGAGCATCGTGAATAATGTCCATCCAGTGACGTAACGCAAGCCAAATTGACATCATTTCCTTGATGTTTATGTGCTTGCACAGGAATTGCGGATCCCAAAGACCCTGGCATCTCGAATCCGTTGGGATTAATGATGCACCCCAACCTGTTTGACTGGCATCCGTCATAACGGTAAAACTCGGATCCGGCAACTGCAGCGGAACTCCTTGAGTTAACCACTGAATGTTTGCCCAAGTCTGAATCTCTTGTTTCACTTGATCTGACAAGAGAACGTCCACATCGAGCAAATGAATTTTCACACTCCAATTCTGAGTCAGGAAAATTTGAAGAGGACGTGTGCGTAACCGCCCCATCGGAATGAGATCCGCGGCGGCTCCGCACAGACCTATCAGTCTCATAAATTCTCTCGCCGTGACTTTGTCTGCGTGCAGACAATAGCGAGCGTAACAACTGACTAATTTCGCTCTGGTTAACGGCAGACGAACGAGATTGTTGTGCGTCTCGAAGCTCATTCCCAGATGAGTGAATGACTTGGAAAGCACCAGATCCGACTTCTCCTCGTTTACTATAAAACCGAGACGTCGGAGCAATAGAAGAAGATTCTGAACATCGTTCTGAAGCGTTAACTCATTGCCGTACCTCTGAAGAATGTCGTCCAGGTAGGCCGACGTTACCGCAGACGAATGAGCTCGGAAGTAGATCATTACCGAGTTCATTACCCGAGTGAAAGCCCAGGGTGCTAGATTCAATCCGAAGCACATCGCCCGGAATTGATACACCACTCCTAGGACTGCGAAGCGTAGATACTTTCGGAATGTCGGATGTACCATGACGTGAAAGTACGCATCTTTGAGATCTATGCTCGTTGCATAATCGTTCACCCGAATACTCGCTCTGACCGATCGAATCGTCTCCATATAAAACTTCGGAGCGACGATCAGCTTGTTTATCCAGCTCAAATCTATGACTGGACGGAACGAGCCGTCTGGTTTCGGAACCAGAAACAGATGGCTGTAGAATCCCGGAGATTCCTGGTTTTCTACGACCTCTACCGCGTTCTTCATTAAAAGAGACTGCACCTCTGATAACACAGCGTCTCTTTTCTGCGGATTTGACGGAAGATGAGTCCACTTTGGACTTCGAGTTAATGGAGGCTTTCGTTTGAAGGATATCTTTAGACCTTCCGAAGTCACTCCTCTCACCCAAGGGTCGTCCGTAATCGACGCCCATTCTTGTGAAAAGCTCGACAACCTTCCGCCAACCGGAACGCGATAGAGGTTTAAGCCATCACCTCCTGGACCTGCGAGGCCTGCGGTAGGAGAAACCACGTCTTCCACGACCCGCACCTCGCCCCGTCGACCTCGGGGCGTCCGACCGATTGTCCCGGCCTGAAGGACGTCCCGAACGAGAGTCGCTATCCTGACGGTCTCTCGAATAAGACCAAGAGGACGCACCGGAACCTCTATAGGAACCTCTCTTGGGCGCATTAGACCCAGAAGTGCCTGTCTTATTCGTGTCTGCTGTATCCGACTTCTTAGGAGCAGATTTGAACAACACAGAATCCTTAGCTTTCTTTGTAATTTTATCATAAATAGCGGAAAGCTTGCCGTCAAAGAGAAGTTCTCCTGAGACCGAAGCGACTCTAAGAGAGTTCTTCACCTTAGAATCCACTAGTGTGGATGTAGCTAGGGCTGCGTCACGTCTAACCAACTCCAGATTTGCCACTGAAAGGGCGGAGTTACACGTGGAATAAGCTACTGCCCTTGAAAGAAGTCTTAAAGAGGATTGTATATCCTGAAACTCTTTCCCCTGAAGGCGCAGTGATAACGCCTTAGTAAGGTGATCTGCGTAAGATAAGGCATCTAAATTGGCTCTGTTAGACGCAATAGCTGTTTCCAACACCGCGGTTGGAATAGAAGCTGACGACGGTAATGATAGCTCTAAGTCTTCCGCCTCGTCGTCCATACGCAGAGGAACTCTCGGTATACCCTGTCCTGCCATATCGAATTTATTCCTTGCATTAATGAAAGGCAGGTTGAGAGTATTAGCGGACAAGAAACCTGCTTTCCCCGTCCTGGAAGCAAGTTTAAATATAGCGTCGTTCAATAATTCAAATGTTCTTGCAACATTATTGGACTGCGACGGAAACTCGGGAGCGATGTCCCTGAACCGCTCAAAAAATTCAGAGTCCAATGACGCTATAATTCTCTTGTCCGGAAGCGCAGCAGTCTGGCCCGACGGAACAACTTGAGGGAGAAAGTGCCGGATGAAGTCCACGGCAGCTTTATGTTGTTCCGAAAGGGATAGCTCCAAGTCATCCGTATCCCTTTCACCATCCGGTCGGACCTCATGATGTTCCCGGTCGTCCGCCCCCGATGCTTCGGCTGAGCGTACCGACCCAGCGCCGTCGGATAATTCTCGATCCGACACCGTTTCTGTCGGTTGCTGGGATGCTGCGATAAGCTGTGCTATCTGCACAAGAATGTCCGGCATCGAGACCTGCGGAGGCGCAGTCTTTCGCTGCTTCGCCGAGGGCAGCTCCGCATCAGATGGCTCCCGCATACTTTTCCTATGCGAACGTCCGGAGTCCATCGGTCTCGAATCCCTGGCTGCCGGATGGTGTGACCTGGTCGCCGAAGAATCCTTCATCGGCGAAGCTGGTAATATATCGGCGGTCACGCAGCCAAGGTGCGGTCGTGTGCGCTGACGAGAAGAGGAAGCCTTAACAGTCTCTGCGGACTGCTTATACAACGGAGCGTCCCGAGCGACGGACGTATGCTCCGCTAAAGACACATTTTGTACCACAACATCTGGTCCCAGATGTTGCTGTACGAGAGAGGGGCCTCTCTCGCTCGCGGCCCGGCTGGACCTGGACGAGCTAGGAACCGGACTCAAAGGCTTCCTCCGTTCTCGCTTACTATCCGCCGTCACTGGGTGTGCATCTATTATGTTTATAGTGCTCGCATCACCCAAAATTTCCTCTTGGACCGCATCGGACGAACCCGGCTGCCGAACCATTCGGTGAATGGACGCTACACCGGGCGAGCTAGCGGACGACATTTGTCTAATCTCCATGAGCACTTTTGCCGCTAGCTCTGAATTCATTTGTGACGACGGACGCACACTTGAAGAAGATAACATGGAAACATCACCCTGTTCTGGTTCCTCTGAAATAGAAACTGAGAGAGTAGAGTGACCTTGCGGAGAAAGAGCCAGAATCGCTCTTTCTCCAGAAATAACATATCGTGACACACGTTTCCAATGTTTCTCATCCCAATGTTCACATATAGGACAGGGATTAATGCGAGAACACTGACTACAATTAATACAATGATCATGAAAGTCAGAGGAAGATTTCTTCCTATTACAATTTGAACAATGTCCCTTCATTGTGAAAGAACAACAATAAGTCCTAGTTACTCGCAAAAACCCCTGACACAAAGATACATAATAACATGATCCATTAATAAATGAAAAAACAATTGCAAAACAAAATAATTTTGAAAAAATATTTTTTCAGCGAAGCCCAAGTTGCTGAAAAGTAACGTTGAGCCCCGATGGATCCGATGGCAAAGTGTGGTCAAAAATTTTAAATTTATATTAAATAATTAATGAGACACTTTCGGATAATATAAATGTATCTTATAGTGAGATAAACTACAGCAAAGGCAAACAGCCCCCCTCAAAAAAGGCTCTTGCCAATGAAAACAAACAGTGTAAAAACACCAGAAAACATGACTCCAGGCACTGAAAAAACTGGCCCGGAATCAGTCATCAATTACACTCTATCTGATGCAAAACAGAGACTCCCAGGGGAGAATCTGTAGAACATCAGATGGAAGATGCAGAACACAAACGTTATACACCCATGGGTGAAAACGTAACTATGGGGAAAATAACAGAAAACATTCTGTAACCAAGCAACTCTCCCAGGAAATTTTAGAAATGAAATTTCTCAAAAATATGCCAAAAGCATGGGAGAATTGCAAGGGGGGACTTTAGAAGGCTAGGGGAGAGGAAACACTGAATAAGCAGTGCAACAATTAGCAAGAATGACAACAAGAGGCCCATGCCTCGAAAATAGGCAACTTAACATAATTTCATCAAAAAATTTTAAGTACAGCCCTGATTATTTTTTGTCACTTCTTTTTCCTCTCCTTCTATCCTCCTTAGAATCACATTTTCTCCAAGAATTACGTGTCTGGCATCCTTTAAACTGAGATTTACAAGCACAAAGATCAGTGAGATGTTGACTGATGAAGGGCCAAACAGAGAATGATAATTGGCGCCAATTTCGGGACGTCTGCGTCACTGCGCATGCGCAGTAGAGGCGTAGTATGGAGGTCCTTTAGGACATGATTTCTTTTTGTTTTGGATGCAAATTTTGGGGATTGGGGGGCAAAATTTGTGTTTGGCCCTGGTTTTGTTAGAGTTAGCACCAGCTAAGTCTGGGTCATTGGTACAGTATAAAAATATTAGTTTTTCAAGAATTTTATTTGCAAGTGTTGTCTGACTTTGTGGTTGGTAAATGGATAATAAGGTAGTAATTCATATGAGAGAATTATTATACTTGTTCACAATACATACTTTAGAGTCCATCTTCATATAATGCGCTACAATGATGAAAACTCTATCTTCAAAGTTGTTTCAGGCAATTTCCATATGAATTCCATCAATATTTGATGATTTCTAACAATAAAAAGAAGCACAAAAATAACAAATGCAGTACTGTGATAACACATACACAAGTGGGATGAGACTTGGCAAAAAATTACTGCAAAATCAAAAAAACAAATGAAAATAGCATCTCATTTAATCTTTTGAATGCAAGAGACAGCTTTTCAGGCCCAGCAACATGGTACTTTCATTAAGTTTGGTGGCAGCTAAATGAATGTGTGGAGTAGACAAATCAATATTTTCAACATGAAGCCCAAAGGCTGTACCTTGAAAATATTAATTGGTCTACCCCAAATAATGAATATGGTCTCTTCCAATAGCTGCCATTGAACCGACAACCAGGGTTCAAACTTCAACTTCAAAGGGTTAATGTTTGAAAATTTCTTTTTAGACACATGGATTTTATTGTGTTTGAAAATTTCTTTTTAGACACATAGATTTTATTGTGTCACAAGGAAGAAAGCAGACATAAAATATTAACCGAAATGCGATCCATTTGTAATCTGATAAAAAAATTGTGCTCTTCTGTATTCACAGTACTATAGAACTGTATGTCAATGCACTTTATAAAGTAAACGCATGGTGACCAATCAATATGGTTCTCATTTTTCTGTCATTCCATTGCTTCATTTCAGAGGCGGGCTATTGCTCTTGCACACATACACGGGAGGAATACGGCACCTTCTGCGATGCTTTAGGGACAATTTCATGTCATTGTTTGTTATAAAACTTACATATAGTGGCTTTTGTATTAATGTTCTCAGTTCAATTTGAAGGTAATATTGAAGTTGGTATCAAAATGACATGATGCCCATTCTATTCTGCTGTTCGGAAATGAATTTACAAGAAGTTATTACGAGAATCAGATTCTCTAATTCTCATGAAATTGTACCCTTGGCAATTCACATATGGGTTGCACGGTATGTACCGGTATGCACGGTATGTACATGCGTATGATGCTATGAGGCTAAAAAAAATTGTGTGTTTCTCGTCTGTCCACCTACCCTATTTTTAGGGCCTGACCCTAAACTATTTATTGAAGTTTCAGTTGAAAACATTTTCAGCACAGTATTTTAGCATAAATTTTTGCTTTTATAATGGTGTCATTTTATTTATATTTGCTTCCCATTCACCATTTTTTTGTGGATAGGGGCATACTGCCTTCCTTGAACACAATTTTGTACTGGAAAGTTATGAAAAATGAGAAAAAAAATTTTTTTTAAATCACATATATGTAGGTGGTATGTTATTTTCGATGTCAAAAATATGAAACAAAATAATAATTTTTAACTTTTCTGCTGACAGTGCTATCCATCCAGATTTATGATCACCAAAAACTGAAAAATTTTACCATTTTTTTAGATATTTGAAAATAACATGCCACCTATTTTAAAGATAAATTTCTCATCACTTACATAGCCCCTTAAATTGGCTTTATCAGAATTATTTAAAGGTAATAAATCAAAATGTAAGACATACACCCATCTCGAACAATTTTTTAATTCTCATCTAACAATTAGGATAAGCGTGATGCTTAATTTTTACGTTCCAATGACGCAGTATACATTGGTACACCACTTAACGTAATGAAATATGAATTAGTCAAAAGCGACAGCTGCTTAGAAGGGATTAATCTCCCAAGCATGACAGCAATTTGACAAAATTATATATATATATATATATCCTATGTCAAGCAGGAATTCCACCAGGCATAGTCCTGGCACTGAGTCATTGGATTGAAAACTGAAAAGTTTTTCAGAAGATGGCCTTAACAGGAGTTGATCCCGGGTCTACGACACCCAATCACCTAGCTATAAATACTCTGCCACCATACCAAACTGAGCCAACGGCAACCCCAAAAAAGGTTGTAATTGACTCAGCCAATATGTTAGGTCGGTCACACTTATAAACCACCCTGAGACCAATATTCGAGAATCGAAAATTATTGAATTGTTTTCTGTGTTGATTCGTAATTGTCTGCCAATTTACCCGTGGATCGTTATATATATATATATATATATATATATATAAAACAAGGGTTTGTCCATACAAGTATATCATATAAGAAAAAAATTAAAAGATACCACCTTCAAACAATTCTTTGTGTCTGTATATTCACTGTAAACCCCATTTACATAGAATACAAAAAGTTTTGGTCATTTTTACACTATATACAAAAGATTTGGTTAGTACTTTCGACACTTAAAGTCTCATCAGACTGACATTTTAAAATGAATTATTCCAAGGGGTTAAGTGAATATATAATGGAGCTGTAATCTAGATATTTCCTTAAAAGAAACGACTCATGTGTCCCAAATATTTTCTCTGACTGGATAACCGATTACAAGAGAAAATACATCTTGCCTTCAAAATTGAGTTTATCCGGCTTCACACCGTTGATTCAACAGTTTTCCAAATGACTGATATGCATGATGAATTCTGCCGAGTGCTTGACGAGGGTAAAGAAGTCAAGGTGGTCTTTTGTGATATCAGCAAGGCATTTGACAAGGTTTGGCATGCAGGTCTCATTCACAAACTGGAAAGTTTTGGTGTCTCAGGGGAACTCCTGTTGTTCTTCGTGGAAACCTATCAATGCTGTAGTTCCACAGGGATCTATACTCAGGCCCTTGTTGTTCTTGATATATATTAATCATATAACTGAAAATTTACAAAGTAGTATTTGCCTCTTTGCAGATGACACCTCCTTATACCGCACTGTGGAAAATCCTAATCAAGCCACAAACTTAATTAACCATGATCTAGCCACAATAGAACATTGGGCCAAAACATGGTTGGTTGAGTTTAATCCCTAAAAGGCAGAGAGTATTTTTATAACTCATAAAACCAACCCAACTGCCGCCTTTATTTTTAGCCCCCACACAAATAACTGAAGTGGATAGACATGAGCACCTAGGGGTTGTAATAAATAATGCATGCACATGGAATAACCACATTGACCAGATCTGTTCTCATTTTGACCTGTTAAGGAAGCACAAATTTAGTCTGGTTCTTAAGGTTTTGGAAAAAATTAATTTTTGCCTTCATTAGACCCCTTCTGGAATATGCTGATATTGATTGGGATAATTGTGCCTTGGCGAAAGTCAAAGACTTGGAAAAAATACAGATTGCAGCGGCGAGATTAATCATGGGGGCAACTGTCAGTGCCAGTAAAATCTCATTATATACAGAAATACATTGGGAATCCCTGAAAGAAAGGCATCGCAAATACAAGCCAACACAATTTTTCAAAATGTATCCCCATCTGACACCTCTGTATATTTACTGCTAGTAAAGTTATCACGCTCATCTCCACCATGAACCGGTCTCTCAATGCTCGAACAGGCCAAAAACACTGGCCGCCAAAAACACTGGGTCCCACTCTGTCAGACACAGCTGTATCAGTCTTTTTTCATCCCCAGCCTTTCTGGCAGTGGAACAAAGAGCCCCTCCCTGTCTGTGAGAACATATTATTGAATAACTTCAAGACGTTCTTAAATATGGGCAACCAATGACCTTCTCATTTTTACAGTAACGCTAAATTGCATGCTGCTGGAATTTATCACTCTCGGCTGAGGCTACACTGCAGCTGCCTAAATTCCCATTTATATGAAAACCATTTAGCACTTCATCCCTTCTGCACTTGCTGTGAGCGTGAGACATCAGAACACGTTCTCTTACATGTATACTGTCCTATGTTTACAAATGCTCACAATAATACAATTAATGGACTTCCATTTACAACTGATATATCAATACTTCTTTCTGAGTCTGAGCTTTTGAGTAACGAGGAAAACAGCCTTATCTTTGAGATAGTACATGTCTTCATTTTAGCAAGCGGGAGGTTTGAATGACCCTTGCCTCGCGTGCTTATTTAGTGTAATCACAGTTCTTGTTTCCAATACTTCTAGCTTATGTTCAGGTTTGCCACCATTCACAATCACATGTGGGCCATTGTCCTCATAAATTATTTTAGCTGCTCCCTTGAAATTGCTTTTCTATCATATCATAGGCTGAAATTTTATGCATCCAATCTAGCAGTCCCTTTCTTTTCTCTTCTCTGTTTGTGTCTCATTTCCTATTTCGTTTCTATAATCTCCCTTTATCACCTCCATGCTAAGTTTGAACAACCTCATATATCTCTTACTGGGGATGTGGCCCCAATAGTCAACTTTGTTTTGAAAAAATGAGCATAGACTGCCTCCCCGAGTTGTGCCAAGGGCTGCGTCCCTGTACTGCAATAGGTTGTGTGTAGAGCTATCATTGTTCAATGCTATGTGAAAATGAAGGTTATTTTATTTTATTGACCCACATGCTCTCAACTTTGGCGATGTACTTGAGTGTGTGATAGGTGATAGCTTCAATAGAATAGTACGAGGGGAGTTGTTGGCCCTCAGACATTGATATATGACCCTACCTACTGATTCCTGCCATGTTTTGAAGTCGATTTATATAGAGCTTGGGAGACGACTCACTTAAGCTTGACACTTCCAGTCGAATTCCTCATCTTGACAGTACAGTAAAACCTGTCTAGAGAGATGACTGTCATGAGAGACTGCCTGCCCTGAGAGATCACTGTGGCCATGTACTGATTGGTTTCACTCTGTAATGGACTGGTCATGAGAAACCACCTGTCATGAGAGACCACCTGTCATGAGAGACCACCTGTCTTGAGATACTGTGAAACTGTGGCAAAAACTCAGTTTTTCAATAATTTCAGAGTATTAAAATCAATTAAGATCAATGTACAGAATCAAACATGTAACTAGGACATCTGCCTAACAGTGAAATTGTCAGTCAGGACAACTGTCCACCGAAACCTTAATATCTGAAATTAGACACATGTATGACAAATAACTTTCACTGTAGATTGTCTGAAAATTATACTGACGGAAAAAAAGAAGCGCAAGTTCAGTTTTGGTAATATAGGTTTTCTTTATCCGTAGACCAAATGTAGTAAAATTTGACACATAGCTACCTCAGTGTACTGACTAAAGAGTCTTTGGTTAAAATTCAGTCAATCATGACCATGTGTGATGCTGCATGTTTTAAACAGATTTTTCAACAAAGCACCCAGGGCACTCCCACATGCTATGGGCTTGAAAACCATACTAGATTGAAGTTTTGAACAGTACACATCGATTACACAACACTTCATTTCAACTCGACCGAAAAGCAAAATGCTGTGAATGTCCGAAGTTCACAGGGGTAGGGCTACTGCTCTAATTATGCAGGGCCAATCACAACGTCTCATCACCCAGCAATTTGGGGTCCATGAGTCAACGGTAGCTCATTTAGTTGGGCGTCTCAGAGCCACAGGACGATTAGCTGACCGTCCCAGGAACAGACGTCCACGCACAACGTCGCCACATCAAGACAGAGGCACACGTCTCTCACACATCCGTAACCGATTTCAGACGGCAACGGATAGTCAGGTTGTAGGCACTCATGGTCGCTGAGTGTGACCAAGAACAGTTAGCACACTGGAGTCGCTTGTTATTCACTGATGAGTTTCCATTCAGGCTTTAAGTCCAGATGGATGACAACATTGCAATCGACATCAAGGTGAGCGATATTCTGACAGATTTGGGGGAGGGTCCATCATAGTTTGGGGGGTGGGGGAGGGATTTCTCATGATGGGAAAACACCTCTTGTGGTCAACCAGGGCAATCTTACAGCTGTAAGATATTGTGATCAGGTCCACATGACTCACGTCCTTCCACTTATCCATGTGCATAACCTTACGTTGCAGCAGGATAATGTGAGGCCATTCATTGCTAGGGTTTGTTGACACTTCCTCAACCAAAACAATGTCCCAGTTCTCGATTGGCCACCTTATAGTCCAGATTTGTCCCGATAGAGCTTTTGTGGGACGAACTGGACAGGAGGGTCAGGAAGAGCGTCAACATACCAAACAACATCAATCAACTCGCGCAGGCCCTTTTTCAGGAGTGGAATAACATCCCATAATGGACCATAAACAACTTGATGGGGTCAATGGTAAGGAGAATTAGAGAAGTGACTGAAGCCCGTGGTGGGCACACCCACTATTGATTTTGATCAGGAAATGGCGTAGGGTACCCATGTTTGAACATTATCCATGCAAATGCCATCTGTGCTAAGACAATAAAACTTGTAAAAATTAAATCAGTAATGAAGAAATAACATCAAAATCCAAACAATGGAATAATCATCCATAATACATTTGAAATATTTACCACAGAAAAAAAAAGCACCGGTTGAGTGCTAGAAGCCACTATCAGGGCTTTAAAAAAATGAGGGTACCACAGCAAAAGCAAGCATTTTTCTTGCTCATGTTTCACATTCAGTCAAACGCATATATTATTTAGTTTATATAAATTTGTTTGTCACAAATTATTGAAGAGTGCCCACGGGCACTCTTCAATAAGTTGAAATAAAAAGAATTTTGGTAAACAAATTCATTCCACCAAAAGTATTGTAGCACTCAACCAGTTAATTGGCTCAGACCTTTAAATTACCCCAAATTCAATGGGGTAATGCTCTGCCCAAAATAGGAACCATATTAAAATATTGTCCTTCATTTGACTCACTTAGAGGTATTTCAATTTTTTTCAGCTGGTGGAGTGTTTTTCTATCTTTTTTTGTTGCAATGTAAAGTTACTTTCAGTTTAAAAATCCATAATAATTATTAGTTGAAAATGGAATTTTTTGTAATTTGGGCCAATTTAAAGCCCTGGAAAAGATGTGCCCAAAATATCATAATATAAAGGCCTGAATTGGCTTTCAATACCATTGTTATTCAGTTGTATAACTCTGAAGGTTGAATGGTTTCGCGTGCCGTATGCACACAGGGACACTGTGGGGCAAGCCCCTTTCAACCCTCTGTATAACTCTTCAAGTCTGAGAAATTTTTATCAAGATCCCTGTGAAAAGATAAAGATTACCGTTAAAACAACAAATTTATGTCCATTATTTGCTTAAGTGTGACAAAATCAAAGAGGATTAAGCAAACTAAAACACCCAGGTAAGTTTAATTTTACTCAAAGTGTGACTGAAATTATTTGCCATTAAAACAAAACCTCACAGACCCAAAAAACATAAGACTTTTCAAGGTACAACTGTAAATTATTATAAAAATAACTCATTTGAAAAAATTGATAGATACCGATAGAAAGAGAACACTTTTGTTTGTGTAAAGTGAGAAATTACTATTTTGGATGGACCAGCCCCTTCACATCATAATCTCAAAGTGTTTTTCAGTTTATGTAATTTGAACTATAATCTATTAAACAACGCCTTTGTACTTGTATCAAAACTAAATTAAAATGAAACAATACCGATAATAAAAAAAAACAGTTGATAAATGAATTCTTCTCCATCTGGTTGGTTATTCACTGATAGCAAAAACCTCAAACCTGTAATGAGAGACCACTTACCTTGAGAGACCACTTTTGCTTGGCAAAAGGGGCAGGCCTGAGAATAAGCAGTCTGACATCTACAGAATGAGGTCCCCAGAGGGTGAATTTGATGATGCTATCCCAGTGAGCCAATTTATCCTCTGGGTTCCTCTTTCTGTTTAGTTTTGAGACCCTGAATCAGATTGAGGTTCACAGAGGGTAAATATAGTGATGCTACACTGCAATGCAGGGTAGCATCACTAAATTCACCCTCTGGGGACCTCATTTTGCAGATGACAGTCCGCTTATTTTCTGGCTTGAAAAGGTGTGGTCTCATTATCATCATTTTGATCTCGACTGTTGTCCAGCTCGGACGCTCACTGGACTCTCCGTTAGCACCACTAATTACAGACAGAATGATTCTACCACACAAATTATTGGGCATGCTAAACTGCCTAAATGCAACCAACACCAGAGACTGGTCCATCCACGTCTCTGGTAATACCTGACAGGTGATACTGGACTTTCAGATACCACCTGGAACGGCGCCAGAAAAGAACCCCTGCCAGAAACCAAAGAAGCCAGCAGCCAGACCATCGGCCCCTCTGGGGAGTGGTAGTACCTTAGCCCAATCGGGCTCTGGTCCACACCCAGAGGACCCTGAAAAGGCCAAGTGCAAGAGGAAGAAGAAAAGCCCATCCACTAAGCGCCGGGACGACAAGCGCCTAGAGGAGAAAGTCTGAAGAAAGCCGCAAAGAGAAAGAAGAGGAAATGGAACTCCACTCCCCCATCCAGACGGAAAAAGCAGCACCAGACACCACCCAGTCATCAAATGCCTCCACCTCCAGTTCCATCTCAAGCTCGGACCCCCACGCTGAGGAGGAAGATGACGAAGAAATAAGCAAGCTTGCAAGCTTGCCCACGAACTGGAAGTCCAGATCGTGGTCACTGAAGAAGAACCAGTACCAACAAAAGAGTCCTTGGATTATCAGCTGGCAGAACTCAGAAAGGAAACGGATAGACTAGAAGAAGACCCTAAACAAACAAAAGAGGACATGGCAATAGCCACTCTTCGAAAGTTTGAAATCGTGCGCAGGAACGACATGAAAATCATGGAAAACCAGCTGGCAAAAATTAGAATGAAAACAGCTAAACTACATTCAAACGTCGCTTTAGCAACAGCAGTAGCACAAAACAGGGCGATACCACAACCTCCATCGCCAATAATCAAGGAATCGGCACCTCCACCTTCAATGAAGTGGAGGAAACACAAAAAAATAGGAAAAAGAACAGCTGAGCAGCCACCAGTCCACTACGGGCAGTTTGTTACGAGAAACGAACACCGACATCTATCCACTTATGGGATGCACATCGCATCCCCAAGTGCAGACTCTTTTGCAGTGTGGTCTCACAAGACAGGTTCTATCATGCGTAGAACACCCTCACTCCGGAACCTCTAACCTCAGAGTGTGAACATCACTCGGCACCTCTGACCTCAGAGTGTGAACACCTTGATTGAATCATGGAAAATCTGGAATTACCAGCTAGACTAAAGAAAGCCATCTCAGCTCTGGGCGTCTCTTGTCCTATCTCCTGGACTATCCAGGAAATAGGCAAAAGCGTCCATCTGAAACTGGAATTTAAAGTTGAAGTAGAAGAAAACACCTCTACACCACCCTCCTTGGGGAGGGGTAGTACCTTTGGAGAGAGGATCCCCTCTCACATTGGTCCTCACCCGAGGGGGTCAAGAGGCCCTGAGAGAAAGAAGATAAGGAAAAAGAGCCTGTCTACCAAGAGGAGCGATTCCCGACGCTTGGAGGCTTTCTTGGAGAAGAAGAGAGAGAAAGGTGAGGAAAGGAAAGAGCCAGAAGCAGCCGCCACTTCCGCTCCCACTCCGACAGACACACCCATCTTACTTCCAGCTACACAGCCGGAAACGTCAGATGTGGAAAGTCCTATGGAGACTGAGATGGAAATGGAAGCAGTCTTCTCGCCACTTTCCGATTCCCACTCGCCTCTCACTTCGGCACCAAAAAGCCTGGACATGGAAACCACACAAAAGAAAGCCAAAGAGAACAGAATCATATGGGAAAAGCACCATGAAGAGGAGGAAAAGTATCGAATCAACGCAAAAGGCAGCATGAAGAATTTATGATGAAAATAAAAGAAATGCATAAACGTTTGGCAGCACAAGGGGCAGCACAACAGGCACCTCTTGGAGATGAAATGGAATATGACAACAGTCTTCCACCACCAACCACACCAACAGCTATAAACACCATATTACCATCACAGCCACCTCCTCATAAGAAAAAAACAAAGAAGCACAGATGCTGTTAACTTTACTCCTTTCCTCTTCCTCCTTTAACACTCTCAGACATGGTGCAAAACAAAAAGGAATACTATGATACTGTAACAGAAGGGTCGAAAAGGCCTTGCCCCACACCGTCCCTGCGCGTCTTTGGCGTGCAAAAACCATTTGTTTGTTTCACAGGTTCTACTGTAACTTGTTAATCGTTACACTGTGTATGTTGGTATTTTGTATTATTAAATCTTCTTTGTTAACTATGAAATGTATGCATGTAACATAGATGTCTGAGAATCTAATATTGTTTGAACTAAAACTGAGGATACCAAGGAAAATATCAAATAAGGATCCCACACTTAGGCAATAGGCATAAGGCTACATATGGCATGCTGTTCGTGTTTGTACATGTATATTATTCTAGTTTCTGTTAACTTTTCAGGTTATTTACAATAAAGATATACATTCAAATCTTTGTTGGCTTTTCTTAGCAAACAGTTACACCCGAGAGAGCAAATTAATTTGCAGTTTGACTGTTTCACACCAAAACCGACACAATTCTTTATCGGCTTTGTTGTGACAACAAGTCAACCTGTGAATTAATTATCTGGCTCGCCGAGCTAACTATGCTTTTAGTGTCTCTTGGAGAAAATTTATTGTATATTTCACAAAAAGTGAAAAATAAAATGTCTGTTTCAACTTATCCTGTCTCAGATGGGGGATCATTGCTTTTCGGCCTCATGCTTTTCGGCCCGACGCTTTTTGGCCCAACGTTTTTCGGCCCAACGCTTTTTGGCCTCGGTGTGTGGTGCTTTTCAGCCTCGGGGATTTTTCAGGTTCTCTCTTGGACTTTTTTTTCCATATGGATGGGCAAGAACAAAATAAAAACACTTTACAAGTTCAATTTTTATTATATTTTGATATGGAATTGACATGTAAAAAAAATTGTACCTAACTACATTTTCGCAGATGTTACATTTCACTACAAAGAGGAGTGAACATTGTTATGAGCTTATAATAATTTGAAAGTGTGACACATTAACTTCCCTGTCAAGATAACAAAGGTGCAATCAATTGTTTTTGGAGCAATCTTAAGGATGAATTGTTTTCCAAACAATCTAGATATCCATTGAATTTCAAACAAGTAGGTGACTGAAATTGCAAAGAATACATACTTTGTTTGGAAAACAATTTATCTATTAGACTGTCCAGAAAAGAATTTCTTGCACCCTGGTAGATGAAAACTGATTAGCATTGATGAACTTTATGTCTTACTGGAAAGTAATTACTACAAATACATTGAAAAACATTAGCACTACGATCTGATCACTTGAAACTAAAATAATTTGATTGTAGGAGATAAGCCCCCCAGATGAATTGTCAGGGTGGATATATTCCCTCCAGTCTGAAAATTCAGATTGAACAGAAACCCCCCAAACTAAAAATTTACTTGGATAGAAGCCACCCAATCATATCATCCCCCAATTTAATATAACAAAACTAACTTGTGATTCTACAGTTTACTACACCTAGTGAGTGATATGTAACAATTTAACATGTGCAAACAAGCATACATTATACAATTAGGGACTTTGGGGCAAAAACAATTCATTCTACTTCTAATTAGCACAAGCTCTTTTTCTCTAGGGGGGTTCTGTCCAACCTGAATTTTCAGACTGGGGGAATATATTCACCCTGACAATTCATCTGGGGGCTTTGGACTGTGGGGTGGGGAATCTTCTGGGAGGGGGGGGGGGGGGCCTTCTGTCTGTATACCAAATAATTCTATTAATAAAGCACTACTTTATAGCTAATGTATAACACTATAAATTCTAGCAACATCACGCAAGAAATGCATTGTTGACAGACTATTGTCCATATAACTAGCTCAAGATGCATCAAGGTGTTCCTGAATGTTTTTATAGTGAAAGTAGAGAGCGGCCGAAGAGAGCATAATGGTAACGTGTGTGTATGTGTGAAAATATAAGATCGAAATTTAGAATATATTTCAGAAAAATATATGTCTAAGCAATCCAAAAATCTGTGTTCGCAAGTAAACTCCATGGACAAAAAATAGAAGTCAAAGTTGATCAAATTGTGTTGTTTTCATTGGTAGAAATCGAATTAGATTTCTGAAAAAGGAACAGCTGAACGTGCAGGAATAGCGTCACCCATAGATATCAGATATGGCGTCACCTGGTAGGTTCCGTCAAAAATCTAAACCACAACAACACAAAAGAAACGCACGTTGCGCTGTATTTGTCGTTCAATTTTTTTAAACTTCAATTGCTTGTAAAAAAATAAATCAAAATTGTTGAAGGCCACAAAGTGGCACGCTTGTTACTAAACTATCTGAGAACATGTGTGTCTGCAAGAAATTCTATAATTTTAAGTATTTTCCTTTTGCGAGACGTATAAAAATGACGAGTCGATGTTTTCTCGCATTTCTCATTTATGACACTCTTTTTGTAAACAACAGGTTTACCCCTCTCGTGCTTATGACGATTTCTGCTGGAAGATACGTAATATTCAATTAAAAGAGGCACAAAATGGGATTCCTGAGACTTTGCTCTTCATTATAGGGTGCCGTACTTTTCGGATCGTAAATTCTGTTCCCATTTTTCTGACACAATGAAGGTTTTGGAACAATTTTACCACTTTAATATTTATCAAAAAGTTCGGTAACAGTACCTGGTAATGATATTTCAAACACGATCTTTCCATTTTTGAGGTTTTGAAGTGATTCAGTGTTACACCCAAGCACCTCCACTCCAGTGGAAACTCCACAGAAAATTGTTGCTACTTTTGAATTGACCCACTCTTGCGTCATGCAGAGATTCTTGTAATGTTGTATACCAATTTTGGCTAGGAAAGACGGTTTGCCGTCTTCGGGCTGTGATTGCAAGAGAAAATTAGCAATACATACATTTTGTTTTTGAATGTAAAATCATTCAGTAAATAGTTCATGACTGATTCCTTCGAAATATAAGGAAGACCAGAAGGTGAACTGCTGTCGTTTTTGATCAGTGACCGAGTCTGATCAAACACCCAGTCTGTCACTGTCAGTGTCACTAGTGTCAGTCTCCAAATGCATTTGCAATTTCAGGCGACCAGCTAAATGGGACTACAAATTAAAGAGTCAGAATAAAAGTAATTAATACTATAAATTTGATACCAGACAATTTTACTTACACTCACTGATACTGAATTAATTTTCTATCTGGTCCAAAACCTTTTACATGACATTTAACAATCCAGTGGTGGCCCAAAGGAGGGGGGTGGCGGCCCCTCCCACTTTTCCCTCGCCCCCAACCAAATTTTACTTACACTCACTTATACTGAATTAATTTTCTATCTGTCCAAAACCTTTTACATGATGTTTAACAATCCAGTGGCGGCCCAAAGGAGGGGGGTGGCTGCCCCCTCCCACTTTTTCTTCGCCCCCCCCCCCAATCAAACTTCACATTTCTGTCTGACCGTGGTTTTCCCACCCAATTTCCCACCGCAAACGACACATAACAATACACATCATGTCGGGTGTTGTAGAAATGCTCAGATATCGCTCCCACTCCAGGGCCTCCAAATATGGAAATCTTTAATGGGGAGACCCTCCATACACAAACACACTCGAGGGAAGATCCCCCCCCCTCCTCCAGCTATAAGGCCTGCCCCCATCTTCAGAAAATTTTCAACCTGCTTAAACTACATGTACTTGAAAATACAAGAAGTGATATGGAGGCAGTGTGTGGGTATTTCAATTAATGCCCCCACCCACATCCCATCACAGATTGCTGAGTTATGAAATTTGAAAGTGATAAAAAGTCAGAAATCTTCGCAAAAAAAATTGGGAAAACAATCTTTTCTTGCTGCTAAGAATTCACCATAGTTAGGAAATTTCCAAACACAAAAAGAAAAGATGCAATCAGAAATTCACGCTTCCAAGACCATGAAGAAATATTTGAATGGGGTAATAGCATGCACGAAGCATTCATCAAATTGTTAATTGTATTTTCTAAGGGTACTGCTAGGAAACCTCCATGTGGGTGGTGGGGGCGTAGGCAATAAACTAGAATTTCACAACAACACCATAAAAATATAAGGAGTTGTGGCAAGTAACTAGATTTTTTGGTGAATAGTAATTACTGCGAACACCAGTTAGAAAATATTAGCTGTGATGATGTGTGGGGGTGGGGGTGGGGGGGGGGGGGGGGGAATTGTAATTTTGCAGGGCCATAACAAATTTATTTGAAAAGAATGTTATGATAGGCAACAGAACTTTTGCCAAATTGTATTTATTGATGTCGGAAGTAGAAAATCCCAGGGGTGTGGTGATGCTGGATTATTTTCTTATGGCTTCGGTCTAAATCCTCCTAACCAAGTCCCTGGGTGAAATTACAGCATACCACTCTGAATTTATTCAGTTTTTTTGCAAGATACTATTTTTTTAAGAAAGTACTATATAAGAAAGTGTAAATGTTCAGCTCATAGACCGCTTGCACCCCCAGGGCTTTGTGTTGTAACTTTTATTGTTTTGTGAGTTCTGTTCTCAAAAAGTGTGCACAATTGTTGTAAAGGTTTGTGATTTATTGTGATTTATTGGTGATCTACTCTCTCTGGGCTGTATCTCTTCTCCAACTCTATGCTTCTCCAATTCCCTCCTTGATAAAGTCTCTTAAACAAGCCTTCAGTCTGGACAGAGTTTTCAGTCTGATTCAGTAGGGTTTTGTTCACCATAAAGGTGTTGAGGATTTCCATAAGTAATCACACTGTAGTTCTTCTTTTCATCGCATGGGTGGGTCACAGTGAAATTGGTGGTGTGCTGGCAGTGTGGTTGGTGGGGAGGGGGGGGGGGGTGGTGTTGATAATCGTGGTGACTTGTGAGAGAGCAATCTGTATCCCATATTCTAATTCTATATGTATTTTCATCCATTGACCAATGTCCTCATGTTTCTTGTGTGAACTTTATTGGGAATATGAGAGGAGGGTATACTCCAGTGACTGTCTTCCATATAACAGTATGGCGAGGACTAAAGGTACAGGGTGGAATATTATACTGAAGTTACAAACTGACTTCCATAATATTTCAAAGTGCCATATCGTGGATAATTAGCCTCAAAATTCCTAACTCCAACTATCTACAGCTATGGAAAATGTTAAGAATTTAGTCCAAAATAGTGCATCCTGAGAATTAGTCTGCAGTCCAACCTGGTGAAAATGAATAAAAATAGGGGCTCAAATCAGAATAATATGGAGTAGAAAATACAACAAAAAAATATCAATATACTACAGGTATGATAATTTAGAACACAGGACTAGGAATTGATTACTTTCCCCGACTGATGCAACATTTCATTCTTCTGTTATCTTTGAGTTCAAAGATTTATTGCCAATCCAAGTCAGCTGCCTCCTTCGGATTTTGCACTGCTTCTCAAGCTATCAAACTTTCTCATGCAATGGATGTTACATGTTCCAAGCAGCACAGTGAGCACACTACTCTGGTACACATGGACTGTCCAGCCAGCTGAAAGAAAGGTCGCCATCTTTGAGAGAGTGGCCTTTTGGAAGTATTAGTCACAAGTATTTAACATTCTTTCCCCACTGTTCAGCCCGAGTTGTGTGTGAAATTACAAAAAAATAGTTGTTGGTTTGAGCAATGAATAATAGTACAAAATGAAACCTAAATGGCGGAATGTGCATATTTATTAATAATAAATTTAATTGAATTAAATTTTGTCACCTCATGAAATAGGAAACCCATTAGTTCAATAAGAGAGGGTTTAGATTTTATTTTCCTGCACTGACCAACTTTGACCCCATAAAACTGTCACGGTCACGATTAGCCACTGTGCATAAGTATGTGACCTTAAACACCAATAAATAAATAAATTATAAATAGATAATTCTAAAGGTTGTGGATTCATACTTAATGATATGTTGTGATCAGTTTTACATATTAATGTTAAATTTATTACCTATTTTTTTTTCAAATTATAATACCCCTGACAAATAAACTGCTATGAATATTGCCATGGACATTCTATTATTATTTTTGGGGCACAAATTTAATTTTTTTTAAAGTGTTCAAAATGGTTTGGGGTATGAAATCACTTGGGTACGAAATGGTTTTGGTAATGCCTACTACTAGTAATGGGTACGGAATTACACACACCCAATGACATCCTCTGTATATTTTTTATTCAAATTTACAAAATAACGACCTTCGCACTTTAGGTAGCACCTATTTCATATTATTTCTTTCTGATCACTGAACACGACAAAAAATAAACAAATAATTGTCAAAAGGTTGAAGTAAAATAACTTATTTTGGACGCTATTCGGCCTCGAAAGCTGCGCTTTTCGGCCCAAAACGAGGCCGTATGACACACGAAAATTATTGCCACATTAATATTGGGGCCGAATCGCACGAGGCCGAAAAGCAATGAAGTCGAACGTTGGTCATCATTGTTCTACATGAATATAACAAAAAATACGCAAGTTGAACGACGAACAAAGAAAACGATAGTTTGTTTCCCACTAAACTTGTTCCGCAGCTCGGGTTATACTTCTAAAGTTCTGAGTGATCCCGGTTTAGGCGGACCGGCAAAGGAATGTGGAATGAAATTACGAAGCAGCATAAAAATTAGATTATTTGCAGAAGTACTCTTGAGTGTCGCAGGAAACACATACTATAGCCCATACATTGACATCAATATACTTCCAGTCCATAGTTCCTTGAAACCTGTTTCGATTTCACAAGAAAGTTGTCAGGGTAAACAAATTGCTTTCATGGGCGCCGCCATTGCTAATATTAACAACTGACTATCTCGAACCTTGGTAAAATATTGGGCTCTATAGACAAGCTCTCCGGAGCCATCCATACTGAACTATTTCAACTCCTGTAGTAAGGGCGAGAATTTCGAGTTATCGCCCGTAATTTTCCACGCACCAAAGCGCACGCGGTCATATTTGACATGGAATTATCTCCAAGGAGGAGAGGTTTTATCTGTCGCAAGGTCATAAATAGAGAGAAAAGACCTCTTTTCAAAGCTAAATGGAACAATTAAAACAATAACATATCCAAAATATGTTTATAGAACAAAGAAAATTAATCTTTGCTTTGATCAAATCTATGTCCGTCCAAATTTTCTCTTAAGGATTTAGTACATGTTTATGACTTTAAAGTTGGCCGTCTCAGTCTTTTCTAACAAAAGTTAATAAGGTGATGTACTGGGGTAAAAAGCGAAAATATTAAACAAAAGTGGAACCATTAAAAACTAATTTTAACAAAACGTATTTGATACCATTTTAAAAAGTATGTCATAAAATACTTGATCATATGTTCGTCCATTAGGTAAAAAAATGAAATCTATGGCAAATGAAAGTTTTTCATTTTTCTCCCATAGATCGCTTTAGTAAATTAGATTTGTCATCTTTACCACTGTTTACACGCATACGAATTCAGGGGAGTAAAAATAGCTCAATATAATAGAAGGGTCAATAGACAAGCATTCGCAGTGTCAGAGACATCTCGTCCTGAGATAAGTCGTAAAAATCAACAAACAAGAAATCCACCCTACATGTCTACCGTGTCTACACGAACTATAGAAAACCACAGCTCCTAGACACGCATATAAGAATACAGTTTATTACAACTGTTCATCTACCCAGCGGTAGCATTCAATGACTACAAGTCAGAAGGCTGAGTAGCTGAATTCCATTACCAACCAAAATGACTGTGCTTTAAACTCCACACCAAGATATATCAGTGAATGAAAAGTAGAATGTATAAGAGTAACACCCGAAATTACTGATCAAAGATCAATGTGTGTGTTGTGTGTGTGTGTGTGTGTGTGTGTGTGTGTGTTGTATTTTGATGACTTCCTTTTCGTCTATAAATTGTGGAAATTGCAACCAGATGTTATTTTCAATCAGTGGCCCGCCCCCCCCCCCCATCCCCCACCCCCACCTCCACTTTTCCCTCACCCTCCAATCAACCTTCATGTTGCTATAGATACAACCTGGGTGCCATTGCAAACCACACCAGGTGTTGTAGAAACGTTCAGATATCGCTCCTAGGGCGTCCAAATATGAAAGTTCTCAGACCCAGACCCCCCCCCCCCCCCAAAGACAGAAAGTTGACACCCTCTCCTATACCCTCCCCCAGCTCAAGCCTGCGGCCTTCGGAAGATACCTTCGGCATCCCGACTATGGGCCCCATATCTTACGTAGCCCCCCCCCCCCACCCCACCCCACCCCAATCGAAATCCTGGCGCCGTCATTGTCTTCAACATGTCTTATTTTGAACCGTTAGACAGTATTACACAGTATATAAGGAAACAACAGGAAGGTTTAAAATGCGATGAATGTGAACGTTGGTAGCACCGCACGTGTAACACGCGAATATCCAGGATGTCTACAGACAAACAGTGAAAAGTGATGCAGAAATAGACTGGCGTTGAAAGGAATGCAACAATAGCTCCATGGGAAATTTTAGCATATTTTTTCCAATGTCACCTACAGCACAACACAAGACAGTGTCCGGGGTGTGCTAAACAACACCTCGCTCTTCCTTTAATTCCTGCAGAACATATCCAGACAACCTTTGAAAAGCTGAAGCGTGATAAGAAGACGAAAATGAACTTGTGAATAAATTTGTAGAGTACAAAGAACAATTGGATGGAAAGCAGCGTGTGGCACATCGATTCATGATGCATGTTTAATAGATCAACAAGAACAAATAATGACTGTGAGGACTGAACTGCCGCCTAAACTACAAATCAAAATCAGAGAATATCCCCTTCTATGTTGTGGTATCACTGCTGTATGAGAAGAGTGTTGTGACGGCAATAAACATTAAACTGGTGTCTGAGAAAAAACTTCAGAGATATCACAGAAAAAAATATTTTATCCCTCATTATTTAATAGGACCCCAAAATATGTGTTGAGTTTGGGAAGCAGGCGTTGATTGCAATTGCCAACAGCCGCAAAGAGAACTAATTAACAATTCTCAATGTGATTAACAATCCACACTGTCGCTTACCAAGATGCAGCCGCTGTAAATACTGATTACCAACCTTCCTACTAAATACCGAGGGGAAGATTTTTCAGCGAACGCTATTACTTTAACTCCCATAATTCTCAAATATGGCCTTAAAACCATGCACATACTGCTTAAATCTTTTTATATACTCATAATACACAATCCATACCCTTTTCAGCGTTTTCAACCACATTCCCATCCCTATTTCCCTTCACCTCGGTATCCCTCGGTATTTAGTATGACCGCATATTATGTGCCGGGTAACGATGGAAAAAAAACAACTTGCCGCAAGACAAGAAACGTGGTCAGCACTCACGGCTGACCAACGGAATCGACGAATTAATAATTGTCTATACCCAAAACGGCGGCAATAGCAAAAAAATGGTCAGGTAAAGAGGGTGAATACCTCGAAAACAAAAAAGTGTCAAAAATCAAGGCTAAATTAAAGCCGTCGGCACAGCCGAAATAGATAAAAAAAAATATATACAGTATATACACATAACACATATACTAAATACAATCTGCAGCGTTGGGTGTATCGGGCACAGCCGATCGATACTTATCACAGTATGCCACAAAACCCTAATAACGACATAAAACCAACAATGGTAATTGCCAAAAGTTCTGCCTATCCAAAACAGAGATAAAAGTTGATGGGAGTTTTATTTTTATCAAATATTACAGTGATCTGTCTTGTGATACCCAATTAGCACTTACGCACTTCACCCAGACACAGAGGAAGCCTATTAATTACAAAGCTACCTACTAAATGCTAGACAGTTTTCGGCCACAGCTCAGTCTGTATATCTTGCATTTACTGGAATAAATCAACGGTTTTATCACATATTTTGCTTCAATGGACTAAATAATATGTCTGCACATATATTTAAGCCCTTTAACCAACTCTTACTTATTTATTTTCCTTCACCTCGGGTAATACTTTTTGCCGGTAAAAAGGACGGTATCCGGTAAAAAGGACTGTAAGTGTATAAAAACTACGTTTTAAGGTACTAAATGTACCTCTGAATGTGTGAAAAGTGATTATTTGAGGAAGCTTACGCAATAATAAATATATAGAAGGAAGATTGAGTATTGTTTGTTTTATTGTAGACTATTTTCAAGACAAAATAGATCATTTCGCCATCGACACTGATGGACACGCCATTTTGTGCAAGGAAAACAACGAATTCGCCGAGGTGCACGACGGGGTGAATATTATCATACTTGCTCGACGGAGGTGTAGCTAATTATAGATATTTCTGTTCACTACCAGTGGTTTTAACAGAAAGTTTTTTTTTAGAGAAACCATTTATAATTTGAAAATAGTCTACAATAAAACAAACACAGTACTTAATCTTCGTTTTATATTGCGCACGCTTCATTAAATTGTCACTTCACGCTTTCAGAGGTACATTTAGTACTTTAAAACAGTTTTTATATGCTTACCGTCCTTTTTATCGGCAAAAAGTTGTGTTCAAGCTTTTTTTTTAAACGGGGGTTCATATTTTATTTTCAGTTAGCGTTTCGCCAAACACATGCCGAGGTGATAATAAATATTAAAACCAACCATACATCAGTGGATACTAGTTCTAGATTCCTGTAAGTCCCACCTCAGTGATACCCCACATGAGCCTATTAAGACTAGGGCCTCTTGTGTTCACTCCACCAATCCCTATGTGTGAGCTCACAGTGGTGAGCCCAGGGGAGGGGGGGGCTGAGGGGCCCCAAATGCAAACCGTAACCTACTATTTTTAAGCCCCACGTTTCCCCAGGAGACACCAGAATCGATCTCAGAGCTTCAGAATTTCAAGAAAAAAATTTCCGTGAAAGGGCCCACAACCGTGGGAGGAAATACGCCCAATTCCATAGTTCAAGTCATTGAAATATATCAGCGTTATGTCGATCTTGCCCTCCCCCCACCCACCCCCCCCCCCCCACCATTTCGAAAATATGGGAAATGCATTCCCTCGCTAGATATATAATCAATTTCCCATATTTTCGGAATGGTGGATGGGGGGGGGGGGGGGGGGGAAGATCGACTTATAACGCTGACATATTTCAATGACTTGAACTATGGAATTGGGCGTATTCCCACCCACGGTTGTGGGTCCTTTCCAGGATATTTTTTTTTTTCAAATTCTGCAGCTCTGAGATCGATTCTGGTGCCTCCTGGGGAAACGTGGGGGTTAAAAACAGTAAGTTACGGTTTGCAGTTGGGGCCCCTCAGCCCCCCCGCCCCCTCCTCCGGGCCGACCACTGTGAGCTCACACATAGGGATTGGTGGAGTGAGCACAAGGGGCCCTAGTCTTAATAGGCTCATGTTGGTATCACTGAGGTGGGACTTACAGGAATCTAGAACTAGTATCCACTGATGTAAGGTTGGTTTTAATATTTATTATCGCCTCGGCATGTGTTTGGCGAAACGCTAACTGAAAATAAAATATGAACCCCCGTTTAAAAAAAAAGCTTGAACACAACTTTTTGCCGGTAAAAAGGACAGTAGGCCTAAGCGTATAAAAACTGTTTTAAAGTACTAAATGTACCTCTGAAAGTGTGAAGTTACAATTTAGTGAAGCGTGCGCAATATAAAACGAAGATTAAGTATTGTGTTTGTTTTATTGTAGACTATTTTCAAATTATAAATGGTTTCTCTCAAAAAAACTTTTCTGTTAAAACCCCTTGTAGTGAACAGAAACATCTAAAATTAGCTACACCTCCGTCGAGCAAGTATGATAATATTCACCCCGTCGTGCACCTCAGCGAATTCGTTGTTTTCCTTGCACAAAATGGCGTGTCGATCAGTGTCGATGACGAAATGATCTATTTTGTCTTGAAAATAGTCTACAATAAAACAAACAATACTTAATCTTCCTCCTATATATTTATTATTGCGTAAGCTTCCTTAAATAATCACTTTTCACACATTCTGAGGTACATTTAGTACTTTAACCCTTTACCCAACGCAGACGATATCAAAATTTATTATTTTAAATATTATTTTTTTTAGATTTTAAAAAAAAATCCACAAAACCATATCATGTGGCCCCTCATTGGAACGATCTCAAAGAGCTCGTTCCAATAAGGGTGCACGTGATATGGCTTTGTTGAAATGTTTTGAGCAAAAAATGTTTTCCAACGCCTCATTTTGTAAATTACGTGGGCGGATGTGGCCGATTCGTTGGGTAAAGGGTTAAAACGTAGTTTTTATACACTTACCGTCCTTTTTACCGGATACCGTAATTTTTACCGGCAAAAAAGTATTACCCTTCACCTCGGTATCCCTCGGTATTTTCTAGGACCCTTTACAGGGGGATCGGGAAGTTTCGTCCTCGGGAAGATTCGTTCTCGGGAAGTTTCGTCCCCGGGAAGATTCGTCCCCAGTTAGTGGGAAGTTTCGTCCCCGGGAAGTTTCGTCCTCAGTACTTGTTAAATAATCATAAGCTTAGGGCTGGTGTGGGATTGTAAGGTACATGGACAAGTAATAGTATCTTGGTTAATCACATTTTATTCAATTTGTGCTCAATGGTTTACAGGTCAAAAACTGATAACAACAAAATAGTCTGTTATTCTGGGGTCATTATCTCTATATCTCATCCAAAGCTGGTCTATCGCTTTGTCAATTGCTGTGTATTTCCTCCTTATTTCGGTTTCCAGGTCTCGAGCCTCTACAGACATATATATTAATAGGGAAAAATAAAGTCAGAAGAGTGACATTCCACGCATACATAACATATATGAACATGATACACACAGGTCCTTGATTAATTTTTTTATTAAAAATATGTCAGAATTCTATACAATTTACCATTCAAGTGGGAAGTTTCGTCCTTTACAGAGGACGAAACTTCCCGGGGACGAAACTTCCCACTAACTAGGGGACGAAACTTCCCGGGGACGAAACTTCCCGGGGACGAAACTTCCCTGACCCTTTACAGGGGCAATTGTTTGCACTATGGGATGGGTATATGTACATTAATTTGTCGAGAAGTTCATTATTGAGTTAATTATATTCTCCATTATAAATATTGTATGGAGGCCTATTCACGTTCATTGTATTTATTTTTATTTTGATGTTAGAAAACACTAGAAAATAAAAAGACGTATTTTAAATTGTTTTTATTATTAAATCAACCCCATGCATGTATTTTCTCACACTTGGTTTGTAACAGAATTTTCAGTTCTGTACCCAATTTGTGTACGTTCAGTAACCGTGTAATCGTGAGTAGGAAACATCCAAACCGTGATGGTTACAGAACTTACAAAAAATGGGTTCAGAACTGAAAATTCCGAGGGTACCCCCCCCCCCCCCCCCCACCCGGCCCCCACCAAATCCTCTTCAGTTCGGTACCCGATTTTTTGTGACTTCAGTAACCATGTTTGGACGCTCCGTGCCACAAAATTGTGGGTACGAAACGTCCAAACATGGTTACTCAACTTACAAAAATGGGGTACAGACCTGAAAATTCTTAGGGTAACTCCCCCCCCCCCCCCCCCCAATCCTCTTCAGTTCTATATGAAATCTTTTGTAAGTTCAGTTACCATGTTTGAACATTCCGTACCCCGAAATCGCCGATACAAAACCTCCAACCATGGTTACTGAACTTACAAAAATTGGGTGCAGAACTGAAAATTCCTAGTACCCCCCCCCCCCCCTCCCCCCCCCCCCCCCAAAAAAAAAATCTTCTTCAGTTTTCAACCCATTTTGTAAGTTCAGTAACCATGTTTGGACGTTCCGGGTCCCAAAATCGCGGGAACGAAACGTCCAAACATGGTTAATGAACTTACAAAAATTGGGTACATTTTGGGAAGATTAATAATTAAACCTTTTCGAAACGAGTCGAAACGGAAACGTCCCACTGATAATGGAAAAAGGTGGCCTTATTTTAAAGAATACTCGAGATAGAAAACGATAAATTAAAATAAATAATTGCAATGGCGGCGCCCGTACCAAATGGTGATCCGACAATTACCTTTCCCGTGAGATCGAAGCAGGTAATTAAAGTTTCTAGTGAACTCATAGAAGAAATAGATATGGGAATTATATTCGATACCGCTTTTATCGTTTGTAACACTCAAAAGAACCTCCACAAATATCCTCTTTTAATGTTGTTTCCTAATTTCGCTGGGGTCAGACTCAAAGGCTCTGGGTTGTTTCGTCCCAAAACCAGTTCGTCATGGGACGATTCGTTCAAAATACACCATCAACGATTTGTCCCCAAAAGTAATGGTGGGGGGAGGTGGGGGGGGGGGGGGGATAAATGATCATACATACATGAAACTTGTAAGATTATTTTAAAAATATCACGATAATCACGACAATTTGGGAGGGTTGGTCAAGTAGAAAAATATCACAAAGTGTGAAGAAATAATTCAAATCCAACATATCTTGAAAATTCAGAAACACCAAATTATCTGCTCATACTGAATCTAATTATATCTTACATTATTGTTGTGCGTGTCCTCGATAACACATGAAAAGTTACATATTGTACATTCAGTTTCATGAGACGCGTGTTTATACCGACAAATTATATGTCCCAGAAATACGTAAGTGTGTGTCCAAGACATTCTGGTTTGACACAATTGGGATCCCCCAGCCATCAATCAGAAGCTATGTGTATATGCACTCTACAAGCTGCATGCAGTAGTTGATAAAAAAAAATATTATTCTCTTTGCATCCTTATACATCATATCATCCAATTCAGTGATTTTGAGAATACTTTGTGTTCTTACATTTTATCCTGAAGTAAAGAAAAACTGCTAACCAATTCTAGCTATTGCATCACAGCTCACAATTTTTGCTCCACATTTTGCAATGCGAAACCAAACAAATCAAGGCCTGATACAAGGCACGAAATAATTATTTTTCCAGTGCAGGTCAAATGTCCTGCCCCAAGTAGTTGGTACATGTCATTTTAATTTGGTGCAGGGCATTTCCAAGATATTGCTTTACACATTGTAAATTGACATATGGTGACTACTAAATGAGGAAATGACTTGTTAATTCACAATGGAATTTAACCCTTTGAACACTGAGGCCGCTTTACTGGCCAAGGGACATGGTACACCATACTCACATTAAGTAGGGTGCCTGCTAATTTAAGGGTGGGTTAGACCGATCAGTATTTTCAACATGCAGCCCCATGGCTATATGTCCATTTTGTTCAGCCCTCAACTTCCCTTTGATCATTCTTAGAGGTTCTAGGTGATGAGTAGCTAAACACCTTAATAAGGTAGAAAAAGTGATGATAAAAACACAACATATTCGCCCCATTGTCAGATAGACTAAGTGACGAAAGTCCATAGAGGCCACTAATCCAGTTCCTTCCCAGTAAGATAATTTGATCTGTTTATGTTCGAACACAGTAAAACTGTTAAATTCTTTTTGGATCAGTCTTGCAGTTTGGTTTTCCAGTTGGCTACAGGAACAAAAAAACAACAAGAAACTGCCCAGGTGAGTCCACTGTCCAAAGTGAAACTTGAAATCATTGAACACAATTTTTATGCAAACCCAGCCACAACTCACTACTGTTGGAAGAACACTGCAAATTGTGATGAAATAGCAAAGCAAAATTTTAATAATATCGCATTATTGAATTGCCTTGTGAGCATTCTGTACATTAAAAGCCTTAATGCTGTTTCAGGTGAAACAGTGCCTCATCAATGATCTTTGATAGTTTACCTTTCTTCCATAGTGTTACTTTTCCCTGTGAGAACCCCAGGAAGTGGACAAGTGTTTTTGTTTACACTGATAAACCAGTTCTGTTTTTTCTGATAAATAGGGCCTGGTATCAAATGTCTGGTGTATAAATCCACTAAAGTGGACAATATAAGTACAAATGTATAAACAATTGGGTAACCTTAGTATAAACAGTTTTTATTTAAAATATCTGTAGAGTACAAAATTCAGCAAATTAAGCATTGTGGATTCGGCAGCCAGCCAAAAGCTTACATTGAGCTGTTTCCACACAATAAACAGTACAAGTATAAGATGGATATGACAGCAGTTGAAAAACAATTATAAATGAAATCATGTGCTAAATAATACTGTTATATCGGTTTTTTTTAGAAATACAAGTTTTATTTATTTATTTATTTATTTATTTATTTATTTATTTATTTATTTATTGTGGTTTAATGACACTTTTGATTGCCTGGGTCACCTCGTGTTCAACAGTTTTATGGGTGGAGGAAGGCGGAGTACTACCAAGCAACAGCAAATAACTGTCAGACTCTTCAACCGTTCAACTAAAATTTTGGGTTTTTAGCTCACCGAAGGGAGCTCAACTTTTTTCAAACGACTTCTCCTCTGAAACTGCCAGGTCGATTTGCTCGAAACTTGGTATGGATGTTGATTACCATATGTCAATTCAAGTTTGTTCAAATGAAATGGACATTCCCACTAGGGGCTCCATAGGGGGCATAACTCCAATAGCATATTCATAGGGTTCATATTTGGGCTCAGTATAGGATCCCAAATTTGAACTTAGTGCATTTCAGGCAAATTTCTTTAAAAATCTTCTCCTCAAGATCCAGCAGGCAGAATCTTTTGATATTTGGTATGCAGCATGGTGGGGAGTATCTGATTGAAGTTTGTTCAAATCGGCCCCCTGTATTCATATTTGGGCTCACTATTGGAGCCTGAATATGAACTTAGTGCATTTCAAGGAAATTTCTTTAAAAATCTTCTTCTCCAGATCCAGCAAACGGAATATTTTGATATTCGGTATGCAACATTGTGGAGTGGATCTGATTCAAGTTTGTTCAAATCGAGCCCCTGGTTCATACTTGGGCTCACTATTGGAGCCTGAGTTTGAACTTAGTGCATTTCAGGCAAATTGCTATAAAAAATTTCCTGTCCAGACCAGCAGGTAGAATATTTTTTTATATTTTGTATGCAGCATTGTGGGGTAGATCTGATTAAAGTTTGTTCAAATCAGCCCCCTGTGCCATCCGTTGTCGTGAACTTTTGTGAAACGACTTCTCTGAAACCGCTAGGTCGATTTTCTCGAAACTTGTTATGGATGTTTATTACCATATGTCAATTCAAGTTTGTTCAAAGGAAATAAACATACCCACTTGGTGCTCCATAGGGGGCATAACTCTGATAGCATCCAATGTATATTAGAGAAATTACTAAAAAATCTTCTTCTCCAGCACAAGCGGGCAGAATCATTTGATATTTGGTATACAGCATTGCGGGTTGGATCTGATTCAAGTTTGTTCAAATAGGCCCCCTGGATTCATATTTGGGCTCAAGCCTGAATTCAAACTTAGTGCATTTCAGGCAAATTTCTTTAAAAATCCTCATCTCAAGATCCAGCCTGCAGAATCTTTTGGTATTTGGTATGCAGCATTGTGGGGTGTATCTGATTGAAGTTTGTTCAAATCAGCCCCCTGCATTCATATTTGGGCTCACTATTGGAGCCCGAATTTGAACTTAGTGCATTTCAAGGAAATTTCTTTAAAAAGTTTCTTCTCCAGATCCAGCAAACAGAATATTTTGATATTCGGTATGCAACATAGTGGAGTGGATCTGATTCAAGTTTGTTCAAATCGGTCCCCTGGGTTCATATTTGGGCTCACTATTCGAGCCTGAATTTGAACTTAGTGCATTTCAGGCAAATTGCTTTAAGATTTTTCCTCTCCAGACCAGCAGATAGAATATTTTTTATATTTTGTATGCAGCATTGTGGGGTAGATCTGATTCAAGTTTGTTCAAATCAGCCCCCTGTATTCATATTTGAGTTCACTATATTAGCCCGAATTTGAACTTAGTGCATTTCAAGGAAATTTCTTTTAAAATCTTCTTCTCCAGATCCAGCAGGCAGAATCTTTTGATATTTGGTATGAAGCATTTTGGGGTGTATCTGATTCAAATTTGGTCAAATAGGCCCACTGGGCTTATATTTGGGCACACCATAAAAGCCCAAATATGAACTTAGTGCATTTCAAGGAAATTTCTTTAAAAATCTTCTTCTCCACATCCAGTGAGCAGAATCGTTTGATATTTGGTATGCAGCATTGTGGGGTGGATCTGATTCACATTTGTTCAGATCGAACCCCGTGGCTTATATTTGGGTTCACTATAGGAGGCCGAATTTAGACTCATTGCATTTCAAGGAAATTTCTATAAAAATCTCCTTGTCCAGACCCATCAGGCAGAATCTTTTGATATTTGGAATGCAGCATTGTGGTGATAGATCTGATTTAAGTTTGTTCAAATCGTCCCCCTGGGTTCATATTTGGGCTCACTGTAGGAGCCTGAATTTGAACTTTGTGCATTCAAGGAAATTTATTTAAAGATTTTCTTCTCCAGATCTGGCAAGCAGAATATTTTGATACTTTGTATGCAGTTTTGTGGGGTGCATCTGATTCAAGTTTGATCAAATTGGTCCCCTGAGTTCATATTTGGGCTCACTTTTCAGCTCACGAAGGGAGCTCAACTTATCACTTGCCGTCTGTCATCCGCCCCTCATCGTGAACTTCTTTCAAACGACTTCTCCTCTGTATCCGCTAGGTCGATTTGCTCGAAACTTGGTATGGATGTCCATTACCATATGTCAATTCAAGTTTGTCCAAATGAAATGGACATACCCACTTGAGGCTCCATATGGGGCATAACTCTGATAGCACCCTATGTATATTAGAAAAATTACTAAAAACATCTTCTTCTCCAGAACTAGTGGGCAGATTGCCAGAATCATTTGATATATGGTATGCAGCATTCTAGTATGGGACTGGTTCAAATTTGTTCATAAAGAGTGCCTCGGTCAGTATTAGGGCTCACCATGGGAGCATTTTTACTTTGTGCGATTTAGGTGATGTGATTTATTTGCTTGAAAAAAAATTATCCTCTGCCCCTGGGGGGTGGGGCAGGGGATAAAAATAGTAACAAAAATTCAATATCTAATATTTTCAGAACAGCTAGGCAGAAATATTTTTTGAATTGAGTCTCCACATTCATATTCTGGTTTACTGTTTGACTTCATTCTTTGAAAAATCTTCTTCAGATACCTCAGCGATTGATATAAAATATCCTTTGGATGATGGGTCATGGAATTCCAGTTTGTTCAAATAATATCTTTGGGTTAATAATTGGTTTGGAGCCTGAAGGGCAACTTTGTGTTATCTGATTCAAGTTTGTTCTAATCCTTCAACAATATTGAGCATTCGGTGAGAGACTAAGGCTCACTTGGGCCTCTTCTTTTTGTTATTATACCCCACGCAACGATGTTGCGGGGGTATAATGTTTTTGACTGGTCTGTCCGTCAGTCTGTCAATCCGTCAGTCCGTCAGTCAGTCCTACTTGTTTTCCGGACTTTTTTTCTACACGCTTCCAGATTTTGAGCTGATTTTTGGTATGTGAGTCTAACATGGTGGCCTACAGAACAAGTTTGCATTTTGTTCCGCTCCACTGATTTTTACTGAAATTACAGTCCTTGGACTCTGGAAAATGCATCAAAATTACAGTTTTCCAGACTTTTTTTTCTACACGCTTCCAGATATTGTGCTGATTTATGGTATGTTAGTCTGACATGGTGGCCTGCAGATCAAGTTTGCATTTTGTTCCGGTCCACTGATTTTTACCGAAATTACGGCCCTTCAACTTTGAAAAGTTCATCAAAATTACAGTTTTGTGGACTTTTTTCCTACACGCTTCCAGATATTGAGCTGATTTTTGGTACGTTAGTCTAACATGATGGCTTACAGAACAAGCGTGGGTTTTGTTCCTCTCCACTGATTTTTACCAAAATTACGGCCCCATAGACTTTGAAAAGTTCATCAAAATTACAGTTTTCCAGGCTTTTTCTCTACATGCTTCCAGATATTGAGCTGATTTTTGGTATGTTTATCTAACAACATGGTGGCCTACAGATCAAGTTTGCATTTTGTTCTGCTCCACTGATTTTTACCGAAATTATGGCCCTTCGACTTTGAAAAGTTCATCAAAATTACAGTTTTCCAGACTTTTTTTCTACACGCTTTCAGATATTATTGAAATTACAGCCATTTTTGTATGTGAGTCTACCACAATGACTTACAGATCAAGTTTGCGTTTCGTTCTCCTCGGCTGATTTTTGCGGAAATTACGGGCCCTGGACTCTGAAAAATACAAGTAACAGATTTGGGGTCATTTTCCTAAAAATTACAGTTTTCCGAGCTTGAAATATCGGGGCGCGTGGGGTATGTGAGTGTGCTTACTAAGGTTCTATATTTTTGTCAATAGTGAGAACTCTTGGAAAAATTGTAATTAGTGTATACGAAGTTTGCCCAAAAGGGATTGAGAAATGGAGGAGAAAAGTGTCATGACTAAGTTTTAGGGTGAGAGTTAAGGGCCATAACTCTTGAAAAAAATGTTGAACTGCAACCTGGTTACTTTATGCACCAAGCCTGAAAATAAGCAGACTGTCATCTTCAGAATGAGGAAGCCAGAGGGTGAATTTGGTGATGCTACCCTGCACAGCAGGGTAGCATCACTAAATTTACCCTCTGTGAACCTCAATCTGAATCAAAGTCTCAAACAAAAACAGTAAGAGATTCTCAGAGGGTTGGTACACTGTATGGATAGCATCAGCAAATTCAGCCTCTGGGGTCCTCTTTTAGCAAATGGCAGATTGCTTATTTTCAGGCTTATTATGCACATCTACCAACTCTTCTCATCCCCTATTTTCATCAGTGGGATGTATAATAAAAAAACATACTTTCCATTGGCAAGTAGCTGTGTTTTCATTTTTTACTCTGCAAAGGGCAAGATAAACAAAATCATAAGTTTACTTTGTAAAAGTAAAATGACATCTAATGCAAATCATTATTTTATTTTTACATTTTCATTGTTAGAAAGCTGAAGATATTGATGGAATTCACACCGAAATTGTCTGCAACAACTTTGAAGATAGAGTTTTCATCATAGTAACACAGTACATGAAGATTGGCACAATAGTATGTATGATGTACATGTTTAATAGCTCCTAAATTACAGTGTTACTCCATACAGTATGTTCACAAAGTATCCTTGAAAATCTGTGTCAAATATCATCAGGAGAATTTATTCAGAATGACTTCTTTTATCATCCGCAAGTATACAGAAGAAGTCTCCTTGGTTACGAATCAAAATTAAGTATTTTTATTGTTTACTAATCATATATATTTCATTTTCAGGTTATTTTATTCAACTTTGTGGGGAGTTAGTTTAGTATAGTAACTGGGACAAAGTTAGGAGGTCTTAAATAAAACTGTGAGCGCTAAGTTGTCGAACGGTTCGTCGTGTTGCCTTTTGTCGCGTGTTTACAGTTTTCCCTGTCCGATCGCGTAATTTTGTATTGATGATGGCGAGCAAGTCTATTCAGACGGAGGTAAGTATGGAGGTAAATATGTGTAATATTGCGGTCCAGGTCAACGGTGCCAATGGGGTAAGTATTGGTGTGCAGACAGAGGTCACTGGGGGTGTCGGTCAGAGCCGGGTTGGTGGGGCCATCGATGGCGATATTGGGCTTGAAGTTTGTAAACAGTGTTCTATGATGTATGGGGACTGTCGTTCGATGGGATATGGAGAGGTATGTGCAAACTGTCAGGAAATCCTCCGCCTACTTGAGACAATTGTTAAGTTTGAGGGGGAGATTGCTGAGCTGAAGGGAAAACTTGGTAGGGCGGGGCTGTCTGGAGTTACGCCTGTGAAAGTAGCTTTCCGAGAAGGATGGGTGGTTGTCGGTGGTTCCAAGAGGAAACATGGGGGTAGAACCTTTGATGTGAATGAGGTAGGTGATGAGGTGGGGGCTGCTAGAAAAGTACGTAGGACAGATGAGGGGGGCCCAGGCCGGAGCAATGCTGTAAAGCGTTTGGCGTGGACTAGCAAAAGTGGTAGGAAAGGGGGGGGGGGGGGGGGGGCCAGAGAAGCAGGTAGATAGGAGTGTAAAGTCTAAAGGCAGTGGGGAGTGCAGCACCAGAAACAGATTTGATGTGCTCGATTCGGAAGAGACAGAGGAGGAGATGGAGGTAGTTGCAACAGATAGTAGCTTGGGGTCTAGGCCAGGAAAAAGGAGGAGGGATCCGGAAGAAGACCAGGGGAGTAGTCCAGGTAGTTCAGGGCCTGGAAAGAGACGGAGGGACAAGGATAGGAGTAATCCTAGGTCAAAGATACCGATACCGATATTGATTCCGAGTGGGTCTGTTGAAGAGGAAGAGGACGCTGTAAACAATAGGAGACTAGAGGAGATAAATAGGGCGAGGGCCAAAAGTAAGTTGGTGGTTGCGGGAAGTAGCATAGTTCGGGGGATCGACAAGGTTGTCTGTGGTCCGGACAGTAAAAATAGAACAGTTCTGTGCTTTCCGGGGGCTAAAGTGGAGGACCTGAGGGATAGAGTGGACGGTATTGTAGCTGGGTCAGGGCCTAATCCGGTAGTGGTATTACATGTGGGGTCCAATAACATCAGGGAGAGGAAATCAGTTTGTTTGGTGGACACATACAAGAACCTAATTAGTAAGCTACTTAGCAGGAATGCTCGGATCATCGTTTCAGGGGTGCTCCCCATTATGGGTGGTGGGAATGAGAGGAACTTGCGGATTATGGCACTAAACGAGGAGCTGGAAGAGCACTGCAAAGACTTGGGAATACATTTCATTGACCACTGGGATTCATTCTGGGGACAAGGAGAGTTGTATGGGCGAGACGGATTGCATTTAAGTAGGATGGGTACAGACCTGTTGGGCCAAAAAATTTTACAGGTGGCTGGGCCTTTTTTGGAGAAAAGGGGGTAGGGGACCACAGCCGATA